>JAQQZR010000036.1:12396308-12408141 GCA_030068235.1 Notoglanidium macrostoma | reverse complement strand
ATATATAACTTATTGAGGTCCAGCTGTAGTTGTGCTTGCATTTACATTTGAATATTATTACCAATATACTATAGTATTACTATTAGTATTGGTTCATTTTCATTTCAATGAAGGAAAACAAATTTATTCTTGTTATCGTTCCAGGCTTATTTATTCTCATTTCCCATGAACCAAAATTTCCAGCGTAGCTGCAATGTAATTTTAGTTAGTATAGCAGAACAGCTGCACTTAGGATAAAATTGCATTTTTTTTAAATACATGGTTTATATATATAAATATATCTATATTTATTCCCTAAAGGAAATTGTGTGTTTTGGTTCACTTCCTGCTGAATGCTCTGACTGAGTAATACCCTGGCTACACAATAGGATTATCAAGCCAGTTTTGAGGTCAGATTGCCCCTCCTAAATGATCTCAAAAGGCTGGTCTTAAACAACTTTCCTCCCCAATAATCTTGTGGTGTGTGAAATGCAATCTTACCTTCTTCAGCCCACTCACAGCACTGATATCAATTTGTATATATAAAAAATGTTCAATAGTGTGGCAAATTGCTGAATGTGATGTGCAATCTTGACATAATTCATGAAAGACTTATAATCATTGATGGTCAACCTGAACTCAGCTGATGTGTGTGTTTTGATCTGAAGTCATGTTTGTTCATGAGAAATTCTGAGAAATCCTCGCTGCTGAGAGATCATTGATTGAAGTGTGTGGTGTTTTATTCTGATCTACTCTTTCAGTGTGCTCATGATGACTAAGAGACAAAAACCTCTATGAAAATCGTGTATTGTGACACATCCAGAAGATAACAGTAAGGACGTCTGTGAAACTCTCAGCGTGTTAGTGTTTTTCAAAATCCTCTGTCATATTGAATATCTGGCAACCCAGATAAACAACTTTGTTTGTTTCCGTTGTTGTGTTTTCTTTTTCTCTTCCTTCTAAACCTACTCGTGCACTGCTTCGTACACTTGCATATCTGGCTGAGGGTTCTTGCATGTGGTTATGGTTTATTGTGGTGAGACTGTGTTCTGTGAGCTTGTGTATGTGTGTGGAAGGGTGCAGTAGGCTGAAGGTAATTATTGTAGCAGTTTCTGAGAACTCCCCCTCCCAATGCTGCGCTAGCCTTTCCCTAGAAGCACTGTGCGCATTCTGCGAAACAGCTGGCAGCCTGCCGCATGCTCACTCGCTCCTGAACACACACACACACACACACACACACACACACACAAACAACATATTTCCCTGCAGTACTGTTTCAAGTGTACACTATGTTTTGTCTAACTGTTTGAGTCACAGACATGCAGGTTAATTGCTTGTATGGCTTGTAACAGGTCTGAACAAAGCAGTTTAAAACCCAGTGTAGCTGATATTTCTGATGTAAATACACTCATGTTTACATCAGATACTTGTCATACAACGTTGTATCAGTGTCAACAGCTTCAGTTAAATTCCTAAGAACGAAAGCAAACCAAACCAAAGCTTTCAGACTAAACACTTGAGCTTTAAATCTACTTTTATGAATAGTGAGGGCTTCCATTAAGTTAATTCCTTAAATGTCCAGCTTCCGAATTTTTCAAAATTTATTTGCCAAAATAGTGATCTCTGTAACCTACCTCTCTCTCTCACACACACACACACACACACACACACACAATCTCTCACTGCCTCATCACTTACAAATTATTGTCCCACTATTCCATGAATTTGTTTGCCACATTTGTTTTTGTTTTTTTTTCTTTTTGAAAAAAAAAGAAAGACCTAATAGGCTTCCGAAGAAACAGACCGTTTGGAAATAGAAACGTGAATAGGATTACAGTACACTTTAAAAAATGCCTATACATAGTTCATTGAGTGTTTAATCCTGTAAGTTCCGCTACGTCTTTTAATGTTCGTCAAGCTGGTTGTGTTCATGTTGATGAAAATAATCCGATTGCGTGTGGAAAACCCATTTAAACATCCCCGCAGGCAGTTACTGAGAATCTACTGCCCGGAAGACAAGTGATTTGACTGTGATTCTGTTATTTATTAATGCAGTTCAGCTCATCCCCTTTCCCAGATTTGGCTCATTTTCCTAGAGCTCTCTGCTGGGTCCAGGAACAAAAACACAGACTGGTTTGTCACTGGGCAGCTCCTCACACTTCAGTCCTGGAGCTCAGAGCCACTGTTTTCCAACTCGGCTACAGGGGATAAACTGGACACTACTTTAAATATACTGAATCTTAAGATCTCGTATTGTTATTGGTGTGTCTTTGTTAAGCATGAAATGTTACATTAAATATAAGAAATCATTTCTAGAGTCAGATCAAAGTCAATAAATAAATATATTTATTAACATAAATATATTTAATAAGATCACATGAAAGAGCTTGAATGGTTCAGAATTTTTTTTTTTTTTATTACAAAATAAAAAGGATCTTTGTCCATAAATATATACAAACACCCACATTGCGGGCATAGAAAAAATAAATTATTCTGGACTGATTATGTAGTAGTATGTACCAGAACGAATTTTGCGTACAAAAAGTAAAAAGGAAAGAGTGACAACTGCCGTGTCAGCTGCCGCGATGCAAGCAGTGGCGCTTACTGTGGCAGCCCGGCACCCTCAATTGTCTCTTTAAGAACTTAAGAATTTAAGCACAAACGGAAAATGAAATTTACACAGATTTTCCCTAACCATAATTGTTATTAGTCTGCCAAATTGTGTCTGGTGTTCGCTCTTTGAGTCTTGTAACTAACAAGTAAGGGAGGCTTCTAGTCGCTAGTTTAGCACTGTGCAAACAGAACTCCAGAATAATCACACGCTTGTCGTAAAGGAGAGCATCTGACTAAGTAACACAATTAACAATTCCTATTAAAAAAAAATAAAAAAATAGCAGTTTGTTTCATAACTTAAAAAAAAATAACAACAAAAAAAAAAATGCCACAATTACTATTAGTTTTCAAATTTTGTGTGACCGCTAAACTCTGAGCAAGTTGCTAACAAACAATAACTAGCTACAACAGATGAGTTTGTGTTCAAGGATGCACAAACCAAGTAAATCATTCTTCTAAACATTTTCCCAGACTTCCTCAGGATTGTCATGTTTACATTAGCATAATAGAACAATTGTTTTTCCTGAAAAATTGATCAGAAAAAAAGTATCATTATAAAAACATATCTAAATCTGCTGTTCTATTATTTTGTAATAAAATCTACCTCTGAGCTGTGAACCTGAAGTAAACATTTTTATTTTGGCTATCTCCTGGTATGTGGATCACTCTGTAGCTAGCTGAAGTAGCTAGTCTGAATCTGGTGGTGGTTCAGAGTGATGTTCTCTGAGGAAAGAAAAGTGATTCTGTCTTCATAATGTCTGCTTCTTCAGTCTTTAACATCACAATGTCATTTGTGACCCCCCTTTTTTTAAAAGAAAAAACAAATAACTGTCATACAGTGTCTGAAACCACAATACCAAATCTCTTTCAGATAACACCATAGTTTTAGGCAAGTGTGTGATCATTTAGGCATGGAGTTTTAACTATGCTAAAACAGCTCTATATGCATCATTTACATCGCTACATTAGCCTTGTAGCTCAAGCCATGAGGACAATTGTGTAGCTTTCATTTTTTTTTTTTATCTGAAACTAAGTGATGGGACCCTACAGAAAGGCGACGTTGTAAGGAGAATAAAACCAAGTACAGCAGTCTCTGAGTATTTTTTGAAGGTTCATCCAAAGTCTCTGGGGTAATGAAACTAGTTACACCGTGTCGTCTAAACATCATTAAAATGCTGAACTTTTTCATATGAAATTCTGTTACGTTCCAATGAATTTAGTTTCAATTTAGTCTGAATTTGGGAACAGGATATCTATTTTATCCAACAGGACAAAAAAAAAAAAAAAAAGTTGTCCAAAGCATGACTCAGTCATAACAACAAAGGAGAAACGTGTTCTACAACTTTAAATATAGCCACCATTTGTTAGTGAGACAAGGCCTCATTTCTCAGGAAATGAGCTTTCACCTGCATCATTTTCATTAATGACATCAGTGTCCTCTCTTTTCTGTTCAAGTTGGTGTTTCCATGGTGATGTCAGAGCTGGAAAGGGTACTCCTGTAGGTACTGCAGTAATGGCTTGGGTAAAGGCAGCTTTGCTGGACAGGCCGTGTGCTGATTAATAACCAAGCGTGCAAGATGCTGAAGGGATGGAAAAGCCTGAGGCTGGCGGAGTGGACGTTTCAGCTTGAGCAGCACAGCACACTCTTTAGGTACCGGGGGAGTTACAGGATCACACTCGTCATCCTGAGCTGCGTCACGTCCCCTTGCTGAGGTAGCATAGTGCTGCACTAGACTCAGCACGTCAGGGAAAGATAGCAGGCGTGCTCGGGCTGGTGAACTAGAGTCGAGTTGGAAGCGCCCATGATTGTACTCAATGCGCACGTTAGTGGGGCCACGTCCCGTTTTGACTGATAGAGTCAGCATGTAGAGAGGGTGACTGCTGTCCCGAATGAGGAACGTGCCCTCCGGGGCCGCCTCCAGGAGTGAATGGGCCTCGCTGGCCGTGATGGTGCCCCAGTACCACCCTAAAAGAAAAAAGGAAAAATATATACATGAAGTTTGAGGACAACCATTCCAAAACTGGTAACTTGGTGATTAAGGTGCCAACAGCTGGAACGATTTTGAGTTTAACTGCCAGAGGGACTTCTAGGGCCTTGTGCCAGATTCTCAGGTGCTCAGTTTTATGCTTGGATTGTGTTCAGCCTTGCTTGTAATGACACTCTGGTGAAAAGCAGCAGCCAAGTGAATAAACCTAAGTAATATATATGTAAAAGTTATTGCAGGATACCCCTGAGACTAAAACACAATTTTCATGACTCAATAGGCCTACGTCATATCCAAGTTGTGTGCTACAGCATGTCCTCTGCATTTGCCCTTTTGTCTATTTCCTATGAGTAACAACCCTTAGGCTGAACGAACACATAGCTCTCATTCCACAGCCATGACCATACAGTGGTGAGACTATGGCTCTAAATGTGATCACAGCGTAACGTACATTTGCACCTAATTCTCAAAGAATGCCCGAAACCTTGTCTATTATTATTTATTATTTTTTTGCATAGCACATTTCGTAGAAGAAATGCAGCACAAAGTGCTTCACAAAAAGATATTGCACAGAGTGATTCACACAAAAATATACAGTACAGAACAGAACAGGGACATAACCCCATTTTATAATAATAATAAAAATAAAGATGATAGAAAAAATTAAATGCCCATGATTAATGAAAATACAAAATTTTAAAAATAAGTGCATAAGAGTGAAGCAAAGTGCAAAAATTTTTTTTTCTGGTCTGTGTCAGTTACAGTTGCAGTAGTTAAAGGCTGAAGTGAAGAGATTTGTTTTAGATAGTCTTTAGCTTTCTTTTAAAAATATTTAGCGAGTTGGCTTCCCTGGTATCTACTGTATTCCATAGCTTTGGGGTGTAAGAGACAAAGGCTGCATCTTTGATTTTTTTGGCTGTTGCTGGGAATCTTTAATAAACCAGCAGCACATGATCGCAGTTAAAGTGTTTACCTGATGCATCGAGGTAACAGAAGTTGCTGGTGATGGTGCACAGGTCTTTGCTGGGGTCCCAGAACTTGGCGGGGCTGTGAAGACAATGTGCCGATGAGGAAGAGAGGACTGAAACCCTGATAGGAACCACCTGAGACTGCGAGTCTCCTAATAGAGCTCTAGGACTGGACGGAAAAGAAACAAAAAGAACCCACATCGTTAAAGGAACAGTGATCTCAAGGTTTCCTGAAAATGACACTGGGGTGCATGTGCATTATTCACAACTACATGTGATGTTATTTTTAGAAATGGATAGAATTAAATTTGGCTGTAGCTCACAGGGGCAGGGAAGCCCTTTGTTCTGAAGCTTTCTGTCTATTGATTTACTGCGTCAGTGAGCTGAATGGCTCGAAAACAGTACATAATAACCCAGGGTCCATCGTATTCCTCAAAGAAACGACTAGATAAAAGGAGGTTTTTGGTAATAGGGGGAAAGAATAGAGCAGTGCCATGACAGTATGGCCAAAAAAAAAAAAAAAAACACAAAATAAATAATAATAATAATGCTGTTTTTTTTTTTTTTTTTTTAATCGAATTGTTTGAAAGACCGCGTTTGTTTTTATGAGAGCGAGTTCACTGCCACTGATCCGTTTTTAAACCGTACCAAAACCCAAAGACCGCAATGAATCCTCTCACAATAACCTCACCCAGTATTACTGCTGGGAATAAACAGAAGCAGCTGATTAGACCGCGCTGATGTTTCTGCGCAATATCACGGCACTCAGTTGATCCATCCGGACTCACCCTTGAACGCAGAGGATCATGGTATGAGTGAAGGCTTCAGTCAGGTTCCTCAAGCGCCTCGGAAAGTTTCTCAGCCGCTCCTGAGCTTCTGCTTGTGGTGACTCGCCGCAGTCTACTCCCCTTCTCACGAGCCTCTCGAACAGCACCGCAGCTCTCGTTGTGAAACTCGCCGACGCTTGAAATTAATAACCCAGGAGCAATGATGTTGGTTGACACGGCATCCGGAACGATCTGCGCTAATGAACAGCGTTTCAGCCGGTTACCAGCCTAAAAGTGTTGAGCCGAAACAACTGTGGGCTTTGGGTGTGCTGCTGATTCCGCCTGAGTTCCAGGAACGACTTTTCTCCGAATCAGCGCGCGTGTCTGAGCGCCTCTGACGCCATCAGTGACTTTCTCTCAGAGTCGCCCCCCAACCATTCCCGGTATAACTCCCATTTCAGTCCAGTTTCAGCCAACACATGTTTCAAACAAGTCTTTACCACATTTCATAAGCAGTTCACTTGCACTGTTGAGTCGTAAAAGGTTTATTGGAAAATGTAATGCGTGTTGCGTGTTTCCTTTTTTTCTCTCCCTCATAAACATAGCATAGCGACAAACCTTTCCTAGGAGCTTCTCGTAAAACCATTCTAAGAACTTTCCAGGAAAAACCGAGCGGTCGAAGGACTCCGACCAATCCCTGCGCTTGTCGTTTCTCTGAAGCCCCGCCTCCTCTATGGTGACTTCAGCCAATCAGCGATACGCAAATCAGTCCTCGCAGCTTAGGAGCTTGTTTGCTGTTTACTAGTGACAGGAATTCCGACTCGTTTCAGTGAATCAGACTCACCAATAAGAGCCGAGTCTTTCGACTCCCAGTTTTTGTTTCGAAACCGGCCACATATATTTAATAAATGTAACATCAGCAGGTGCTATTGGCATTCGAAAATACAGTAAGAATTAATGCATTCATTTTATTCTGCCTGTTGTGTCTGCACTCAACTTTCATCAGAGTAGAATCTGAAGCTGATTCCTATACATTCATCCTCTTCATCTCCTCAATACACCAAGTTATTGCAACAAACAGCAGTGCAGTCGGACCTTGTGTCTCAGTCACACACACACACATACACCAAGTTATTGCAACAAACAGCAGTGCAGTCGGACCTTGTGTCTCAGTCACACACACACACACACACACACACACAGAGTCGAATACACGTCTTTATTCTCTTTTGAACTGACTCTCATCTTTACACTGTACCAGAGCACTCAGATGTTGACATGTGATTAGCGGGATTAGATAATCATAAAGGCAGAAAGGATTCTATCTGTATTTTCTATTGGTCAAAAAATAAGAGCTAAACAAACAAATAAATAAATAAACCAATTAAAATAAAAAAGACGACCCCTCCGATATGCGAGTCGACCTGTAACATTCACTGTAAAGACAGATACATGCTTCTGCAGACCCGGAGCGCCTGCTGCACTGCTACACCTACAAGTGCTGTTTCAGGACATGGCGTGATTTTACGCCCCCTAGCGTCAAAAGTGTAATAGCGCCTGCTTATAGCATGACAAAACGAGCAGCTGCAGTGATGGATATGCTGAGACGCTGTTTTTGCGCCCCCTAGCGAGATGGATAGTAATAGCAACGCTCAAAAAAGAGAGTAGGGATTTACATAAAGTCTAGAACCGCTAGAGGGCTCCGGTTTTGCACCTAGATAATGTTGGGGCAGTCGCAAGTAACTCACTCCTCAATCAGCAATTTTCCCAGTACAGTGGATGCTGTTACAAGAGCGGGGGTGGTATATACGATGCTCAACAAGCTCATATGGGCATGATGGTCAGATGTCCACAAACTTTTGGCCATATAGTGTATAACTATATAGTGGAGAACTCTTTCAAAGCAATGTTAGTGACATTCCATAGTACTTTCATAGATTTTGGAGTGGGGTTTGGGGAATTTCTGTCCATTCAGCCACAAGAGCATTAGTGAGGTTGGGCACTGATGTTATGGAGGAGGCCTGGAGTGCAGACGGTGATGAAATTCAGCCCAAAGGTGTCCAGTGGGGTTGAGGTCAGGGCTCTATTCAGGCCAGTCAAATTCCTCCACATGAACCATGGCAAACCATGTCCTTACGGAGCTCGCTTGGGCGCTGTGAGCACTGTCATGCTTAAAGCACTCTTGGGCTTCCTGTTACAGTATACAAAGACATTCTCTACATTTGTGGGCTTTCAACTTTGTGTCAACAGCTTGTGGAAGCCCCACATATGGGTTTGATAGTCAGGTGTCAACAAACTTTTGACCATATTGTGTAGCTTCTTGGTTGATATTCTCTTTTTGAGACCAGTGTTTCCAAAGGCCCATTCCTCATTCTCAGATATATAAACTTAGCACATAAAATAGACCATATACTACAGGGAGATGTCTTAATATAGACTCTTCATTCCACTGAAATTAATTTCTTGGGCCAGTAAATTCAGGTGGAGCAAGAACAAAAAAATTGATCCACGATTATACATGGCGGGTGTAATCAGTTCAACAGCTCAACAAAGCTCATGGATGGACCTATGGTTACATACTGCTGGGCCCTTAAGCAAGGCCCTTAACACTAAACTGCTCAGTTGTATAAACACGATAAATGTAAGTCATTCTGGATAAGGGCGTCTGCCAAATGTCAAAATCTTATAAACTTGAAAGTCCTTAGACTTGAATGAGAGCTGTATATGTTGTGTGTGCCTGGGGTGAACACTAAACCCTGTCTGTAATTGCTCCTTCAGTCACTTTCACTATTTACCACAAAGCCTGATAGAGTAGAGCACTACACTAAGAGAGTAATATACTAAATGACATCACAGCATGACTTGTTCAATTAAACTGGTTAAGTGTGCATTTTGGGTGGTTGCCAAATAGTAACAGAGGTGATGATACAAATTTGTTGTTAAATCAGTTATTTAAATGGTTATAAATCTTTGCTGTAAATTACCTTTTTGACAGTTCCACTGAAAATGATTCAGATTGTAGCTATCTTGCCTTCAAACAGAAAAAAACAGAAAAAATGATCCTGATGCAAAAGATAACAAAGATAACAATTTCATCTTGCTGCATTTCTTGGCAAACCCAAAGCCAAAGCAAACCCAACAGCCAAGCAAAGCCTTAACAGGAAAATAAACAATTTAAACAAAGTCAGAATGAAAGAGCAGTTGGTCATTGTGCCAAAATGAAATTCATTTATGAATGACACAGTCCACAACTACTGATGAAATAAGTTTCCAAACCAATAGCACCCCCTCCAAAAATGGTTTTATCCTTTCTGATTGAGTGTGATGAGCCTCTGTGAGTTGTCCCAAGAAAATGACTGGCAAAAAATAAATAGATTATAATTTTTAAAAATAGGAGGAAAAAAGAAGAGAGGAAAGGAGTAGTGCTAAAATAAAATATGTTAAATGTTTTGTTTCTGAGGAAGGGGGGAGTTTTATATGAAATAGCTGGTATCTTGTTTATTGTACTGGCTGCACTTGTGCTTGGGATTTAGCCAGTTCCATTAAATAGCAAGCCAACAAGGTCAGCAAGTTCATTTTTATCTTCTGAGTAGCTTATGCTAATAGTAGGCAAAATGCTAGTTGTTGAGAATGCTTAAGTCCCAAATGTCATAAATCCCGTTTGATCTGCCAAGCATCACACAAATTTAGATAATGATAACTCATGACTGTGTGCATAGAGCACAGCGTAGCCTGTAGCTCCACCCTGTGGGCGCAGTCAGCAGGGAGCCCACAGACACCAAAAAGAAAAAGCCAGAAGTCTGGAAGGCTATATGAAGACTGCTTGATCCATGGTGTGTGCAGAGGAAAGACCCTGCTATCAGAATATCTGTGGTTTTTGGCCATACACTATCCACTTTATTAGGAACACCTCTACATTCATGCAGTTATCTAATCAGCCATTCATGTGGCAGCAGCACAATGCATAAAATCATGCAGATACAGGTCAAGAGCTTGGTTAACACGAACGTGCAGGTGTACAGGTGTTCCTAATGAAGTGCACAGTGAGTGTAAGTGTGTGTATGAATGTGTCTCCTGTACTATAAGTGTGTGATCCATTATCAGTGTCGTCTTGAGCAGAAGTTTTTACGCTTGGTGGGTAATCTGCAGCACATTGGGGTGTCGTTACAGAAAACACTCCCTCCAGATTCCACATTGTGGAATCACAAATACATATATTCACAAGTACAATATGTAACACGAGCTGGAACTTCCTGTCCTACAGGTCATGAGGTCATCAGACTAAACATATTAAAATCCAGTGTTAATTTCACTCTTTAATACTTATTTCTAGCACTGTCCAATAAAAATGTAACATTTACTTATAGTGACATTTTTACTGACTTTCTGTCAGAATGTTATGCAAGAAAAGTTCCAAGAAAATTTACTTTTGTAACCTTAAAATCTAAAGCTATTAGAGAAATAAAACCGGGATGTGCCATAACACAACTTTGATTATTTTCCTATAAAATTGTTCTTTGTTCCTTGCATAACAGTCTCTGATTCTGATAGCTGGGTTCGAGCTCAATTCAGATTGGAGTCGTTTCTTTCATAGTAAGTCACTTTGCATAAAATAACCACTAAATCCACTAATGATGGCTGACAGAAAAACCATAAAGATGTAAAAGAAACAGGAATGAATCAGGCAGCAGCTTCCCAAATGGCCACCTGCGTCAATAACGTAGAAAAGCAGGATAAAAGCATGGAGGGAGAGGAGAAGATGAAGTATGAATGAGAGATATGGCTGTGGGAATCTGATCTGACACAAAACCCAGACTCCTCAGTGTTCCTGTCTTTTATCAAGGGCAGTTTATATAAAATTAAAACCAAAACATAGAAATGACCGTGTTACACACTGATGTAACAATGACACTGATGTAACTGATGCAAACACATTTTACAATCATTTTATTCTTTCATGCACTTCTGGATGCAACGTTCTTTAAGTGTCAGTGGTGTGAAAATATTAAAAAGCATTTATAAAACTAGCTATAAATTAACTCCTCTGATATAGGATCAAAATAAAGTTGTGTTCAGCACCTGTTGAATCAGATTGTTAAAGAATAATTATATTTAAAAAAACATAAACATTTGCATACAAACAAGGAAAAGAGAAAAAATACAAAACAAATATACAAGTATGTAAAAATGACAATTGTACATATGGATCATAATTGTATGTATGTTTAATTAAAGTGCAAAAATACCTTTTATTGTTAACATTGGGGGCAGCGTGACTTAAAGGTTAGAGAAGCGGTATTGGGACGGAAAGGTTGCCAGTTCTATTCCCTGGCCCAACGGGAAAAATGTGTGGGTGAAGGGAGTGACCGAACATCCTGCATCCATGGCTGAAGTGCCCTTGAGCAAGTCACCTAACACACCTAACCCCAGTGGATGCCCACTGATCCGGGTGTGTGTGTGTGTGTGTGTGTGTGTGTGTGTGTGTGTGTGTGTGTGTGTGTGTGTGTGTGTGTGTGTGTGT
>JAQQZR010000036.1:12363622-12383378 GCA_030068235.1 Notoglanidium macrostoma | reverse complement strand
GCTGTTTGTCTGTGTTGGCCCTGTGGTGGACTGGCGACCTGCCCAGGGTGTACCCCGCCTCTCGCCAGAAGATGCTGAGATTGGCTCCAGCTTCCCCGCCACCCAGATGGATAAAGCGGTATAGATAATGGATACTGCTTTGCCTGAAAGCATCATTTGATCTCTGGAAATCTGCAATATTTACCATTAGCTAGAATCAGACTTGCTGCTTAGACAGTTATGTTAGCTACTGGTATCAATACAATTCTCACCCGGCATTAGCAAATAAAACATTTAATGTTTATGCAGTTAATATTATCATATTAGTGGAACTTACCTCACCATGCTTTTTCAAATAAGACAGAGTTCATGCCATTTAGGCAGGCAAAGAATAAACCTTGTTTTATATGAGTCTTTTCTTACTCCAGTATATTTTACTGACGTTGGGCTGGGGTCATCCTCAAGTTCCACACGGCAGTGAGGTGGCTTATGCATGTTTAATTGCTCTCAGATATAACATTAACTACATTCTGTATGATAAAGTCATGTCTAGTGACCTTCTCATACACAATCGAAAACTCATCGATGAGAAAAATAGACATTCAAGATTTGCAATGATTCCTTTGAAGGTCTAAATAAAAATATAAAGAGTGAAAAGTATGTTTTACGTCTTGTAGATGTAAGTGTAGTAAGTGTGCAACTGTTCATTTTCAGCAATACTCAAGTAACTGATAAATACACACAAATAATACTTAAGTATAGTAATAAAGAACAATTATTCAAGTATTTTCCACCACCTGTGTAAAGATCTCATAATGCAAAACATCTGAAAATTGCATAGACTGATTGGAAGAATTTACACTTGCACTGAAATAACAAGAGATTAAGGATGCTGTCAGAGAGCCTGTCAATAAGTGTTCGTGTCATGCACACACACAGACAACAGTATGACCTTGACGGGGGATTTCCTGAATGTCTCTCACAGCAACTTCTATTTTAAGCCTGCACACATTCCAATTATCAGTACAGATGCATACTTTCCATCAGTCATTCACTTACCCAAGAGAACATGCTGGCACCCACACATTTATAAAGTCATCCACATACACATCTCCTATATTAATCATTTAGAATAAGCCAGCTGTGTCATAAATACACACACATAAACACAAGGTGCTGAAAGAGCCTGGCATTCTTTCTGCTCTGTGTCACAAGTTAGCAAAGCCCTATTTTATGGACTCCAAACAACAGTGTACTGTTTCCCATGTCATAGCCAATCAAACACCAGTTACACTTATGACTCAAGAGCTCAGGGAATTGTAAGTGCTATGACTGTTTTGGTCTCCTACTATATCACTCTGAAACTATCCGCCACCAAATAGCAGTCTGCTAAATGATTCACAATGAACAAGTGACAGAAAAACAAGTCCCAGGCAACACACAAAAAACAAAATGCAAAAATCCGAACATGTACACCTTAAACCAACTCTCACACAGTCACATGATGTGTCAAAGGGACATGGTTGAGACGATGTGTTCCAAATCCTACTTGTTTGAAGGAAGGACAATACGGCTCAGGACATGAGTCTGATAAGACCTCCTGCATGTCAGAGACTAGTTATCTGATCATTCTGAATAAATTGTCTGACTATCATAGTGTCTGCAATATGATAGTGGCCTAAGATATATAATCAGTCTAGTAGATGTCCAGGACTCAACATCGATACCATACAACATATGAGATACACGGAATGACGTGAAATAGAAAGGTCTGACACATAGCATTCAGTCAGAAAGACATTTTATCCTCTTTTACTCTACTTGATTGGCACTTCACCTGCACGCATACACACACAGAAAGAGAGAAAGGTTCTCTGGTGTCAGACATTCACATTCTTAATTCATGTAATAGGCAATATTACACTCTTAAAATTATCCACATGAATCAGTGGATGAAAATATATAGTTACCACACGTGAACCAAATAGGATGACCTCAGTCTAACGTAATACTCTCAGAAAGTGGGCCATGTAATTTAAAGATAATTTAGGATTTTACTGTATTTGGCATGTACACAAACACACACACACACCCAGAGGCACATAGAGGATATGGTAAATCTGTCTTGCCATACACTCTGTAGTATGGAATAAATCAGTTTTGGACATGTCAAGCTCAGTATCAACTGCTGTGTCACCTGACCTGACCTTTCACAATCAAAATACACCAATATATGTTTGTCCCTTGCCCTATATGACGTCATCTCTACATGCAAAACAAACAAGTAAACAACAAACGCAAAACATTCAGTCATGACGGTGAAGAAAATAAAATTAGAAAAGTAAGCAAAACTGCACAAATGCTGCGCTAATTTAATGACTATGGTATTGCTTATTAATTGATTGTATATTAACTAATGAACATACATACAGACAAGGTCTCTCACAAATGTTAAGTTAGTAAGGGGGCGAATTTTTCATTTTGACCAAGTGGAGTTGTTTTGTTAAGCAAGGTTTTCTTTGTTCATGCCTTACTATGAAATACTGAAATGTTGACTAACTGCTATAGACTTATTTAAGTGGTGTGTGTGTATGGGAATGTGCTGTGTCATGCTTACTGGAAAGCTGTAACTGAAGAACATGCCACTGATTCATCAGACAAAAACTATATTATACTTATGGGTAAAATATCCTTGAGCTGAATACACTCTAAAAGTGCATTATACTATACATTTGGTGCAGACACATAATATTTGATTTATACATTTGACTGAACAGTTTGATTAAGGAATTGAGGCCTAAATTTGCCATTGTACCATCATAGGCAGGACTACGAACAGAACAGAAAGTAAAAAGCAAAAAGATTTACTTTGTATATTCTAATATTAAATTTAGTTTAAATATACATAATATATTTAAAATTGAGTTTTACGGTGAAAAAAAAGCTCCAAGGTTTACTTTCACCTAACTGAGAAGTCTTAGTTAGAATCTGTAAATGTAACATTGACTGGTAGCTTAAACCACATTACATCCGGAAATGGTACCTAACTGTTAGGGTTCATGGTATGTATTCTATCTGAATCCACAACTCACTCACCATCTCGGATCAGCACCTGGATAAGACGGCCAGTCCCGTTCCTTGCCCTGGCCAGGAGCTGCCTCAACTCATCTGTCACCACCAGAACCAGAAACATGGCGGGTCAGCACTTCTACCCGCCAAGGAGCTGTGTGTGTGTAAGAGTAAAAAAAACGTGCAGTCAGGTGAAGACCACCTGGTAGATCTTCACTGGAAGCAAATGTAAGAACTAGAACAAAACTTTCTCAAACTGCTCTCAAGAGATTGGTATGAAGCAAGAAAGTTTCACGTTTGTAGCATGAGAGAGCAGTGTGTGTGACTGAGGGAGAGGGGTCTTGTAACTAGGGCAGGATTGTGTGTGCAGGGCAGAAGGAACCTGATCCTGTTGGCCCCAAATTTAGCAGTCACAGGCTCGGTGTGTCTGGTCTTGGGTAACAGATCCAGCAGACTTTACACACTGAGCAATCAGAGAGGAGGCGACAGAGAGCACTCACCTGAGATCCACTGAAGGTTTACCTCACACTAAGCCATGTAACATTCAGCATTACACTGGAATAGAAAGATGATAATGCTGCTGAAATGTGACTCATGGTATTAAACAGAATTTTAAAATAACTCATCTCTCATTTCAAACAATTGTATAGATTTAACTTCCATCATTGGGTACAAAAGTTTAGTTTTAAAATGACTCTGTATTCCCAATGATTTACTGAAATTCTTACAGAACAATCCACCATGAACATTGCACGTATTAATCTTTATAATTAACGTGTGATCATTAATCGTATCTAATATTTATTTTAGAATGAAATTCCGAGTTGCACTGTTTTACTTTCATCAAAATGTTGGTCTATTTTCACTTAACTGTACTACCCATAATGTCATTTGACTACCTGCTGTAAGTAGCGCCAGACGGATTTAGCCCTTGCATCATCTCAACCTAAAAAAGCGATGCAGCTCGCTCACATCCTTATCTGTATATGCTAAAGATTTAACTTTCATACTAATACTGCCATCAATGTTGATGTGCTTGTCATATTGCAGATCACAATTTAGCTGAGTTGAGTCTTTAAGTTGAGTAACTCAGCACAACTGTGCCATATAGCTACACTGCATTCAAGCACCTTTGGTTCTTGGACTTCTAAATATAGCAGCAAGCTATATTTGGAACATGTAGAAATTCCCACAGCCACCTTCCAGAATCCAGTGGAAAGCCATCACAAACGAATGAAGGCTGGTATAGCAGCCTATGGCCAATGGAAGGTAGACCCCTGACCATCACATCCATATGTGGACCTTGCCCAAGCCATTTGCCACCAAGTTATAATATCCTCCTGCATTTTTGCTCCAACCATTCTCTATACAATTTTGAGAGGAAGCCCAGTTCTGGGGATGAAAAGCATCTCCACAGTATTATGATGTCACCACCATATTTCACTGTAGGGATGATGTTAATTGAGGTTTGCCTTACGTTAGCCTTGTGTCATATATACCACTGTAGAGTTACACTATGCAGTAGTGTTTCAATCTTGGGTTCATCACACAAAAAAACACATCTTCACAGAGACATATTAATGCTTTCTTATGGCTCTTTTTGAGCATCAGTTTCTTTCCAGCCATCCTCTCATACATTACCTCAATTATGCAGAGTTCTTGAAATAGATGTCTGGTGCACCTTCACTCCATTCCCAGACACTGTACTCTACAACAGTTGCTTACTGTGCAACCTCTCAGATATCATTTTACTTGCTACTCCTAAGTTATGGAATTCTAGTTCCTTACCTTTAACTTCCTTAAAATGCTCCTTAAACTTCACTCCTTTCCTTCAGTCTCTTCAATGACAGTTCAACTGAGGTGGTTTTTGTTCAGAAAATGGGAGCTGTATTAATATTACACAAGTGAAGGCCAATTATAAGTTAATTGAGTCCTTGTTAAGACAATAACTTTCATTTGGAGTTTCTGGAACATATGCAAGCAGCATTTCAAGTTTTTGATTTTCTTTAATACTTGTTGACCAATAATAAATTTTAACTTTGAAAATTCACTGTAAGAGAGTGAGTGTGACGGTGGGGAAAATGATTGAGTATCAGCTGCGGATGGAGGACAGCATGTCGAACTGGCCAGATAACGCGCAATGGTTCCCATCTGCGTTTGATCATGGCAAGCTTGCACATAACACAACCACACGCACACGCCCCGAGTGTGAGCTTGGAAAGTGTTGGTAAAGTGGACCAAGGTTTTTTTTTTCTAGTTGAGCTGTTGAGAGCTCTGAAAAGTGCCATGTGGAACAGTAAAGTGAGCCCTGAAACTTCTCCTGAGTGCTTTTTCCCCACCCACCATCCCACATGCCGAGTTCTACTATAAAAAATACTGACAAGAATAATATCTGTGTTTTTATTTGTTATTCAGATTGTACATTGTATTAAGCTGTACATGAATTCATTCCACAACAAAAAGCCTTCCATGAAAATAAACCAAAATAACAATCATGAATAAAACACAAATCATATTGTACCATGCACTGTAAGGACAAGCTTAATTAATTCTTGAGAGTGCATTTGCCTATTGATTCATTCTACACTCTACGAGGTACCTAGTTGCTTCTTGAGATGTGCCACCTCTTTCTGCATATGGAAGATATCACTACTCAGCTCTCCATGACTGGACTGAGTCTTGTTCAGCTGGCAGCAAAGCCGTTTCACAATGGCCTCACATCTTCTGTTGTGAATCTAGACATAAAGAGGGTGTTTTATCCCTACAAGTCTTTTCACCCCATCAAGATTGCTAGAACCTTTCTTCCAGAATAAATGTGAACAGTCATGGATGAATTCTTCAAATCTACAATAATGTCAAGAACATCTTTTTTTCTTCCTTTTGTAACCTTATCTGAGTTGCAACAGATAGACCTTAATTCAATAAAGTAATAAAAACATAAACCAAGTACAGAAAGAAGATAGGCTTTGAAGAGATACAAATTCTCATGATTTATCACATATGTGATATTTGTTTACTTTTTATTATTAATATGCAATATTAGTAAAATAAGTGGGAGGAATAAACATTAAGACATACTATATTGTAATTAATGTGTAAAAAGCAATATCATTCTATTTGTTCCCCCATAACACATAAAACAAAATAAGACCAAATGTGTCTTCACACAACTGTTCACTGTCTTCTGGTACTGGGCTGGCCATTGCAAAAGCTTAATTATATTTTGGTCTTATGGCCAAAGATTCCAAATCCAGTTAAAGTTCTAGCCAGTTCCAGAAATTTACAATTTTGTTTTGATTATAACATTCTTTCTACAAGCCTGGCACATATTTTATCATCTTTGAACAGGTGGCACTGAGATGCATTTATGTAATTCTTCACATGGTCCTGGTGTATTTTATTACAAAAGCAAAAGAAGTATTTATCTATCAGGCAGGCTATCACCAGAAAATGTTTGTTTGAATAATTGTCACTTTAATTTAAAGATAATAGCATTGATTTCAGCTTACTGCTATATCCTTTCTCAGTTGTGAATGGTTCTTTTTCTCTTTCTCCAGTAGTATCTCTTTTCTTCTTACAAGCTCTTTTGTGTTATGCATCTGGGCCTTAAAGTTGTCAATTTCTTTCTAAAAAGATCATAAAAGAACACATACTATGGTTAGATTTAACACAGCAGGTAAATATATGTAACCATACAGTACCAGTCAAATGTTTGGATGCACCTAATTCAATGGATTTTCTTTATTTGTATTACTTAAAAGATGTCATGTCTAAAAAGTAATGATGTCATTTCTTTTTTTTTTTAGGTGAGCAGTTCTTGACATAATATGGATTACTACACTTGTCTTTTGTTTACCATGTAAGTCCATATATTTTCCATATGTTATTTCATAGTTTGGACGCCTTCAATGTTGTTCTACAATGTAGAAAATAGTCACAATAAAGAAAAACCTATGAATGAGTAGGTGTGTCCAAACTATTCACTGGTACTGTATACAGTATAAAGTATCATAAAGTTAAATGAATTAAAAGACATAATACATATCAGGTTACTTATATTTTCATTTTCCCATTTTTTTATGTATTATTCATTTTTCATTAATTACAAGAGTCAAAATGTCATGGGGTATTTGCCCAGTATCCGTTATATTTTTTTATGCATTACTGTGCATGTATATACCTTTCATAATACACTAACAAAGTTGTGCAAAGCTGTTTGTTTCACAAAATATCATCTGGTGCAACCATCAAGAAAATACTTTTTGAGTCTTTTAAATTGAACACAATTCAAAATCAAATTTGTACAACTTTCACCTTTTCACTGCATGAGCCTGTGTCCACTGTACGAATGGAACATGATATTAGCTGTGTTTCCATTAAGCTGCTTATTATTATTATCAGTCTGGCCATTCTCCTCTCTCATCCAACAGACCAAACTAATATCACTAATTTCCTTTTCAAAATCAACTTGTGTACTAAATCCCTTACCTACACATTTTGTTAAACAGATACAACCAAAAGCAACAGACACTTTATTAAAAATAATCAACTCCTCCCTTAGCACTGGCTATAGACAATTAAATGAAATATTAAATTTGCAGTGCACCCCTGATAAAAACAAACAAACAAAAAAAAAAACTTAATGTCGAACCTTATCAGCTGTCTTCTATGGGCTAATATCAAATCCCCTCTTTATCTCCAACACTCATTAAAAATGTAACACATCAATTAGGATGGGAAATTAGGATTAGGAAGGATACTTGCATGGGAAAAACATTCATGAAATCTTTCTGTCAGGATTTAGGCCTCATCACAATATTGAAACAGTCCTGGAGCAAATTGATTACTCAAGTAACAATACAAGTAACTATCATAATTTTAGATATCTATATTACATGATTATTTATGTTTGGGTTGATGACCTTACTAGACATCTTAGTACTAGTTACATGGGTGAAGAAAAGCATTACTAGCAGACATTAACTAGTTGTTCTGCAACATAGAAAATAGTCAAAATAAAGAAAAACCTATGAATATGAAGGTGTGTTTAAACTTTTGACTGGTACTGTATGCATATATGACTATACATCACATCAAAACGACATGATTAGCATGTCTGGTTGTTAATGGCATTAATATTAAGTTGCCCCTCCATTTCTTTGCAGTTAGAACAACTTCTACTCTTCTGCTAGTGAGGTCAGGCACTGTGGTTAAGCACAGCATGGGTAACCCGCAGGGCAGTGTGTTGAGCCCCTTCCTGTACTTACTGGTCATACATGACTGTGTGTCTAGACACAGTTCAAAAATCTGCTGATGACACCACTGTAGAGGGTATGGTTGCAAACAATGGTGAGGCAGCCGACAGTGAGGAGGTGATACCCCTGGCAGAGTGGTGACAGGACAACAATTTCTCTTTCACTGTCGGCAAAGTGTAGGACCTGATCAGTGACTACAGGAAACAGGGAGCAGAGTACACACCCATCTACATAGGGAGAGCTGCTGTGAAGTGGGTCAACGGCTTTAAATTCCTTGGGATGACCCTCATCTCAACTCTCAAATGGACAAAGCACACAACAGCTTCCATTAAATAGGCCCACCAATGCCTACATTTTCTGAGGGGCCTGATCAAAGCCTGGCTATCGACTCAAATCTTGAACAATTTCTACAGATGTCCTGTAGAATCCATCCTCAACAGGGGCCTCACATCCTGGTACAGCAGCTGCTTGGTACAGGATAAGAGAGTTCCGCAATTGGGTACTAAAGACAGTACCGAAAGATTACAGGCACACAGTTCTCAACCATACAGGATATTTCCTCCACACACTGTCTCAGAAAGGCGGATCGCATAATGAAAGAATCCAGCCATCTCGCACATCCACTTTTCGCCTTTCTGCCCTCAGATAAAAGACTCAGATCCATCAGCACACACACCTCAATACCCAGGGACAGCTTCTACCCTTGTGTCAGAAGACTTTTCAATTCTCTCCCATATAACACAAACAGGGCCTGCTGACACTTCACTGGCAGTGCCAGGACATTCTGCATGGTCACATTAACAATCATTGCTCCTACGGTTAGATTTTTATAACTACATGTACATTTTGGATTTCTTTTATGCTTGTGCATTCTCACCTCTTATTTTTATATTCATCTCTTATTCTTATATCATTTTGCAGTCATCATTTTTTTTCTGCTATTCCCGTTAAGGATCGCCAGAGCAGATCATCTCTTTCCACTTTTTCCCTGTCCTCTGCATCTTGCTCTGTTACACCAAGTACCTGCATGTCCTCTCTCACCTCATCCATAAATCTCCTCTTAAGCCTTCCTCTTTTCTTCTTGCCTGACAGCTCCATCCCTAGCATCCTTTTCCCAATATATTCAGCATCTCTCCTCTGCATGTCCAAACCAACATAATCTCGCCTCTCTGACTTTGTCTCCAAACCCTCCAACCTGTGCTGACCCTCTAATATACTCATTCTTAATCCTGTCCATCCTCATCACACCTAGTGCAAATCTTAGCATCTTTAACTCTGCTACCTCCAGCTCTGACTCCTGTCTTTTGGTCAATGCCACCATCTCCAACCCATATAACATAGCTGGTCTTACTACCATCTTGTAGACCTTCCCTTTCACTCTTGCTGGTACCATTCTGTCACAAATCACTCTTCTCTACCCACTCCACATGGCATGCACGCTCTTCTTCACCTCTCTTCCACATTCCACGTTACTCTGCTATTCTTATTTCATTTTGCAGTTATGTATATTTTTGTTAATGTTAACATCATCTGTCTTTATACATTTATTGTTATTGTATTGTATGTTTATTGTCCTGTCTTGGCTGTTGAGGAACATCCATGTAAGAATTTCATTGTGCTCAGTACACTGCACTTGCACATATGACAAAGGTTTGAATCCTTGACTACAACAAGGAAAAGAGCTTTTTCCTACAAAGCCCCCCAAGCTATGGAATAGCCTTCCAATTATTGTTCAGAATTAAGCCTAGACTGAAAAACTATTCCGATTGCCATGAGACTGCTGTGGAAGGTACCCCACAGATACCTCCTGAACCAGATGAAGATTATAATCCACCATTTCCAGATGATGATATTGATGTTTAAATTCCCATAGGAAATGTTTTTCCTACACCTGTCATTGCTTAGAGCTTAGAGGTCTTTCCCTCACAAAAACAGCCTTAGCACACTCTTCATGCACATATTTATGAAGCGTTGAGTTGAATCATTATTGAATTCTCTGCGCAGATGTTATAATGTGAAAACCTTCCCTTGGTCCATGTACACTTATATACAGTTAGCATTAATTTTGTTAGTTATCTTAAGGATAAAAAGGTGAAAATGTAAGGGAAATTGATACTTAAAATCTAATTTAGCTTAGTGCCAATCAGTCTACTGCAGTATAATCATATGAGTGTCCACGTCACCTATTTTCTATGTATGAACATATTTTGCAAATTCCAGCCGTTGAGGCGTCTCGACCTCGTCCTAGAACAGAATAGTTTGTTCTGCCTTGATAAGATTGTATAAAATAACGAGGGCGTCGTTCAAGACTGCCTAAAACTGGCTGAAACCGGAATCAAGGTGATAGAAAGACACGTTGTACAGAGATTTCTTTCTTTGATTTACCCACTGAACAGATCAGTCTGTGTTCTTTCCAATAAAGGAGATTCTTTGGACTATTTGATCTTGTGGAGTTGTTCAAAGTTTCTTTCACACCCCATAAAGGTGGCTGTAGATGGTGTCATTTGGATAGCCTTATAAATAAAAAAAACAGTTTATTGTTTCATTCATTATTCAGTAGATAACTTCACTTGCTCATAACTGGCTTGCTCATTAGGGATAAATCTAAATCAACATTTGGATTTTTGTAAAGCTGCTTTGTAGACAATGTCCATTGCAAAAAGCACTACATATATAAAATTAAATTAAATTGAATGAGCAGGTGTACGTGCTACTAATAAAGTGGACGGTGAGGGTATTATTTGAAGGGTAAATCATGGTTGCACCACATGATCATGGCCAATTAATGTTCATGAAAAAGTGCTACATTCAAATAATTGCACGTTACTATATTAATAATTGTGTATAGAGACAATTAATAATCAGATGATTTGTATCAACGCATCAATGTAAAAGATTGGCATTAATAAACAATCATAAATGAACAAGTATTAGGTTTACCCCAGATTCTGAACAAAGTTGGCAACATATTGATCAGAGGGCATGAAACTGAACTGTATTGCATGAGCCAGATTCTGTAGTATAATCAAAATCATATTATGTGATCAAATTCACGTCATATTGTATGGAAACCTGAGGTTTACTACCCTAGTACACAGGTATTCCAAATGTCTCAACAAATGCAAGATATATAGTTGGTATTTATTTTATTTATTATTTTTATATTTGCCCTTCTTTATAAGTCAATGCCCCATGAAAATAGTTTTATGTTACTGTACCTGAGCCTGTCGTATTGCATTCCCTTCTGAATTCTGTAAGTCCACCTTCAGTTCCTCTCTTTTCTCCCGGAGTCTCTTCACCTCTTCCATTTTTTCCATCAACTCCTTATGAATAGTTGCTTGCCTCTCCAGTGCAAAGATAGACATTTTGTAGCTCTCTATTTTATTATGGTAAGTGTTGTACCGAGCCAGCAATAAATGTGAGCTCTCTAATTGCTCCTCTATGCTGTAGCTGAGTTTCATGTTGTCCATCTGAATCAGCTGCATCTCTGTTTGCTGTCTCACATTTTGCCTTTGTACCTGTTCAATCTCATTAGTGATCCCACTGATTTGTTGCTCCTTCAGTTTAAGGTTACTGGAAACAGTGTCATAGCTCTTTACGATCTTTGATAGTGTATCCTGCAGAGTTGCGAAAAACCTATGTCAGATAAACCAACCATGGTTCAAGAGAGATAATCAAACTTTTTCCAGTATAAGAAAGACGAGGAGGGATGAAAATGCTTGCAATTTGTGCATTTTGAAACCATGATCACTTTTATTTGGTGAGAAGGCATGCAGGGTCATGTTTCTTTTACTTTTTATTCATTTTGTTACATTACATGCTTACTCATATGGATCAATCTGTAAAAATTCTCCAAAACACACACACACACACATGTGTGTATATATATATATATATATATATATATATATATATATGTATATATATACACATACACACACATTTTTTGGTGTATATATATAAAATGTATACACACTTCAGGAACACTTCTGCACATAAATGTCTGGAAGATAATGGCCACCACTTTGAGCACCTCTTGTAATTGTAAAGGCCAAAGGTGACTTGTATTAATCTCGTGATGTCTGAATAAATTTAGTATTAAAATATTTATACTAATTTTTCATTTCCAAACACCCAAGTATTCAGACATGTGGTTAAGTTCAGGAGAGGTATGCCTCGCCCCACATCTGACAGGGTATCAAAAAAAACTACCCATGGAACGACAGAAAGTGTCCAAGTACTTTGAGGAAAGATTGTTTTGAGATTTAGGTAAGAGGACAAACATTTTCTAGTTTTTGTTGTATACCAAATGATCCAAAAAATGAAATGTAACTTGAGAAATGAACCATGTTTACGTGTCTGAAGCGTTAAACGGGATATATTTTTGTGCAGAACACAAAAATAAAGTGCCACGAAACGGATTTTCATTCACAAAACCCCGACAAGTAAAGTTAATGTAAAAGGTAAAAGAATGAAACCTGAAGTGAGTTTAGGACACGCTGTTTCTCCTCCAGCTCTGCGGCTTCAGACTCCCCCTGCTGTGTGGCCTCTAGAAGTGCACTACAGAGTGTGAACTCCTGCTCGCTGTCACAGCACGACACAAAAGCAAACCACTGAGTGTGAATAATGGCAGAATGAGCATAATAAATGTTATGAGCATAATTAGACGTTGTAGGGAATATCTGTGCCTTATCTAATCGTTTGTTTATGATCTCTTCGAGTTCGCAATGAAACTGGAATAATACTTATTAGCTAATTACTAGCATGTACTGCCTTTCATAAAAATTCAGCAATGTAAAATTAGCTACATTTCTGGTACATTTAACTGGCAAAGTTATTATTACACAATAGAGATTTATTTTGACGTTTGAACGAATTTCTTGGTCATATTTGGTTTCGTAAATGAATTGCAATGCTTGTAGAAAGTTTAATGTGTACCTGGAGGATCTTTTCTTGAGGGACATAGTTAGCTGTCTGGCTAATAGGTAGCTGTTATTTTGGACAGAAGAGTAAGCGCGAGTCACGTGACGGAACGGAGAACACAGTGAGGTGTGGGGAGCCAATGAACATCCAGAACACGCTAATCAATCATTAGAAACACCTGATTTTACTTCTTTCTTTCTTTCATATGGAGTGTGACAAACGTTACATTTTCGGCTTTTCTGGCAAGATCACATTATTTCAATTGCAGTTCTAGTGATGCTTGGTAAAGGTCATGCGGTCCAAATTGCTGGTTGCTCTCAGTGCCTCTATAACTAACATAAAAACGAAAATGTCCTGATCTTAGGAGGAAGAAAGCAGAAAATGAGAAAATAAAACTGTACACCACATTCAGTATGCCACTTGGTACTACAACTCTTTGAATACAAAAGCGCAAATCAACACCAGACCAGTCTTGTGAGTTTGCTACCTTTTAAGATTAAACCTATAGAAGTATAAGAACATGCTGACACTGGTGTGATATAACAACACAGCTACAACTAATAAAATTGATAGTGGATGTGTTAGATTTATAGTAGGTGTGTGAATGATCAAGCATCGACAATAGTCATATAGTAGAGATGGGGGGACTGATTAACTTTAGTCATTTCCTTGATCCAAATAAACTGACCATTACTCTCCTAGTTAATAAGTCACTTTTCTTGAACATTACTTAGTAAGGAGAAGTGACCATAATTCTTCTAACTACTCATATATTCAATTAAATTTTAGCTGTTGCAGAATTTCGTGTAGAACATACTTTCCAAAACCAACATTCTGATCGTTTTTTTTTACCATTAAACTAGATAAATATTTATTGAGCACAAGTCTCACAGACAGTTCTCCAGACTGTATGAATGACATTCAGGTAGCACTCATTTTTGACATAAATAAAATGCTAAACTTTAACCCAAAACCCTTTTTAAGGGCAAACAAGATCCTCACAAATGAATGCACATCACAGATAACACAATTTTACAAAAGAACATGATTTAATGATACAGGTATAAAATGAAAAAGAAATTAGAACATGGCCTCATGTTCAACTTATTTACAGTCCACAAATAGCAGTTCCAGTTGTGATCTGCTGGATCACAACAACCCGTCAAATTCAAAGTCTTGCTTAATGCACAGCTTCTTCATCAGTCATCGATTGTTGGTAGCCAGAATGCCTGCGGAGGTGGGGAAGTGGAAGCAAGTCAAACATTTTTGTTTAACACCTACTTAAAACAGATATCAACTGTAAGTTACTTAAGGTTTTTAATAATAAAATAAATGAAATCTAAAAACAAAACCGTCAAGTACAAAAATGCAAATTGTGTCAAATACTGAAATGAGACAAACATTAACGCAACATTACAGAAAGGAAGAGGTCCTTTATATGGCTGAATTCTAAACTCATTTTAACATGAGAAATGGGTATTTATGACAGATGCTGGTTATGATTAACCCTCAAAATGGGAACAATCCTCATCTTTCAGCTCAGAGGAAAATGTCTTTCAGTGTTTCACTGACATCCTGTAAAACAGATGTAAACCACTAAAGCTGATGCTACTGAAATCTTTCTGTGGTAAAAACTGGTTATAATACCTGCTTGTTTCTATTTTCCTGATGAAATGAACATTAAGTACAAATTGAGGGCATCAAAGAGACTCTTAATTCAAGTCATAATTTTGTACACTAGAGCATGATCTCACCATGTTAGAACAGGCGCTGGCAAAGGTCATGAATTTTGGGTTAAACTGTAGGCAGGTGACCGGTCCTGTGTGTTTCCCATCCAACACTGCTACCTTCATTCCACTCTCAGCATTCCACACATGGATTTTCCCATCCTCCGAACCTAGACAACAAACATTTATTATTTAGTATTTCTCCAAAATGGGTAAATACTAAGATATCCTTGACTTCCTGAATATTATGAACAGTAAAGGTTTGGTTTGGACTTACCAATCATGACAAACTGAGAGTCTGGGGTGAAGGAGGCTTCCAGAACCACACCTTTACTGTTGTTGTAGCCCTGCAGAGCAGAACAGGAGAATACAGTCTAACTAAAATGCTTCAAAGTACTAAAAGACTTAAAAGGTAGAAGTACCCAAAATCTCATCATGAAAATCTAAAAGGTGTATGTACATATAATAAAAAATATATTAAAAGTAAAATGATGTATAAAATACAATGGCATAGAGAGACAAAAAGTCAACACTTTTTTTGGATAGGAGATCCAGTCATAAGTAAGTGCACACACAGCCCTTTCCAAATTAATTCCAGACTCAGAAATGACCTGTGAGATTTGAGTACTTTTGATGATATCCCACAATTGTGGAGGTGTTGGTTTACACATTAAATAATTAATCAAACCACATGTTTTTGTTTTTTTAAATGTTATGAACTGAAAAATGCACCATAAATGCAGCCTACAGTTTATAACATGTATTTGCAACTGCATACATGATCAGAATCTAGGATTCATAAGTGCAATTAAGCTAACTACACATTTTTTTATGCATTTGAAGATATAAATATTCCTTTCTTTCTTCTGCAGCAAAGCTCAGAAACATTTACTTTTCTAATTAGCAATAAAATGATATACACTCCAAATTGTGGAGCAAACACTGTTTTCCCCATTAGAAGGGGACTGCCTTCAGTGAATCCACAACCATATCACTGCAATCTCACCGCAAATGAATGTAGCACCGCCCCTTTAAAAGCATCGAGCAGCCTGAGTGTTCCACCGTTGCTGGAGATCAGGATGAGTTTGCCATCGTTGCTGAACTTAAGTCCAGTCCACTCACACGAACGCTCATATTGCAGCTTAAATGTAGCAAATGGGCCCTAAAAGAAGACAATGAGACTATAACACTATCTGCATCAGGATAATGGAACTGCACACAACTAAACAAAACTAAATGTTACACCAACCACAGATCTGACACTATGGAGCTAATGGCCCCAAAACGGGCCCCAGAACGTGACCCGGAAATGACCCAAGGCATTAAATATAAATGTCTACATTTAAATAAATGCAAGAGTGGATATATGAGGATAACTACTCACATGGTTAAATACATAACTGAACATGCCCATCCTTGTGACTACATTTTCCATTGGAAATTCTAAACAAAAGTTATGCACTACAAACATCTAACATGGCTTCTCAAATTTCCCGAAGGTAGATTTTACACTAATCTCTCTTACTTTGTCAAATGAGCGCAAATCGTAGAGTTTGACCATCTCCGAATTGACTCCTGCAGCAAATATGAGACCTTCAGGATCAAATGAACACACTGGCTTCCCCTGCAGATGCATTAGACCCTATGACAACAGAGATGGCGCAGATCAATCTCCAGACTGATGTAAGGCCTTAACAGAAACTGTGACAACAGCAAAGATAAACAGTCAGCTGCCAGGCTTACCTGACAATTAGGAGAGCGAAGATCCCACAGCCGGATCGTTTTATCCATGGAGCCAGAGATGAACGTGTCATCAACAGGAGACATGGACAGAGCAACAACCCTGGTTAATTTAAGAAGAAGAAAAGAAAAAAAGCCATAAAGGATGAAAACATAAGACTCAAAAACCTAGGATGTTGGCCCAAATGTAGATCGTTCACAATAAAGGCTACATAAGTAACATGTTAAAAGTCCTTACCTCTTATTGTGCCCAGGAAAGTAACGAATGTACTTATTGTCATGAAGAGACAAGTACCGTATAGTATCTGTAATAAGACAACAAGAGTGAGAAGAGAGTCAGAACTAGAAAATTTACTCCTGACACAGCTACTGATCCTGCGAAAGCCCCTAAAAGATATACAGACTTTTATAGTGCTATAAACAATTACACATTTTGACAGCATTTAGCATTTCGCAAATCAAGTCACACCAAGCAATATTGCTAGCTGTGGAACTTACTTAAAAACAAACCAAAATAACTACAATTAACATTTCTGTCAGCATAGATGTCCAGGTTAGAGTCGGTGACGAATGAGCACCACCCTGGGCAAGGCAGTAGTCTGTACAGTTAGCTCCTTGAAAGGGCAGAATCACAGACCCTCAAACTGTACAAACAACTACCTCAAGCCAGAGTGGGCACAGCCAGGCATCCCTGAAGGAAAAATGAGCACTGTGAGGAGAAACAATTCCAACTTGACCTTAATGCTCATGGGGTGAGAGATGTAACATTGTTATTGTGATAAATTATATCAAAAGGTTTCAGTATCATGGTTATTAATTAAAGAGTACTCAATAATGGCAGCTATTACTCTCCTGATTGAACAATAAACATTTTTCTCATTTTTTTTACTACAAGAAATCAGTGGGCTTATACATGTTTACAGTGCGAGGTCTGTGTCTTCACATTGTGTGGCACAAAAACATTAAGTATAATATCATTTTTGTCACCTTGCCCATTACTATAAATCGTTCCACAATGTCTCATCAGTTACGCTACAAACCCCACTGAAATACAGTTGGCTTTAACGATATAAGCTTACCATCAATCTTGTTGGAGCTGTAGACGACTGTATTGGCGGCGTGTGTGTATCTGATGAGGTCCACGCCATACTTTTTACTGTAGAGTGTTCGCTTGGGTCTGTTACAGCATAAATGAGAAATTTATTTAGAGAAAAAAAAATAAATAAATAAAAATAAAAAAAAGGGGTTTAATTGCATAGTGGCCTTTACACAAACAAAATACATTGCGAACATTTTGATTTTATTATAAGTGCAAAATGTTCACTTCCTAATAGATTTTGCTTCACCAATAAGCACGTGTAAATAGGTAAATAACAAGAAAAGCCTACTGCTAAAACGTATGATGTTATTATGACATTATTTTGACCTTCAGAAGGCCTTATTCAGACCGTATCCATTTACATTTGGTTATTTACATTTTTGTAAACTGTTCCCTGTTGCATTTAAGGGAAGACGATACAGATAGAGTGATGATTCTGGTCAGATTTTCAGCTAAAATGCTTGTATAACAACCACACTTACTAGTATAAAAAGCTTAGTTACCCATATTTATAAAATCTATCTCCTATAAAGAAGAATTTCTCAAAATGCTTATAAATGTTGAATTGTATGAAATAATAGATTTAATTTTCTTGATTAAATGATAAATATCGATTTCCAACTTCTGCAAAAGTCTTTCTCTGAAGTGTCTTTGCAGTATTTATTTTATCAATTTAATTAGATCATCGAAAGACTTTTTTTTTATTTTTATTACTAAGTATGCAAATTTACACATTCATACACATACACATTTGTACAAATAAATAAGAAATAACTGTAAGCCAAAGAACCCTGAATCTGCATCCAGGCCATGAACTCTACAGTGAAGGACCAGTTTTCCAATCTGGCTTCCCATATGAGCTAGCCCCTACCTATTAACTATTAGCTCGAGTTATTAGTATTTTAGCTGATAGCGTCAGACAAAACCCCAGTGTCAAAGGCGAGAGTATTTTTGCGCAGTTACCAGATTAAATTTAACCTAGCATATTTTGTTGTTGCGTTTTCTCCCTACACCTCGTCTATTAGCTGTATGTTAGCTATGAGCCAGCGGGGGCGGTTAGACTACTCGAGGCCGAGGCTTTTCATACTGCTAGGCCTCAAAGCTGCTTATAATTAATAACAAAACACCCTTAACTTACTTCCCCTCCTGGCAGTCATATAATACAATAGAGTCGTCGTCGCTGCTCGATATCACCGTCTCACCATTCGAACTAAAGTCAAAGCAGTTGATTTTGTCCGAATTCTCTCGGAAAACCTTCGCGACCCTGAAACTCCGCAACACATTGTCTGTTAGCTTCATGACGCCGCGCTTGCTTAATGCCTGGCCAGGCACAGGCTCTCCTCTCACCGCGAACACGAATAGACCAGGGTCTGTTTGGGATTTATTTACAACTATCGCACGGTTATATTTTATAAAACACTAATAAAGCGCCCTAACACGTATATTTCACAACAGAAGGAAAAGCCCGCCGTACAAGCCAGTGAACTCGGTACCGGAAGTGGCCTAAGCGTGAGGTAGGTGGGAAGTCGCGTACTACCGCACTACACACAGTGTGAGAATTTCTTCAGTACGCAGTGCAGAGCGGAAGCTGTATAAAAACATATGTACTATTTCTCCTAGTAGTACGCAGTATCCATAATAACTATGTGGTACAGTTACATCAGAATTGCGTGAGACAGCTTTATTTTTGTGCTTAACATTTTCACGCTTACTGTCCCTAAAACGTGTAACTTTAAGTGGAGAAATAAGATTTTTAAGGTGGACAAATACGCATTATTCTTCGTTATTAGAATATTTTAGGAACAGGATGTAAATACAGGTAGTAAAAAAAAAATCTTTGCTCGATACTTGATACTGGGTTCTGGATTGGCAATAGAAATATAATAACATAGTTTAATAATATATTATCACTCCATAATTTACTATTCATTATACTACATATAATAATAATTTATTACATTGTA
>JAQQZR010000036.1:12340070-12355159 GCA_030068235.1 Notoglanidium macrostoma | reverse complement strand
GGAGCAAATATTGCAAACGATTGATCATCAACCAAGAATCCCCTACTGTTACTTACAGTAAATAAGGCAAAGCTTAGACTACTCTTAATATTTCACTGTGTAGTTGAACATTAATTTAACGTGGGCTAGGGCTAATTTTGAGGGAATATAACAAAAGAATAAGGTTTTAGCAAAAGTTGGACATTGTGTGATGGCAATGGGGCTGACGTTACTTCCTCAAGTACCGAGTAACCTGCACCTTCACTGTCTATGCCTGCACTGACGATTCACTTCACTTGTGTGTGGTTTGTTGTTGTAGGTAACTCAGGAAATGGAGTGGAATTTCAGTGGTGTGTGTATTCTCATATCGATCACGTGGAATGGATTCTTTCGCGAAGCAATAGAAACAGCGCTGGGTGAACTAATATTTTATGTTAAATGTGGGTGGTCCAAACTAATAATTATGAAATGTGAGGGGGACACGTCCCCCTCAGCTGTAATGGCGGCGACGCCCATGCCCTGTTGTATATGTGTTGTAAAGAATAATGGCTATTAGACTGTGCAGCAAGACACTTTATGGAGAAAAATAACAAATTGGAGCAATCTAAATGTATTACAATTGAAGGCAATATGGAGAAAACTACTACAAAGGACAGCATTCTGGATGCATCATTTGTAGTTTATGACCCTACAGGACTCAACTTCTCTTTGTTCCTAATAGAAACAAAATAGAAAACGAATATCCCTGTGAGCTGTACTAACAATAGAAAGAGTGTCTGCTAACAGGTAATTTATTTACCTGCTGCTGTACAGAAACAGAAATAAAGATAAAAAAAAAATATTCTGGAGTGCAAACTTTCTTTTACTGCCTTCATATTGTGTAGACAAACAGATAGATAGAATAAATTTAAATAAAATACAAAACAAAAAAAGCTCTCCCCAGTTCTGATGAACCAAATGCCCCATACAGAGATAGTTTACATCTAGATGCATTCAAGCTAAAACAAGAAATACGGCGCATGAATAATCACGTGACAAACCTACAGACCAATAATCGAGTCGTCTTCGTGGTAGCCATGGAGATACCACGACGGGAACGTACCGTATTTTCTCCGATTTTTCTTGTGCAGTATCTTACTGAAAAATTCCCGACTTTCAGGGTTTCGGTACCAGTCTGACACCATTATCGACCCTGCAGCTACACAGGCCATTTCAGTCCTCTGATTAAAACAGCCGATAAATCAACCTACAAACGCAACCAGGACGCCCGAGGAAGCGCTCCACGTTGGGAAGGAAGCCACTGTAAGCACGCTCGTGTTATATATATCAAAATAAAAGTCCAAATATGCTTCAGCAATGTTCATTAGAGAAGGCATTCTCTATAAAGCGAGTAAGATGACATTTAAATGTGAACACTAATATGTACTTTTATACATAAAAATAAAATTAATGCCCCCAAGATGTTAATCTTGGTTCCAGAAATGTATTTATAAATTATAAATGGCTTATCTCTATTTTATTTATTTATTTCAGATTTCACTCTGGCTTTGTTCTCGCTACTGATGAGTGGTTTGCATCTTTTGGAAAGGCCTCTATATATTACTGCTCTCAAAGCCTTCTTTGATGGTGGATTGTGATCCCTTCACTCCTGCTCTGTGGAGGTTGTTGTTGGGGTCACTGACTGATTGGAGCACCTGTCAGTCACATGTTCCAATATTTCTGATCACTTGAGATATGAGTGGGTTCAAACAAAAGGTGCCATTTTCTAAGTTGTGTAATACATCTAGATGTAAATATCAGGAAATAAAAGCTGAAATTCTCCATCCATCATCTCATATTCTTCTTTTGAACTCAAATCCAAGCATTTTCAGTGTAGAATTTGAACAGAATTGAAAAGAAGTGGCCTTGCTGTTCTGATACTTTCAGAGGGGACTGTATGCACACAGTGCATGAACTAAATCCATAGAACGTCTTGTTGGTGAATGCAACGCTGAACTTCACACATCTCATTTGTTCTGTTAATATGAGAAATGTGCAAACTTTTAATAAAAAACAAACAAAAAACAAAAACAAAACTATTTGCCTTGGATCTTGTTGGAGCTTGTGTATTTTATCAGACTCAATGAATGGACAATAAAATGTAAAACTGTTTTAAATCATCCAAACAGAAGCACTGAGTGTATTTGTACAGTTATATTTATTGAGAGGCCACAGCTCTTGCATATAACAACTGTTGGCTTTGATAAGGCAAACGCAAGAATGAATCCACCAGCTAACTGACACAAAAAAATAAAAACATAGAGCTTTTGGAGAAGGTGGAACCCACGGGCATGCAGTGATGGCTCAGAGTGCAATGTACAGCTGTGTATATACATAACAATAGTGAGACCCCCCAGAATGGCACATATCTCTAGCTGTCTAAGTAATAACCCAAAAGATTGCTTTGAAAAGAACATAAAAACCAAAAAGGCAAGAATCGCTTTACTTTGTAAAAGTTAAACTGAACAAAAATATATTATTTGGTAGTCATTTCTGACATCTAAATAAAAGACGTCTCCAATGAGATATCAAAATGGAGCTAAGAGAATATTGCCTTTCTAGAATACCAATTCATATTAGTTTTAAGATGAAGTTGAGACAATGTCTTGTTGGTGAAATGCAACATAGGATTCTCCTAAGAGTCACAGAGCCTCAGCACAAGTAAAGAAAAAAAAAAAATCATTACATCTTTTTAATGAGAATGTGCAGACACAGAGGACATTTACAGTTAACAACTTTTAACTTAAGTACAGAGGTTCATTTTCAGTTTTGAAGCAGTTGGCATCCACTTTAGAAACAGACAAGACAAAGAAAAGGATCCATACACTCATCTTTTACGACAATGTACCATTAATGTATGTAAGAGTACGTCAAAGAAGCGCCATATATGTTATCGCATTGGACAGGGACACACCTAATAATCTCACTCGACATTGTCAAACAAATGGTACTCCATATTGCTTAGGAACACATAGAAATAAATTCCCCAAGTAAATTAGTCCAAAAAATCCTTTATTGTTCTTTTTAGCATTTCTTTTTACTCATTATAATTACTAGCTTTTTCTTGACTTTAGCTCTGTTTGTGGGCATATCGAGTGGATGATGGGAGGTCCTAGGGTGGCTAACTGGAGTAATCAGAGTGGGTACATGCATCTTCTGTTACCAGGCTATGGGGAAAGGGTAGGGTGGTGTAGGGGTCAGAGAGGCCCAGACTTAGAGCACAGTATGTTGCTTGGTGCTCTAATCATCCTCCTCATCCTCTTCATCGCTGTCCTTCATGGAAATGCCCTGCATGCCGCCCTCTCGGACAGAGGCAGTGGCCTCTTCCAGCGTGAGCCGGTTCCGTACCGTATCATACATCTTGCTGTTCAGCGTTGAGTCAAGAACGCCTTGCAGCCTAAAATCTCGATATTTTTTCTACAAAGCACAAAAAAGTCAAATACTACTGAACACGCTGAATAAGACCAACCTTTATGGATAATATATTTATAATGAAAATGTGTGAGAAGAAAAGTAGTGTGTGTTATATTTTGAGTTTAAGGACACATACATACACTAGTACTGAGCAAAAGTCTTACTATTTTTTAGTACAAAATTTGTTAAACAATGAGTTCTGCATTATTAAGTTAGTACAGAAAACATTGTAGATTTCCAAACATTACTTTCGAAAAAAAAAAGAAAAGTGTTATGTATGTCAGTAAAGAAAGCCACATATTGTATAAGAGAACACGTTTCAGACGAAAAACATATTGAAATCTCTTCGGTTCTGCATGCAAAAAAAGAAGCAAATGTGACACAGAAGAACTGTCTCCAGAAGTCCCAGAAGAGCTGTGGCAGATTCTCCAAGAAGCTCAGTAAAACTTACCAGCTCATTCACATTTTTTAAGGGTGACAATTTGTTTGAATTTTATTTGAAATAATCCTTAGGGGTGTCAATAATTTTGCCACATTTGAGAGGTAATAAGATTATTTAAAATTGAAGCTCTCACGAGATATGTGGGGCTTCTTGCTATTATTTGTGTAATAATTTTGAATTAATATATTTATTCCATATGACCATTTTCCCATCTTTATCAAAAATGCCAATAATTCCATGAATTATTGTTATGAAACATGAATTAATGTTAATAAGTAAAATTGCGATTATAATAAATAAAATAATAATAAAATACGATTCTCACAAAGAAAAGCAGATGAGGATGCTTACTTTCCACACATGGTGGATGAGTAGTTTTATTTTATTCAAGCACTTCATTCCCATGTACACAGTACCTTTACAATCCTGATGAGGATTTTGAGCTGGTACACGTGGAGCTGTTGGTCCATTCGGTCAGTGAGCCAAGTCCCCAGCAGATTCATGGTGGCTGTATACCATTGCTGTAATGCACACAAACACAGCGTTCTCCAGCAACACACACACACACACCCACACCCACAAACGAACCCATGCAAGAGACTATAGGGCCTAGACATGTATATAGAGGTATATATCCATTACCAATGCATACGTACGCATAGATGTAGTCACATTACAGTACTCGTGACTGCACACGAATGCTCACTCTCCGAAACATACACATATACCCCGCATCCACACACGCAACACACACCCACACACACACACACACACACACACACACACACAACACATGAAGAGACAAATATACAGACACACACACAAAATCCACAGAATGCACATCAACATAGACACAGTCACACCCTCACTTAGCACTAGGTTAGTCAAGCAATTTAAAATTAATTTACAGAGGCAACAATATGACCATCTGCAAAAAAAGTACATAAATCATGCATTAATTAGTTGCATAATTAACAACGAAACAAATCGCTAACTTGTACTTAGTATATATACAGCATAGTCTGAGAACTAATATGTTTAGATCAGAATTCTTAAAATCAAAATAAGGTCTAAATTATTCAGATTCTGATCTGAGGCAAATGTGAATAGTTACCGAAACGGGTAAAATGTGAAAATCCGATCGTTTGCTGACCATTTTTGGTCTGTGCTAACAGAACTATGCTGAATGTGAAATGAAATTATGTGTCCATGCTATTAACTTTAAACTCAAAGGTTCTGCAAACATCCCCAAATTCAAGAACATTCTTCAAGTCAAAGCAGCAAACTTCAGTATGATGTATCAGAACCAGAAAACTTGGAAATCAAGATATAAATGTGAGAATGAGAAGAATCTGCAAGCAATGCGATTTGTACTGTTATCTTAAACCATTTCTGTGCTTTTAAAATATCAAATATATATACTGCAAATCTGAAAACCCAGGTGTATTCGAAATCTCATAACAAACATCTTACGTATAGTTCAAAGAGAACAGCACAGGTTTTGTGTAATGGATGAAGTGATAATCTCTTATAGTGAAAGAATTAATCAATAGCAGGATCCTGTGGAGCGATGTGGTATATTTAGGAATTGTAATGTGTGTGTTTTTTTCCTTGTAGTCATTCTCTAGTCAAGCTACTGTCACTTGCCAATCAACATATTATACCTATATTGCCTAGTTTAAATCTCATTAACTCTCATCACTGTAGCTTTCCATACTAATGCTGGATTCAGCTGCCTCTTGGAAACTCCTGTTTTTTTTACACCTGTTATTTGGAAATGATGAATTCAGTATTAATATGATCAGATGGCTAGACTTAAACACTATTCCTCATCTCAAACACGATTGTTCTGTTTTTGCTGTTGTCTGATGCAGCATGTTGGAACGATTTGAAATTGAAATATTTCCTCTTAACTAGAGATGGCACCGATCTGATACCCAGGACTGGTATTGGACCAAAACCGGCAAAAAAGCCAGTGTAAAAAGAATGAATTTGGTCCGATCCTGAAACATATAGAAAAGGTGTTTACATACAAAGAGACCTGATTTGTTTATGGTTAGGATTGATTTTTATTACATATATAATTTATACTTTATTATATTTCTTATATTTGCAATGTAAAGGATTTTTGTGTGAAAGCTGCAGCTGTGTTGTGTTTTTAGCGATGTTTTTATTTTTTTTTTTCCATTTTGTAAATGTTACGGTCCTTTTCGTTTTCGGATGCATATCGGTATCGGCATCGGCTGATACCCCAGGTTTCAGTATCAGAAAAGAAAAAGTGGTATTGTGCCATCTCTGTTCATAACACATACTGTGTATCACTTGGATATTGTTTACAAAAGCACATTTGTAAGGGCTCTACTCTTTACAACCTTAAAATGTGGCTAAATAATTCTCAACTGTTCTGATTTTGTACTTCTATTGAAATGTCATTCTTATTTCCAACAATTCCAAAACAGATGAACTCAGCAATGGTAGGCTATTTCAATGAGTGGTTCATTTGAGTGATCAATGACTGCTTTGACCGGTAAATGAAAATCCTATGCTGGCATTTGCTGATTTGAATAATGATTAGATACGTGATTGGCCGAGTTAATTAGGGTTAGGTGGTTTGGTTGGTCCGCTTCAAGCAGTCAGTTGGTCCGAGCATGCAGTGCATGCAGAAGGAGCAGGTGAGTTGGTGGGCCAGTGTGTGTGTGTGTGTGTGTATGGTGTGAGAATTTTAGGAGGTGGTCATGCTAGAAGATGTACACAGGAAGATTATTTGATTAGAAATCATGCCACTCAACAGAATGTGATCAAACAGTAGGACATCTAGAGATAAGTTCCACTTTGTTATAAAAAGAGTGTGTGGTGGTGGTGTCCTTTAGGGTACAAAGAAGACTGGAGAACAGGAAGGGATGGAGTTAAAACGTGAAGAGAGATGAGACAGAGAAAGACGGAGAAGTCCAGATGAGTAAATCTGGACTTGTCTTTAAGACATTGGTTATCACAAATGCGTTCTTGCTTCCTGCATCGTTTTGAGTGCAGACCTTTCAGTTTACGCTAAATATATTTGGGTTTAAATGAGTTAAATATTCTTGCCTGTAGAGTTGCTTTAAGTATACTTAGCCATACTTCTGACACACGCAAGATATTTATAGCACTTATTTAATTATCTCAAGGGTTTTGGATGTAAATTAAAGTGCGTCTAAAAAATCCAACCGTGTTTTGAGGAGCAAGCAAGTACGCCGATTATGAAACAACTTGTACATACAGTTCAACAAACAAACAACCAAACAAACAAATAAATGGTGCTACTTTAAATGGGATATGGAAGGCTGTATGCCCTTCAGGGTCTCATGGCAATTTAATGATGTGAATATACTGTTATTTTCTTAAAAATAAAAAAATTAAGGACGCAGGGAAACGTCTAAAGGTTTTATGTTAAACCCTACAGAGTATTTCCCTAGTAGAACCCTCTGAGAACCCATAAAGAACACTTTTTTCTTCTAAGAGTACCGTCATACCGTCATGTGTGTACGTTCTGTACCGTTAAAGAGAAATTATTTATCAACAAATCTGTGAACATGTTAATTTAGAAAAAAAATAATATGTAAAGGTACTTTTCTTCTTTTTCTTCATTGATTTTCTATAAAATCCACCCACATCATTCTTATTTATTTGAATTTTATCCATTGAGGTAAGGTTTGTTTGGTTAGAGAATTCACCTAGGACATACAACCTCTCACCTGAATGCTTCCATACTAACGAAATAGAGAAAAGACAACGGCTTGTAAGTACGCTTTACAATGATTGAGAAACTACATGCCAGCAGTCATGCATTAGCTAAGAGTGCTTATTGAATATACTGAAAACACAGCAGAAGAAGCAGCAGAGGAAGCACACTGAACCTGTTTAAATCACATCAAACTCAGACACGCAAAAACTCACTGCTTTCCACCACAGACACATGCTGTGTGAGCCTTAATGCACTGTGCTGCATCTTGTCAAAAATGCAACCACGAACTCAAAACAATCCCTATCACACTTATACACACTCACATGTGCACACACTCAGCAGCAAGTTCTACACGTGTAAATAGCACAAATCTACTGGACAAAGAATAAATCACCTCCCACTACACACATAGAACACTGTGCAACACTGGAAGTCAGATAATGATTCACAAAGGATTATTTCTAAATGTAACAGTGCTCTCCAGTTGGTATCATCATTTACATAACTTTTATAATCTAATACTCAATTACATTACATGTACATATTGCACCACAAATCTGATTCAATAGTGATATTTTTGAAATATCATATTTGAAAAATGCCAATAAGCATATTTTATTATTCAAAGATCCCATTGGCTGTTTGAGAGCACTGTCGAAAATAATCCACTTGGTGGTGGTAGTGACACTTTGCCTTGAGAGTTCTAAGCACAAAGGTCCGACAAACAGCTAATGCAACACTAGAGCACAAAGGTGCGACTGGTTGTGTTTAATGCAACGCCAGAACACAGTGCGCCGAACAAGAATTCACAGTAATGAGACACTGAGACGTGAGAGACTGAGAGCCTTGCGATAAGGCTGGCCTTTTTTTTTTTTTTTTTTTATCATGATGAAAGAATTCATAGCTCAGCACTCAAAATGTGACTTATCCCTCATATGCCCCAATGTTTTGCCACATTTTGGATGGAACCTCCCTTGTCAGGCATGGAGGAGACGGCATCTTACTTACATCAAATAACCTCTCTATATACACCTCCTCATTGACCTTATCTCGCAGTATGTCCTGAGAGTGACGAACAAAGGTCACATAACCATCAGCAACATCCATTCCTGGCTTCTGTAGAAGACAGGTTGCATAGAACATTAGATAGATGTAACTGTGACAAAAAAGTGACAGTTAGTAAATTATTTACACCAAATCTGTTCAATACTTACGGGGACATCCACATATTTTGATGCTGCTTTCACCTGAAAAATAAAACAGATAAGTAGGGGGGCTACTGGAATAATAATAATAATAAAAAAAATAGATAGATAGATAGATAGATATCACACCCAAAGATTTTATGGAATTCTAACTGAATATCGTTATCATAATACAGAAATAAGTGAAAAAAATTAATGAACAAACAAGCAAACAAATAAATAATTAATATGGACTCTAAATAATGTATGAAAATTTAATTAATTACTTATTATATACATTTAAATAAATAAATAAATAGATAAATAAATAAATAAATAAGTGTGTGTGTATGTGTGTGTGTGTGTGTGTGTGTGTGTGATGTGTTTATCACCTCGATCTTGTGTTCATATCTGATCAAGATTGTGTGGTGGAAGATTAGTAACGCACTTTCCTGTAACTGCACCAGTGTGCGAGCTCTGCAGTGTGTTAACCTACACCACATGTCTGTACATGACTCTGTGTGTGTGTGTGTGTGTGTGTGTGTTGTGTGTGTGTGTGTGTGTGTGTGGGCGTGGCTGTGTGTACACTGATAGAGAGAATACAGAGTTCAGCTGTATTTGTGTGAATGATGGGATCCTCCTTTTGGTTGCTAAGCAACAACATTTTGTCCATCTCTGTTGCCACTATGCACCTATTTGTTCTGTTTTTATACTGAACTTAGCAAGTCCTGTACAAGATTTTAAAGATTCTCACACACGCTTGTTAGAAAACGTTTTGTAGATGTAATTTTGCAGAATTTTGCATCACTTCCTGTCATGTGATCAGACTAATATTTTACTGTGCATTTTAAATATTTCACTGCACATCGTGTTTATCTTAAAACTGCGTATCTCTGTATAAACATTAAAAAGCATTTTTATATGATGTTAATTTGAGATTGTTTTTATTGCTCATTTTTAAAAACATTTTTTTTTTACAAATATTACATTTACTAATAATATACTGTATAGCCTGATAATATAAACATTATTTTATTTCATTAAAAATAACGTTTTTATGTATTACGTCACATTAGGTTGGATCACTGGATATTTTATGTTTTAAAAGAGTTGACTCATCTCAGAAAGGAAGTGCAGCGAGCAGTGTTTATCTCATGACAGGAAGTGATGTTGTTTATGTTTCTCATGTGACTGCTGTGTCACGCTGAGACATGTGATGTAGCAGATGTTATCCAGGTGTTGGGTTGGGAAGGGTTAAACCCAACAAGGGTTCTTCTTGATGTAGTTAAACTTTTTAAAGAAGTTCTGCTTGGAAAGGGAAGCACTGTGTTACAGAGTGTGTAAAACGTACTGTGTTGTGTTTGTAAGAGTACAAACATCCAGATTTTTGTGAACACTAAGTTTCCTTCCCTTTGTGTGTTTTTTCTCCAGGAAGCGGGGCATTGAGATGGTTCAGGTAAGTACTCTTTATCTGCAGCCTTAAGCAGCCCTGACACTTGCACAACAGCGGTAGCATGGAGAGACCTGCGTTGTAGCATGCCAGTAAAGGAACTACCTCTGATAGACTGATTGGGGCTTCGTGGGAATTCGTCTCATGTACGTGCGTGTGTAAGGGTGTGGAGAGAATTTAGAAATTTTCAGAAATTTGGCATGGCAGTACTGCATGTCACTGAGCGTCACTGCTTGCCATTGCATGCCTCTGTGGGACAATGTAAACAGTGGAATGCATTAGAGCGTAATGGCACATATATGTTTCTGCAGTGGCCCTCTCTCTTTTTTTCTCTCTTCCTCCTCTAATTTCCGCTGATGGTCAGCAATGATGATGCCCACAGCCGCCACATAAAAGCACGTTTGCTGAATCTGTTCTGAATCTTCACAATGTCTCTTCACCGGACACTGCCTGCGTGAAGCTGTCCACTGCGTGCACAGGCGTGTCCAGGTGTGACATCATCATAAAGTCTTATTAATAACGCGTGCCCTTGGCATAACTATGGCATATTAATGATTGCCATTGCGTGCCTTAGATGTATTCATGTCAGATTAACTAGTTTGGAACTTGTGCGTGGCACGACATGGCACACACTATGCTTAACTTTGGTGCGATGATTAATTTGGCGGCCCCTTTTTGGTGCGTGTTGGTACACCCCAGTCCAGACCTGCTCATGACCAAAACTGGTGCAAGTGGCCTTTAGGGTTCAGGGCGCCTTTAGCCTCCAGCACACCCTGGATAGGATATTTTCTGAATGTTGTGGAGGAAGGTTATGGTGTTGAAACTTGTCATGAGGAGTGAATTGGAGAGGGGAATTATGGGAAGTTAATTATGAGGAAGGTGGGGCTTCAGGTTATGAAATTCAGTAGCACTGGAACATCGGTAATATATCATATATATATATAAATAAGTTTTTATGTAGAGCAGTAGGACTGAGAGAACACCTGCAGGAAGAACCCTTGAGTATCCTTTTTTGCTAAGAGTGTATGATTGAATACAATATAAACAACATTTGTTTTATACGTGACAGGAATGTTTATAGGCGCATAATGTAATTTCCTTACAGCAGAAATGCGTGTGCACCACTGTTAACGTCTTACGCACTAGGGTTAGTGAAATGTAGTTGGGATGGAAATTTTGCTGAAACCTGGCAACCCGGCCTGTGAGCTTCATACACGATCATTTTCAAGCCGTGCAGGAAAATTACGTACCACATTATTTTTTTCATCTGTATGTTTTCTGCATGTTTCTGTTGCGTGCCGTGGGAGCCTAGTCCTGACACACACTCAGTCTCACCATTCAATATAAAGCTTTTAATGAAAAAAAATAATGTGTGTATAATTGTGCATCAATGGTGATGAGGTTCGGTCGGGTTTTTGCTCAGTGGGGGGGAGAAAAAACATGAATTGACCTTTACTGCGAGGGGAAAAAGACCACAGAAAGGCCACATCGATACCAAAATAGAATTTTCCACTCTCCACTGTGAGTACACGGAGGGGGCAAATACTTAAATAATCCCAGTGTTTAACATGCCCAGCCCAGTAATGCCTCCGTTGTTTGTTTTTTTTTTGTTAAATATCCCATATGTGATAGTTCATCTTTCCACGTTCCCCTGTCTGATATCTGCACTGATCTAATCTGCGGCTCTGATTAGCTGCTGATTCTCAGAGTTCCACGCTAATGAGTCACAGGAACACCTCATCCATGTGTCTGATTATCTGATCTGTAAGACCAGTTCCCGAGTGCTGGTGTGTTCCTGGACTTTCCTGGATGTTCCCTGATGTTTCTGTAACGCTTTATAGAGTAAAGAGTCTACACGCTGGTGTAGAAAGAACAGCAGGATCACAAACGATCTATCATTAGCTCCATTTCCCAACATCGGGAGGTTTACAGTACCGGTAAAGATCAACCAGTAATCACTGACTCGTTATAAAACAGGAGGCGTTTGTCTTGTGTAGGTGCGGTCACTTAAACGCAGTTTATCATTGCTGTGTGCCATAAAAGGCTGCGAGGAACATTTGTTTCTTTAACTTATTATCCATGCATCAATTCCACGTTCATATCAACTGATTAAATCAACGAGCAAAGAAATACGTCACGTCCATTTATGTCCCAACACGTCCATCACTCGAACGTCTGTATTAAACTTCCTCATCATTTTCTAGTATCGATTTGGGATGAGAAACATGACAGAGAGCAAAACAACGGAAACCGAAAAAAAGAACAGACGATTTTCGTTGCATGGAAGTGAAAACGTGAATGAAAGGCCTTTATGGCACTTTAATGCCAGGCCGTGACGTCACCGAGCGTTCGGTACCGATCAGCTCGGAGAGGCGTTTAATCCTGCGGCACTCCATCTTCCAGACGGGAGTTACTCTGCACACGTCTGGCTGAGTGATGAGTCTCCTGCGCTCTGCAGAACGGATTTAGTTAAACCACTATGACTTCCACTTTCTGTCCACTAAAACCTAATCCCTATTTAATCAAGCGCTCTGACAGCACGTCCAACATCCTCCTAAAGTACACCGCGCGCCGCTCAGCAGACCGAGAGGAACTGGCGGAAAACACTTTACTAAATACTCTGACTCGTCCTACAAATGTGAACGTCAGCACGCGCTTGTAGGTATTATTTCATATGTATTAATGAATCACGATCAAACACACACCGTAGTCCTCCATTTAGTCTCTTCTGGCTTTAAGTACGTGACTTAACTTTACATTAAAGGCTGAATGTGTAAGCGTCAGAGCAAGTCTGCGCTGGATCAAGTGCTATTCTGTGTGCTGCGGCGTGCTGAGTGGGGACGCCATTGTGTTAAATAAAAGCAGTGATTAGTGTGATCATTACAGCTAGCGTTGTTCAGCGAGTTCGATGTATTTCAGCGCTCACCGTTAGGGCTGGGTACCGTTTGAATTTGATTCCGATTCCTCATTTCGATTCCAAACTGGAAAAAAAAAAGGTCAAACATCTAGATAAGATCTTTATTGTTGTAAGCGAACACGCCGCTGCAACGTTAGCCGTGCGTGCTAGCTCGTATCTAAACAAATGGACGCGCTGTCGCGTTGACACGTGATCGATTTCATGTGACATTGTATCACAAAAGAACAGACAGTGTCTACGTGGTGTGCAAGTCGGATTTGATTTCCCAGAATAAAGCCGATGTAGAAGAGACACCGTGGTAGAGGGTGTAATGCAGTTATAACTGCGCTATCTCTGGGATTTTACTCCCAATTTAACAGGACGTGTCGGAGAAATGATTCCTCCGGTAGTTTTATTTAAGTTATTGAGCTCCTAGCGCAGGAACAGCCTACAGGTCATGTGACCTACTAATGATTACGCTTGGCCACGCCCCCACTACAAGGGCTCAGAATTAAAAATCAGGACAATCAGTGTGTATTAAAGTACCGAGTTTGAAGAGTCGGCCATCTTCGGCTTCTTCCAGGGACATTACTGAACACACACACACACACACAAGTCTGGAAAACTTGATGTAGACCAGCATGGAGTTACTCCAAGAACGAGCAGGACTGAGCATGAGTGTGTGTAGCCTTGTGAACGCAGAAACACAAAACACACTGATGTGTATGACAGGTTTGTGGATTCACTGTGTACAGGGACTGTTTAACACTGCTCTGTTTGGGGACGTGTGTGCGTGTGTGCGTGTGTGTGCGTAGGCTGGTTATAGACGAATGGGCAGGGCAGGGAGACTCGGTCAAGGTCCTGCAGCCTTCATCTGAGCTCTTTAATATCTGACAGACAGCTCGAGATAAGGACTGACTCAGCTAAAACACACACACACGCACACGCACACGCACACGCACACTCGATCAATTCAGTGCTGAATGAGACGACATTGTCAAGGCTAGAATGGAAAGAAAACAGAGGGTGTGGACATAAGAGGAACACACACACACACACACACACACACACACACACACACACACACTAACAGCTTTATCTTGCTATGTCACACCCAGTCACAATCAATCTCACTTAAATAATCGATGAGATAATCTCTCCGGTTCCTCTGATAAGGTTCTGCGGTTACTACGCGACTCTAGTACCAGGTGGAGCTTTGATCCATCACAGCACTCATCTTTATCATCTTTAAAAAGAACAGGTCATACACTCTTAAAGGTTCTTCACTTACCCCCCTGGACATGTAGAACCCCGACGACGAAGCGTTTCCCAATCAGAAGCGGAAGTAGAACCCATTTTGGAAGCTTAGAACGCTGAATTATCCATTAAAGAACCCTGTTTGTTTCAAAGACATTAGAAATGAGCAAATTATTGCTCATTCATTTTTTCTTCACACATAGAACCTGTCAAAGCTGCTGCGGTGCCTGTAAAAAGGGTTAGGGTTCTTTACAGCTTAATTGGACAATTAAGTGTGTAACTTAGGATCGAGTTTCATTTAATATGTAGTAGATGTTTAAGAGTTCTTTATGGGTCACTGGATAATTAAGTGTTCTTAATGTCTAAAAAGGGTCTAAAGGGATTTACTGATTTTGGGTCCTGCGTTTGAACATTTAAGCATTCGCAAAGACGGCGAATCCCTCGTCAGAAATAGATCCATCAATCTAAACGTTGTTTCTGGAACGGAAAATGAATCGGCTGGAGCATCGCGGTCAAGAATGTTTGTTTTTTTCTGGAACCTTTCTTTTTAACTGTGCCTTGAAGAACCCTTTCTTTGAGTGTACAGCGTTGTGTGTTGAGTTGAGTGTGCATAGCTTCCAGAAAAAGGTATTTAGGAAACACACACACACACACACACACACACACACACACACACACACACACACACACACACACACACACACACA
>JAQQZR010000036.1:12322779-12339970 GCA_030068235.1 Notoglanidium macrostoma | reverse complement strand
AGATAGATAGATAGATAGATAGATAGATAGATAGATAGATAGATAGATAGATAGATAGATAGATAGATAGATGATTATGGTTAAAATATTAGTTATTTAATATGTTAGAAATTCTCACCGTGAAGGAAAGGAAGGAAGAGAAGAGAGTTCCTTCATCATACCTAGAGATCTTGGCTAGAACACTTTCCAAAATTGCCACAAACTGCACATGTGACACAAAAACACCATATAATCCAAAACAGGTCAGTGATCACACACCAACAATTTGCATTATAAAATATTTACTATGCTCAACACATATGCTGGCAGACGAAACATTTACCTTAGCCACCAAAAGTGAAATCATATCCTTTACACTCTCTTCAATGAGCTCATCAATTTTAGAGTGATACTGTTTCTGAAAAGCAACAACACATTTACGAGCTTAAAACAAATCACTGCATAGTGAACTTTTGATAACAGATGATCCAGTATCCTAAGTTTGGCACTTTTCTCAAGGATAGATCTGTCTGTTAGAGTTTTGACCAAACTATTTTTAAATTTGTCTGCTACTGGTTTCAAATGCTACTGTACATGTGATCTCAGTCTCACCCTTACTTCACTGGCTTCCTGTCTGTTTTAGAACTCAGTATATGTTAGTCTATCTCTCAGTAGTAAATGTCTTTTCTAACAAACACAAAACATTACCTCCTGGCCCATCTCCATGGCACACAGTTTAGCTGACTGGTCCTTGGCATCCACCATCACGTTGAACATGGTGCATAAGCAGAGGGGGATGCGGAAATCTGTAGAACGGCTACTCTTGGCCAATTTGGACTCAAATGCTCCCCTGGTGCTGAAGACATGCAAGAGTTGGCCAGAAGGGTATTAGTAATTTTTATACTGCACTATAAAGAGAAGTGTGAATCTGTGTGTTTAGTGTGTAAACTTTAGTGTGTTGTAGGTGCAGTCGGCTTATTTCACTTATTTAATTTACATCAGCTGTTCAGATAATGACATAGTGGATATCACATCTTTGCATCTTTCATTTTCAAACTCAACATGCATGTACCGTTTAACACAGGACTCAATCATATCGCTGGACATGAGCTTCATCCGGTTTTCTAGGTGCTTGGCAAACTCCTCCTCAGGCCAGTGAAGGTCTCTGATGAATGTCTGCAGGGCATCCAGCTTCCAGAACAGATCCTCTGATGTCCCCGAGCCATTACTGCCAGGCACAGTGACACATCAGAGGTCATGGGTCAGAGCCTTTGTTAATAGGCAAAAGGGTGGCAGTATCTCTATGACTCTCATTACATCATATGTATCTCTGATTATTTTATGCATACAATGACTGATAGTACACATATACCCAGGGACAGCTTTCACATGTTCAGTCAGTGTATGGTAAAATAGAGACACGTCAATAACCTCGCACAGTTGCGTGGTTATTCCACCCTCAAGAGAGTCTGGAATCATGCACATGTTAATCAGTCATACTTTTCTAAAAGGGAAAAAGGGCTTGGGAATGTCATGGTGAGAGAAGGCGTGTAAGAGATCTATGCCACTTATTTTAAATATTACTGGGACACTAAAACCTGGCACTGCTGGATTTCAGGAGCTCTTCAGGTTCTTTCATCCGTACATCATTCAGCTCTGCATACCTACACAAGCTGAGCAAAAGTGTACTTTACTATTCGAAATCCCTACCTTTATCTTCTTAGTGCTGCACATATTACTTGTAAGTAATGGACACCTTTCTGAGAGCCCAAACAATATGATTTGCATGGACTGCAATTTTGAGTGAAAGAAGAGCTATGAGAGCTAGAGGACAAGTCCAGATGAGAGACAGAAACACAAAGATCAGGCTCTCTCTCACCACCCATGCCCGACGAGGCTGACGGAGTTCCAGAGGTCAACACACACCATGCAGTAACTCTGAAGACGTTGCCATCCTGAGTGGAGATAGATGGGACAGGAGGAGGAGGAGTGTTGTAAGGGTCAGGGAGGGGGTGGTAGCCTACCATAGAGTTGAAACATAAGAGTGACTGGAGTTTCTGAGAGTATCGAAGTGCAGCCATCTTGGTAAGGTGAAAGCCTTGAAACTGAATATGTCCTATATGACATTGTAGTGTTAGAGATGTTTGGATGGAATTTACCAGTCTAGGATCTTCAATGATCTTAGTGCCTCAATCACTGAATTGAGTATGCTTTTTGGCATACAGGTATGAAGGTCTGAAGCCCACTCTGATGTTTAAACTCCACAAGAGCTAATTACTGCTTCAGAGTGCTTTTTTTAAAAGCAAAGACCAGGCAGGGAGGTCCACCAACCCACACCCACTAAAACCATTCAGGCAGACCTGAAATCAGTGCTGGCCCACTAGAAAACCCCTCCACTTCAATGTAATGGATTTCTTACCTCAGACGTCAAAGCCAACTATTTCAAAAAATCTTTAGAGCCATTAAAGGACATTAAGATTCGTCACCATCACTTCAAAGAGGTCCCCGAGCACAGATGGGTAACTAAAACTGCAGTCCTACCCTTAGACATAATTTTAAATGGGGAAATTTTCCTTCATTGGGAGACTTCAGACTGACTTATCGTAGGTTTGGGTTGCAATCCAGATCTCACCACCTCAGTCCTACCTCAATGGCATGCACATTGAGGAAAATGAAAAGCTTTTCAGTTCTCATTTCAAGTGAACAAACAACTTGGGATTGACCCAAATCCCTTGCAATCTACTTGGCATGAAAATGACTTGAAAGCCAAAAACTGCTTTGCTTACGGTCATTTTTATACAATTCAAACGTGCTTAAATAGTACTTCTAGCAGTTAGTCCTTCTTTGAGAGGCCAAAACATAATTTATGCATTTGTATTAATATTGTATAACATACTGGAACTTGATTATGTCAGCTTGACAAACATATTTAAATCTCTTTTTAATATTCTAGACAAATCATTTTCATTTTCACGTCAAAGCTTAATGAAGCTCAAACACCAAGCTTCAACCAATTCCAAGTGAGGTTACACATGGAACAGTCTGAAGTTAGATGTTTGAAGTTAAATTAAGCTTTAATGTTGTAAGAGAAAGGGCAGTTTATATAATTGTTCCTTTATCTTTTGTATCTTATTTTGGAAAATAAGTAGAACCATATGTAGGAAATTCATTTAGGAATCAGTATGGAATCAAATTGCCTGTCTGCCCAAATGACTCCTCTCACAGTTCCCACTAATGTCTACTATATGTGCCATCTGACTTTATGGTATAAAGTCCTAATGTATTTTTTAAATAATGTTTGTCAAGACACTACTGTATTTGCTTTCAAACATTCCTCTCTAGTGTTTACAGTTCACCTCAGAGATGACAAGCAGCTTCAAGAGAACATCTTCATGCCAAGGATACGTTTGAGTTAATCAGATCTGAGGTAAACTCATTGAATACACACTCAGAGTCATAAATAGCAGTCATCCAGGATGGAGTGGAAAAGCTAGGCATTTGTGGAAGGTTAACAGATAGTCCTGCTACTGGCACAGGAAGATTTGGTACTTTGGGAATTTGGAGGTTCACATTTGGTAGATTCACATTGGGTAGATTACTTGTTAAACTCCTGCAGAAACAGACAAAAAGAAACAAAAAAAAAATCCATAACAGTGGCAATGTGGAATGCTGCAAAAAAGCAATGTAAGACATACAGTAAAAAAGTAACAAGAAAACTTGTAAAGGAAATGTCTTAGACATTCAAAAACAGCAGACATAAAGAATCAGTTGTTAAATGTAGGGAAGGTCGCTAAAACACTTAAACAGAGGACCTACAGTAAAACTGAAACATGGTTGATAATAGAGACAAGAGCACATATATACAGATAAACAAAGGAACAGAAGCAGTATATTTCAGCAGCAGGAACAAACAGCAGGTTGGAAGGTAAAACATGAAGTGGTGGGAAATTGAAAACACAAGACATAGACGACAGACGAATAAAAGAAGCTATTTTCTCTTGTACTAGTTGAATGGGACTCAGCAAAAGCTCCATAAAGGGTATCAAGACCCCTTTTTTAGTACATGTTTACAATGCTCTACACTGATTATCTCCATGGCACATCTGTTTCATTGAAAAATATTGATAGAATAAGATTATTAAGGAGAAAGCTTAACAGCCCTTTGTCAAAATAAAATTATCCCTGTCTGGGAAATGGTAAAATCAATATGCAAAGAAAAATCAGAGGCAGGAAAGACAGAACTGATTAGCACATAAAAGGCATCCTATCTCCTTCAAGCGTGCAACATGAGGGTTAGTTTACAAACCAAAATGATGAAAACATGAAAGGCATTGACTGGAGTCTCAAAGAGCGAGTTTTCTTTTGGCCTGAAGCTATCTATTCTAAACCACTACTTATGATGAACAGATCAATGAAAAAGCTTAAAATTCTTGGAATTAATTCTGTAATTCTGCTGTCACATGTGTACAAATATTTACATATTCTAAAACTGTGATCATAAGGCAAAACTGAGGTGGCTGAATGTTTTTTCTTTAGTGAAAACTTAAGTGAAGTTCCTTAAAACCTATTTGCATTATCTGTGATGCCTCCAGACTACCAGACTACATTAGTCCTCACTGCTTGCTGCAGCAATAGTGGCTCTGAATGATTATTTATGGCACAAAATGCCCTGTGTTACAATCACTCCCAGCCCTGTGGACTCAGCAGGAAGTGGTGTCTTACTTCACAGGCTCCCAGGACTCGCGCTCAAAGCCCCTGTGAATGGATTGAGCAATGGAGGACTCCATTAGATCGACGTATCGCACCACCAGAGGCGCGTACAAGTCCTGCAAGTGCTTGTGAAACTTCCCATTGCACAGATGGTCTAGAACAGAAAGAGAAAGCTTGAAATCAAGGCTATTCCAATCAAAGCCCTGTAACTCATTTCCTGTAACTGCTATGTTGCCTTTAATTGTTTGATTGTTACTTATAAAAACAGTGCTTACAGTCAGTCCGTAGGAAGTCATTGAGAAGCTGGAAGAGAGGGAAACTATCCCAGCTTTCAGGAGACTGGATCTCAAGAGCTGCGTCCATATCGACACCGTAAAGGGACAAGAAGTGCTCGGCATGCTCCACCATCAGATCTGACCACCAGGCAAAGGCCTTGATTACCAGGAAAGGAGGTAGTGAAAAGGAAAAAAAGGACAGATTGAGAGACTTTTGGAGGAAAATGATATGATCTAACTGAGAGAAAGGAAGCACAGTGGTTCCTGCCATGTGGTGTTTCAGCTTCACCAAATTGATGTTACTGAGTAAATGGAGGGTGGTGCTACATCACCTATATTAAATGACTTTTTTTTTTTTTTTTACCTAATCACTCTAAAGCATTTGCTAAATTCAATTACACTGCACAAGCACTCCATGTTGATTTTGCTGCAATTACCATTTTGGATGGAAAACATTGAACTACTTATTATTTTTACTATTTATTATCTATTTAAGAAAATACCGAACTCCTTTACCCAGTGAAATGATATTTTCTTCAAAACTGAATTTAGCAGCAGAGGCCCTGATTTACTAAAGATCTACAAATTTGATAACACCTGGAAAAAAAAGCTGTTTACTAATAGGGTCTCAAGGACTAGACACAATAGCACAGCATGTTACTGTAATGAATACAGAATTTGGTGCATTTCAGCCAAAAAATGCAAAATACAGATTGGTGTCTATGCAAATAGAATAATTTAGCACTTGCAGTGTGGCTCAAAGCCTAAAGGTGGGAGTTATTTCATATTTAGTATTTGCCTCAAATACATACCTTCAATGTTAATAACAGCCTGTGAAAAGGTTTTCTTTACACACAGTATACCATATGCACCAAGCACACATCTTCACTCATGCCTGAATGCCTTTTATTGGTGCAATACACGACATGTTTTTATGTAACTCTGGCAAGTTTATGTTTGCTCTTACAGGAGTCTACTTGAAATCCGCTGCAACTAATGAGAACAAGAAGAACTTGCAAATCATTTTTTAAACATTGGCTTCTCCCCCTACTTTGCATTAGGAGGAGAAGACAATATCAGGCAATTAGGCTTTGCAAATAACCTACAATACGCTTACTAACTGCACTGATTGCACACTCAGAGTAGCTCCTTGGTGCTCTCATTTATTTGGGATCTTAGTAAAGCAGGGCCTGAATGTCTCTTTATTACCCTTTTACAAACTGTTTTTGTACTGTGCAAAAAATATATATGCGTATGAGGTTGGATTCATTTTACATTAGACACATTCTGAATCTCAACATTGCCTTCAGACCCACTGAATTAACCATATCTATCATAAATATGCTGACCTTACAACTACCTGGATTGTTTTGATGTCCCTTTAATTTATTATTATTATTATTATTATTATTATTAGCCTTCATATGACAGTCATAATTACTAGATATAAATGAATATGTAATATTGTGTTGTAAACATTCTTGCACAGAGTGAGATTACTCTATTTTCTAGCAATCTTTCCTTCATTTAAATTTAAAGCCAGTGGAGTCAAGATGCCAGAAGAGGTGCAGTTGTCATGCAGGTGGAAGTAGAAATTGCTGCATGCTTTTGCTTTCCAAATGGAAGATGTATTTTTTAACCATTCACATCACTGCATCCCTGCCATCAGGATGGGGATGTGACTCATTATCATGCAACCTTGCAATCCCTGGCATGCCTAAGACTGCAAGCATGCAACAAGCTTCTTAAAAAGTCAATTATTTTTCTAGAATGTTTAGTTATTTCTAATTTTTAATCTTTTCTCCAAGAGTGCTGCTCAGTTTTAGATACATGGTGCGATGGTAGAAAATGCAAAAAGAGGTTCTTTCCTAGATGAACCAACTTGTGTGTATCATTTAATTTTCTCCTCTATAAAAATAACTGGATAGTGTCAAAATCATTCAGGGAACTGATCAGCATTGGAGATGGTTTATCCTTCTCTTCAGCAGTATGCTGTTTTGATGTCATACCCCGTCAACCCACTTTTTCTGCGATAATGTAGCTGAGGATGAACTTACCGTTGGACTAAGCTTTGAGTACACTAAACAGAGCATAATGTCTCAGGTTAGGGACAGAAAACAAAGCAATTGCTGGAGCAGCAGGGCAATGTGTATGGCCGAGCTTAACCAGACACACAGATAGAAAGAGGAAGAGATAGAAAGAGGGTAGCAATGTCAAATCCAAACAACTCCAAGATCCTTCCCCAAGTCCTTACTTGCAGAGCTATACTGGGTCGATCCAAGCAATATAGGAAAGTGTTAAATGGTTTGGTCTCTGACAAATGACCATCGTATTTAAAATTGGCAAGACAAAGCCGAGGGGAGGGAGCTAGGCTATGACTTTGGATTATGATGTATAGAGAGAAAGTAGACTTCAACTTTGGAAACATTAGCAGGAAAGGGCAAACTGACAAGGCAAACTCTGACACGCTTAGGATGACAAAATTAGGGGTGGGGTGGTGCGAGTACACACACATTCCCTTGGAAAAAAGAAAAACGTTCCATTAGACCAACCCCTGAAAGTGGGAATGCAAGCCTTACAATCACTTCCTTCAAGAGAGACTGAACAGAGACAGTGCTAACGAACTGAGACGCACCATAGGCAGACATAATGCTTAAATTCCCCATACTGAGAGGAATAGGGAATTACAGGAATAGAGGCCCCACACAACTCATGCACAAACCATTACTTGGGAAGAAAGGGGCTGCTTGATTGCATTCAGATTGCTCACATACCTCTTTTCCCTGCCCAAGAACATTGGATGGATTGAGTGGTGAGAAAAACATGGAAATATTGCTTAGCAGATAAGATACAGGGATGAACTCAGATTTATTTGGATCATTCAAAAAGATATTTTGGAGTCATAATTTGTGAGATGAAGTTCACATTAGTTGTACACCCTCCTGAACAAGTTAAATGCTAGATTTCATCTCATCAGTTCCAGCCCATGTCTAGGTAGTTTACTGAACCGCCCCATCTGCCCACCCCAAAATGACAGTAAAGCCTCTTGCGTGACTTGGCATGCTTGAGGGGAAAGGTACAATATGTGATGAGGACTTGAGAAGAAAGGAAACATGGATACTGTACCGACTGGTCTCCTGTACTTGTGACCGCAGCCTGTTAAGCATATTCAAAAAAATAGAATAAATCTATAGAACTCAGGAAGACCACGGATTATCTAAATATAAACTCCATGTACCGTAGGCATGCCAAGCATGGATATTTCTCACCTGCTGGTGGATGTAAATAACTAATGAATCATGCAAAATATTATAAGTTACTGATTTGTTTTCCTGAACTGGCCACTTTGCATTTTACATGTGGTATGCTTTTTGAGAGGAAAAAAAAAAAAAATTAGGGCTGTTTTTAAAGAGCAGATGCAGACAGAAGGTAAAAGAGACTGGAAAGTAAGTGAGTATCAACTCTGTCAAATACTATTTAGGAAAGTTAAAAAGAAATGCACAACTTGAAAAGCAAGACACTATTCACAGCATAAGGTGCGACAAATTGGCTGAATAAAAGACAGTAATGATGTGATGATGGCTTTGCTCACCTCAGCATGATGGTCCTGATTCTGCTGAAGAACCTCAATGACTAACTCCGCCAGGCGGATGACATGCTCCAGTTTTTTGGCAGGAGTAGCTAGGTTTGCTACGTTCTCTGGAGCAGAATAGTCAGACAGGACACAGATCAACAGCAGTGCAGTGTAACCTTTTGGCCAAATTAATTTGGCCATATTAAGTAGGGATGTAACATCAAACGGCCTCATTCTGCATGCAAGAACGGTAACATGGTTGATGACGTACAATATTTTAAGCAAAAAAATTCTGTGTAAAGTCAGTACTGCTTCTATTCCAACAAACATGCCTTTTCTGAGTCAACAAACTAAGGGGCTCAACTAATTGGTGTTGTACAGCATAGTTGGAGTTTAATATTGAAATAATTCCTAATGTAATAATAGCTAAAGCCTTGTTTACAAATTACACTGGATTTTTATTTTAGAAATCTAAACTAATAAGAAGCTAGCAATCCTGACCATGTTATTCTGAGTTGTAATGCCACAGTCGAAACAGACAAACTGTCAGACATTTGATTCAATGAAATGAATGCAGGACAAATGATGCTTTGTGTTTTCACATATAGTAAAACATTGTCTCAACACAACAACTTTAAAAAGACAGGATAACAAAATACAAAGTAATGATAAGCAGCAAAGTCTTTGTTTCCACGGAAACACGGGCCAGTTGGTTAATTATTCACTGGTGTCACTGCATACGCAATTTACATTGCCTGGCCTGGAGGTGTGGGGCAGGAGGATTAGAAATGTGTGGAAGGGGCTGAATTGGGAAATTGTTCAAATGTTTTAAACTAATTTCATAAGGAGTTATTTTAGAATAAATCTATGCATGTTAACACTACTATAATACCACCGATCAGTGATTTCTGATCTGTTAAAGCTAATCGTATTCTAAAGTCACGATGCAATCAACACAAAGATGATGAAGTAATGATAGTGGCTATAATGATAATCAAGGATTATCATAATCCAGGTTCATACTTCATCCATAATCAGTGTGTTAAATTGTTTTTACTTCCCAAAGGTTTGTCTGTGGAGTTAGGTGGGGTATAGAATATTGTGCAGTTAGGGTCGAATAATAATACTAACGTATTGAAGAAACACTTTAACACACTTTAACACACTGAAAATGCAGTCACTGATATATTTGTGATAGATAGTATTGCACAACCAACCAGTCACAAAGAATCATCAGGACCCTTTGTTCATACCTTTAAAATAAGAATACAACACAAATGTTGTGCAAGCTTTGAAAAGTATACTATCTTCACATACAGTTTTCAGCATTCATTATGGTGCAAGGAGAGAGACAGACCATGCCATAATAGCACAAGGGAGATACTTGTATAGAGGGAAGTGGTCGGGGTTTACACAGTATACTTGTATCTAAGTGTTATATATAATGCGTGTTAAGATAAGTGTTAGAGGGGGAAGGTCATAGGTTAATGTCAAATATAGCTTCACCTGGATCCCTTTGATCCTTTAGAGTTTTCTCAACTTGAAAGAGAGAGAGGGATAGAGAGATAAAGAAAAATGAAAATAAAAAGAAAGAAAACAAAGAGGGGTCATTAAGTATTATTTCGCATAGTGCGGTGTTTAAGTCAGTGATAGGCATCATTTTTGTATGCTGAGTCTTCTGCGCACTCCTAAGGATTTTCACGTATTAATATGCAGACAAATCTCTTTAAAATAATTCAAACACGCAGTGACAAACAAAGACACAGACATCAGACAGTGGGAAAACAAGCACCAAAGAGCTGTTGATCCTCACAAGACAAATATAAAATATGCAGACAAATATAAAATAATTCAAACATTCAATGATACACATTTACTTGGCAGAAAAAAAAACTTGCAGTGAAAAAGACACACCTGACAAATAGAGCACAGAATTGTTTACCCTCACAAAACATTGACAACAGCTTGCGTAGTCGTGAACAGAACAAACACATGACACCGGTTTAAACACACATGACTCATTGCTCCATTGCTCTAGTCCAGTTCTCCTGGAAATCTGAGTCAGCTGCTGAAGTGATCTGGAATCCCCAGTGAAACCAGCTAGTACACTACAGCACAGACACACGAGCAGACAACTGAGGGAGATAACAAGTGAGAAAAGCAAAAATGCATTCAAGTCATGAGCATGAGCTTCAAACCAAAGAAAACAACAAGAAGAAGCTGAACAGATGCGTAATCGTCTTGTGTCACAAACAGATGTGTCCATAGCACAACTTCCTGTCCACTCCATGGAATTACAATGGGTTGCCTAGTAAATCATATATGGTAATGATAAAAACGTACAGGTTAATTCTATTGAACTAGCTTTTTCCAGCTTGAGCCTAATATATGCATGTGTACAACAGATTCAAATCAGAAACCAACTTTTCACTTCAGTTCCATGCCAGTGCAAAAAGCAATCACACTGATTCAACAATCACGGCAGAAAGAATGCACTAAACAATGAGCCAATAAGAAATTAAAAAGTGTGTTTTGTTATACTGCCCAATCTCCCCTTCCCTAATTATAACCCTGCTCCAAATATGCCATATGGCATTGACTGGACAGACTGCATTTCAGTGTAACATGACTGCAACACACTGATGAAAGTGAAATGCAGTGCCTCAGGGAATTATGTGCAATTCTGACATAGCTTTTAATTCTTGATAAAACTAAGACCTGCTGATTGTTTTTCATGACCTCAAGCAACATCACATTTTTGAAGATAACAAGCAACATAAAAAAGCAAGCAAGCTTTTGCTTTTCAGGGTGTAACATTTTCTGCATGTCACCAATGAAAGGCAATACCGTTCATGAGTTGCATTTCATGTTTTCAGCAGTGTGGTTACTTTTTGCACTGGAACATAATCTTCTCCATGGATAATTACTAAACAAAGTCACATAGTTAATGTATAGAATGTTATCTTGCTTTTTTGATACTTCACCTGGTCTGCCTACTTAACTACCACTGCTGACCTGGATTGCAAAATATTCATCTATTGACAATGAACGCATCCTACGGCACTAGACAATGTACATGGTACCCGGTAGTATATTTTTATTCTTATTTCATGTTTCTTTATACGTTTATCTTCTATTTCTAAAAAGAAAAATGAGACTGAAAGACGGGGTGTACAGGAATGAAGAGTGAGCGATGAATAGGATGAGAAGAAATTACTCACGGATGGTTAAATCCATCACTTGTGTGGCCAAGGAGTAGACAGGGTGATCATACATTTCCCTCTTTTTTCCTGAAGAAAAAGAGGATTTGGGCATGCAAGAGTCTGGGGTCAGAAAATCAGGGGTTTAAGGGCTAAAGATGGTGAAGGGCATGTCTGGTAGTCTTTATGCAAACTCACGTAAAATATAATGGCATCAAAATCATTTCGAAAATGGAACAAGCAGACAATGCTCCTGGTTGTATACTTGTTAGTTCACCATTTGTAACCCTTAAATATTAACAGGAAAGAGCCAATGATATATGGTATAAGACAACCAGTTGGGGGGTAGGAAAGTGAGGTGTGAGGTGGGATCAAAAGACACGGGTGTACTCATTTGAACAGGACCCCATGTCTTTTTGAAGGGGAAAAAAAGCCCAATTCCAAATAGACCATCATCATCTTCCTGTCATCTTCTTACAGCTGGTTCACCTGAAAAAAACAATCCTTCACCCCTGTCCTTTATGTCCTAGGACATTTAAGTACCTGCAAATACTTGCTATTTTTTTCATATTGTCCCATTCTCTGATTTGTATTAATGTATGTCTATCGCTTAAAGTAACGCCATCATCCCCCCCCCAAATTCAGTACCAAGTTTTTCCCTTTCGACACTTTCCCTAGCCTAGATCTATTTTTTTGTATCTTCCTTGCTTACCTTAAGCCCCTTCCTCAAGTTTCTTCCCAATTCCCTAGTCTCTGACATGGCCTGAAGACCTGAATGGAAGGAAACTCCATAAGGCCAATCAGAGATCTTGGAAGATTTACTTTAATCCAGCCATTGCAAGAATGGTCGATAGGATAGATCTTGGCTTTAGAATTGGGCAGAACTGTACACAAAGAAACAGAAAGGTGCAGGGTAATGGAGGATATTTTGTGTCTTTATATCAAGTCCCTATGCTTCATTTTCCATATCACCTCAAGTGAATGGAAGGGATCTGAAGCTCTTTACTCTACGAATTTGAATGCATTTTTACTCACAAGGTAATGTGCACAAAACCATCTAAGCTATTATTAAATAGCTTGTTATTTGTTCTGAAGTCAACCATGATGGTCTCTGAAAATAAAAAAGATACCGTACAGTAGGCGATCGTTTCTGATTAAGGGGCTGTCCCATCATTTGTGCAAAATCTTTTTTTCACAGCATCTTGAGATGAACTGGTATTTATAGAAATCTGTTGGAAAATTATTTTAAATAGAAAAATAAATTTCCCACAGGCTTCCGGCAGGCACAGACCTATGGACATTTTAAATACACTTTACTCCAGTTTAGTAATTTGTCAAGATATGATTCACTTAAGATGTTTCTCAATGAAAACCTATATTTACGGCTTACAGTTGAACTATATAGTATATATACACACACAGCGTATTATAATATATATATACAGCATATTTAAACAGACCATGAACTGTGAACATATCTTTGAGGTCCCGAGTGATTTAGAGAGAGAGAGAGAAAGAGAGAGAGGTGACAGTACAGGGTAATCAGCTGCTCTTTCTACTGCATAGATTAATCTGGAGGATAAAAAGGTTAAAGACATAAGGGTGGGAAAAATAAGGGCATTGGTAGTCACCTTCCACTCTGGCGTAGTCAGTAATGCGCTGGTAGTTGATTTGAGCTGCCTGCTCCAGGCATTTACGAATGACGGCCTTCACGTCTTCTTGTGGCACTGGGGTCACAATGTCCTTCATCAGAACCTGTGGATAAATAATACCCAGACTAACAGGTTATATATTTAATATTCCTGTGCAGTTTATTAAGAAATGCTTTAATAAGAAAGCATTTCCCCTTTTCTCTTTCTCTGCTCATACAGACAGAGACAAAGAGCATTGTGTCATTTGAAAACAACGGTATCATTACCCTCTCCAGCAGAGACAGAGTGGCTTTCAGTGCTCCCTCAGGACGACCGAACGGAAAACAATACCTATGGCAGGAACAAAACCACAATGAGTAATAGTGTGGGTGGTATATTTGTGTGATACAAAACTAATAAAACATTAAAGACAGCTAAATAAACTGCACTAATAAACACGCCATGTATCATTAAAGCGTCTACTCACCTGAAGTTTGTGATCTCGTTCTCCAGCAGAACGCGTAACCGTTCTTTGATGTCTTCAAATCGTTCTTTTTCTTCCACTGTCACGGTTCCAAGACCGTCAGGTCTATTTCAGGAAAAAAATTTCTCTTTAGATAGGTCAACTTTCACTGGATTAGGTGATCAGATCATATATGTGTAGCAGTCTGGGAAAACCCGATGGATATTTATTTCAACCACATATTGGAATATATTTAAACGGCATTTTAAATTTTTTTGCTTTATGACCTTGGTTCGGCCGGGTTAATCTGTTTCTTTCAGTATGAAATCTACGAGAGTACAGTGAACAATTAAAATATTCCTCATGACTGAGTCAAACATATACATATGCCCTCCAGCTTTTCTAAGACAGCATCAGCAAGGGGGCATTCATGTGTGAGGGTGTTGGCGTGAGAGAGTTCTAGCTGACAGTTGTAGAGGCATTTATAGCAATTACAATTACAGTTTCCCTGTGTAATGTATTTAATGTCCTTGATCACCAGTACAGTGTAGATATATTTTTTCTCTATTTCTATGTCAACCCATTTTCTATTTATCTCATTTAACTCACACTTAATCACTCTGCTCTATAATTTGTACACAAAATCTTGCCTTTTCAGGTGCTGTGGTTTTGCTAAATAATTGTTTTATTGCTGTAGGCATGACTCAATATACCTTCCACTTCTGGCTAATTGCATGTGAGGGCAGAATAATTTTCACAGTTTTGACTGAAACTAGCAAATTCTAGGAAGTTGTTAACCCCTTGCAGTATGTGATGTTAAAATAATTTGTGACAATAAGACAAAGTCTTTTTTCAATGATTTTGAAGAAATCCACCAAGCTCCAGTGTTTACCGTGGAAGTGAGAGGAGGTTGCACAACTCGTGCAGGAAGTTTGTGGGTAAAAAGGCATTCGATAAACACTATTTTGGCTAACAAAACTTTAAAAATGTTACCTAACAGAAAATGCGTGCTGAACTCAGGCCTGGTCAGAATTTTAGTTCTGTGTATTGTATGGAAACATTTGCACACAGCTGTCATGAAATACTGATAAATGAAGCCTACATTTCAGTTTAGGAAAACTTTTTTTCAGGTTTTCAGTGCATAGCATAAAATGTCAAAAGTTGTCCATGTGATGGGTTTCCTCAGGCAGTCACACAAATTTACAATGCAGTTATTTTTTCAGGTCTTATTATCGGTGCTCCAAGACATTTTGAACATTTATGGAAAATAAGAAAAAATGGGGTAGATGGGAATGATTAAAGGGACAAAACTCACTCAATATGATGGATGTGCCCTCAATTATTAAACAAATCCCAAAAGATATTAACATTACATGAGATGTTAATCAGAGACCTTATTTTGCATAATATGAGGAGCAGGTCAGGATACTGAAACAAGTGCCTTTATCCATTCAGGCATTACACATTGCAGGAAATAGGATCCATCCTTCACATACTTGGGGCATCAATGGGATTATTTTCAGTTTGTGGATCATGTAACAGTGGTGTGCACTTCACCTGCACACTCGAGATTTGATTTAGCAAATGATTTGGCTCAATTTAAATTTTCTGTGACCAAATTTCACGAATGTCTCTCTGTCTCTAATGTTAAAAGGCCTGTGCTGTATGCCTTGGATCACCTTTAGTGTGCTTATTGCTAATATGTATTGTAATAAAAATGCTTTAATTTGAATACAAGTTGAAGCGTCCAAGAGGTGGCAGCAGAGACACATCCTTAACTAAGAATGATTGTGGATTTAGAGAAATGTTCAATTAATTCATAATTTTTTGGTGAACTGCAGCAGTAAATTAAGTTTGACATGAAGAAGTGCATCGGTTTCATTTGCCTGTACAGACTCTTTAGCAAAACTGTCCATTTAACCTTTAACTGAGCTTCATCTTAACCAAGCATATGCTAGACCCTCTAATCACTAATGATAAAAAAAAGTATTCATTCTTAAAAACAATGACAATTCAAACCAAAATGAATTTATAATTTCATATGAGTCCTAAAATGATATATTCATTTTAATTTCAAATAATAATAAAAAAAGCCAAGGGGAGCCTTAAACCTACATTCTTTTTATTTTAATAACGCAAAAGCAGTCCATTTTTAAAGGGGTAAAAATTATTATTGTTCCAAATGTATAATTTTATGTAGGACTGAATGTGCTCTTGGCATGGCTTCACTTTTACATCGTAACGATGTAATTCTGTATCGAATTGACTTACCATTCTATTTTCTGGATATGATTTGTATATTTATTGATGAAATAAAGGTTTAAAATGTAATGGTTATTTCCTTGCATGTAAAGACCTCTTACCTTTGGAGCACTGGGACTTGCTGAGATTTAAAGCTCCTCTTTTTTTTAGACTCCGTTTTCCCTTCCGGCTTAGAGCCAGCCCCTTGTAACTCAGACCCCCTCTGACTATCAGGAACATATGATGAGGTGAACAGCAGTGAAGCAATAAAATTCAGGAATAAAAACAATGAACAAAAATATATGGCGTCTTTATGAGTTAATGAAAATGATTATGGGGAAAAAAATGGATTAATGCGAGATACAAAGCAAAAATAATAATTTGCAAATCAATGAAAGAAAACATACATGGCATATGAAAGACTTAAAAAAACGTAAAAATGTTAATCAAAGGATTGAAAAAAAGTGATATGAAAAAGTGTTGATGACCCTCTGGTCCTTCATTCTTTTCCAGATTTTTCTTTAATCACCCCAGTACTATCATCATGGACTATTCTGATACCTGTTGCCATGGACATGGGAGGCACAGAAAGCGAAGCTGTAGTGCAGTAGTGTTGGGTCAATCATGTGACCTGTGTCTGCTCGCTCCAGCAGGTCCCTAAGGTAGCACAAGTGCCTGTGACATCCTCTCACACCATTTCGAGCACAGTACTCATCCAGAACAAAGACCTGACCTGGGCTAAACCAACCCTGCAAGCAGAACAGAGTAAAGAAGAGGCTGAGGGTCTGGTAATGCTGCAAATGCAAAAGGGTGTCACATGCGATGTGGAGAAATGATTGGTCATTCGGTCATTCAGCATTCACACATAAACACTTTAAGTCAGTCAGAGACACTCTGCAATGCTGTGAAAGAGCCCACATGCTGTCTGAGTAGGGTGCTCTCTGAAAAGACTTCAACTTCAAACTTATCTAATAAAAATGCAGTTATTTACAATTTATAGGTTGAAATTTTTAAACTATATACACTACCGGTCAAAAGTTTGGACACACCTACTCTTTTTCATAGGTTTTTCTTTATTTTTTTTGCTTCCTACGTTGTAAAACATTACTGAATACATC
>JAQQZR010000036.1:12289823-12322679 GCA_030068235.1 Notoglanidium macrostoma | reverse complement strand
TCTCTTTTAAAGTCATAAAAATAAAGAAATAATTGAATTAGAAGGCGTGTCCAAACTTTTGACCGGTAGTGTATATATATATATATATATATATTTAAAAATCCATCCATCCATCCATCCATCCATCCACCCTTTCATTTATTCATCTACAGGGTCCAGGGTAAGGTGAAGGCTACCATGTTTCTGCCATCACATGTGAAGCCAACCAACAACATTTTTTCCTCACTCAGAGGAAAGCACTATTTGCCCTTCTCCACATACATAAGCAAACAGACACCCACGATCGGCTAGTGTCACTGTGATTGACAAGTGAAACCGAGAATGTCAATCCTCTCAGCCAGAGAGCATGGCCAATTTTGCTTCCTGAGCTCCCAGACAAGAAAAGCTAATAAAAACAGTTGTTGGTAGTGGACCTGGATGTTTGGACCCTTCTGTATGTCTGTTTCACTTACCAGGCATGCAAAGTTGTCATTGAGCCTGTGGTCCAGCGTGAGCCTCTGCACCATCTCGAACAGTGAGGCGTGGTCAAAATTACACGGGTTAGCCGAGATAAACTCGTCCATGCCGTGTTTCTGTGCCCTATCAGCATCTGTCCAGCCAGTCACACAAGCCGCAAGGAGGGGTGGTGGGGGTGGCGCAAGGAAGAGGAAGTTAGCAAAACAGTCTACACAAAGGTCCGTATTCCTTCAAAATAAGAACTGCACCTTATTCATCTACTCTAAAGCAAACCAAAAGACTTTCAGCTTTCACATTGTCAACTTGCAGCAGACGTCAAGGAGAGTTCAATCAGACCTAGCAATGTGGAACTAGGCAATGCTCAAGTTCAACTCATCAACCCACATTCAGACTGGATGTGCATGCATGGACAGATTTGGGTGCAGTTTCTCCAAACTCTCGCTGGGTTTTCACTTGCAAAGACCTCTAATTATAACTCAAGGGAACGTGGATAGTGGAAGAATTCTTAATGATGAATTGTAATGCTTTTTCATTCACATGAGTATAATAGATTCTGCCATTCGCAACTGGTTAATGTCATTCATTTAGAAAGAAATGATGGATTGTGTGCTTGTAAAAATGGAGATGTCAGAAAAACGGGGGATTTTGATAAGCTTGTTTTAATAGTTTTATATTATTCCTGTTGTGGATACACACATTTTAGGGTTAAAAATTCCAGCGTTTTTGGGGGCAAAAAAAACTTTTGATGTCATATGACACAGACCTTCCCAGCAGATCTTTAGAAATCTATGATAAGTGGCAATGCGATCTTTAATATAATATAATTATTAAGTACGATTATTCCTGTATAGTTGATCTTCTTTTAAACTTCCTTTTAAGTGTGTCAATTAGTTTCTATTTAGAAAAACACTTTAATAATATATACATGACAAAATTATTAAAAGAGCTTCAGAAAGGAATGATAGAATCCAAGCTAGTGTTGTGATGGTTATGTGTGCAGTGTCTTTGAGCTGAAGTCTGTAAGTGACAGCTCATCATGTCTTTTTTTTAAACACATAAACAGGTGAAAATGATTATGAATGTGGTGATGGGACAGCATAATGAGTTTTTACATAGAGAAAGGACAGATCTGTAAAAGGTCCTCTTCCTTTTAAATTTAGTCTTGCTGGATTTATGGTATTGGGGGGAGGGGGGGTTTACATGCAGCCTGTCAATAATCATTCATTTGTGTGTAAAATAAACCATTATCTCAATCAGCAGTTAGCTGACCCAGAATTATTCAGAAGTGTCAAAAAAAGGAATAGGAAGGGAGCATTCCTTCATGGGTAAAAGTAGATGCCGAAAGAGAAAGAACAAAAGTGAGGTAGAAAAGTAATGAGGAAGAGAGCGTCATGACCGAGAACAAAGAGTGAACATAAAATACATTAAACGTTAAAAATCATTCTGGTAACTATGATGAAAATGTGGAAATAATATGTGAGAAAGTTACAAAAAAATGTGACAAAAAGAATAGTAAAGCATCTATGGGGAAGAGAGTGAAGGATTTGGACAATAGAATAATAAGAAATAAGAAAGAAAGGATCAAGAGCTTGAGAGAGGGGCTTAATATCGGGCAAAGATGTATAACAGCACTTTAACCATGTTATTTTGCTGTAAATGTATCTACTAACAGCAGTGCTTTACTCGAAAATGTTAATCTGGTTATCTCAATACGTATTATACCAACATATGCCAGTATATTTTAACATCTCTGTTAAAGCCTACTTAGTAGGAAAAGTTGGTTACATTAATTAATATTAATTTCCTTTGAACATGAGTGTATGTAAATGCTCCATGATGATCTAGAATCACATGCGGGAAGACAATGAGTCAAACCACTATGCTTTTCAGTGACATGCAAGAAAAAAACTGTTGATACATTTTCCACTAAAGGCTGACTATATGCATTCCGTCTTTTTTTTAATCAGCATTTGCAAGTTGACAATACTTGAGGATTTTTCAGTGTGTTCGCAACAATTGCCGAGCACACTAGCAAGCAAGCCACCGTGGTGGCACGCTAACAGGCTAGCATTACAGTTCTGTTGCAAGTACATAGGTTTAGCATGAAGCCAACAGAGGCTAAAAGTGGGTCATTCATTCTCTGGGAAAATGGGTAATAACAAAACAAAAAGAAACAAACAAAGAACCTCGTCCTTTTGCCACCATCTAAATGAACTACATCACATCTGAGTGCTCACCTACTCAAGCAATAAATGGGCAATCAGAACACAAATTCAAAATGGAGTCTCTCACTGCTAAAGGAATTAAGCTGGGCCTAGCAGCTATCTATAACAGGCCCAGAAAATCTGTATAAATTTTTACAAAACTGGGAGTATTTCATAGAAACAAAAGATGGCAATACCTAGTCCTTGGCATTGACATTCAGAATACTCCACTTACATATTTGCCAACTCTTGTGAACCAAAACCAAAATGAAATAAATCAGCCTAAAGGTAAATGAACCCTCAAGAGTAAAGTGCTACAGATTCTGCTGGCATCAGCTGGTTATTTAATTAGTCAAAAGATGATTTGAAATTGAGTTAAATACTTTTAATAATAGATACCTGTAAGTCCGGAGTTCGGTTTATAGATGTTATCTGATTTTTACAGTTCACTGACATGATTAGTATGATAACTAAATGTTCTCCAGTCAGGCTTCTTTCCTCAGTATCTAATATAACTGTAAATTAACACCTAGAATGATAACCTATTGACATGTCTTTTTTAGAGTCCATCTTTCATCTTTACTCTGAGGGGTCTTCTCACACCAGCAATACTACATACAGTAGAGAAGGCAATTATGCAAATAAATCAGTCATAATATCTGTGCTTTGAAATAACAAGAGACGAATTAGAAATTCATGCATCCTAATCTGGCAAAAATAATAAAAGTGTATATTAATAGACCTACATCCACTAAATTAAAAAAATCTACTTTGGTCTAAGGCACGAAAAGATTTGAAAAAAAGAAAAAAGAAATAAATCAATAAAAGAGGAAGAAAAAGGAAGAGTAAAAAAAGCACATTGTATTTGTCAGATAATGGTTTTAGGATTATCTGACTGGAGCTAGCTAACAGGGAAGCACTTACCCTTAAGTCCAGCTAGAAGACAGCAGGGTAAGAAGGGACAAATCAGAATAACATAAAGACTAGCAACAAGGCTGAAGGAAAAAATGCAGACACGAAAACCCTGACCCCACTACAGCTGCACGACTAAAGAAGGGTACAAGCAAAGCATGAAGGAAGAAAAACACAATGTAAAAACGACGACCTGTACCAACATGATAGTGCAGTCTGAGCTGGTGTAGGACAATGTCAGAGAGAGACAGATAGACAAGGAGGGAAGGGGGAGATGGGGAGAAAGATACAAATTGGTGTGTCTTGTGTTTTTTTACTCATTGCTATGGTGCAGTTGGTTTTAACAGGATTCTCCAATGTACAATCTACAGACGTGTTCTGTAATACTGTACTGGCAACTAATCTTACCTTTTAGAGGTCCATATTGAAATCGTTGTAAAATGTTTATGTTATGCCAGTAGCAGTGACTATAAGGATTCTATGAAGGCACTGCATTAGTGCAAAAAGGATATGCCTGGTTATAAGTTTCCCATGACCTTCTGATTGAATCAATAACAGAAAAGATATTGAGAATATTGCAATTAAAAAATAACAGATTTACTTTTTTAAATCATCTCAATATGGTTAGGTTTAATTACAATTTTAACATTGTCATAAAGGAAAATACCACCCTAAAACACTTTAAATATTCTCAAATTAAAATATATCTGTGATTTGCTTAGCAATTCTGGTGCTAATTTATTGATTGGTGCTCTATTTTTGTTATTCTTATGAGACAACAATCTCAAACATAAGGTAAAATGCTCAGGTTTCACTGTTAGCATCTAAAAACATTTTTATTCAGCAACATCCAATATTCTTATAATGAGAAATCCAAAGTTAGTGGAGAGAGCAAACGCTTGACTTGAATTTCCAGATTGCAATGCATCTATACTCACTTATGCTGAGCATAGCCTCACTCAGGTTCGGCTTGGCTAAAAGATGATGCGCAATAGCATTAACAGTGGTATTATTTTATCATACAGGAGACTGATAGTTGAAGCTTTGGAACCTGATCTCTTTGAGCACAGTGTACAGAAAACGAGGTAGGAAAACTGGACAGAATAATGAATAAAGCTCTGCTGCATTGCCCTCTTTAGGTAGAGATGACGTGAGAGTTAATTCCTACTGCTGCCACTATTAGCTGGTAGCCAAACTACATTGAGGGTAATGTAGGAAATCATCAGCCACAGTAAACATAGACCAGCGCACTGATGAAAGAAATGTAAACAACAACAACAACAAAAAAATCAACTTAGAGCTTTATTACAAAATATATCTTAAAAATACACTACTGAATATATGCAAGTGGTTCAGGGTGGATTTTTGCTTCAGTTTTACAAAATGTTTCATATTAATCATCAGAAAAAGTCAGAACCTTCATAGCATTCTAGAATCTGTTCAAATCAACTGCAACGAATATGGAGGTGTTTTCTCTGTGTGAGGGCTGTTAGTGTTACATCTCTGTGCCATTCAAACCCACCGTGTGTAGAAGGTGAGAGTGTGAAACATCTACGGCATGTGACTGCATTTCAGAGGGAAGAGCTACGATCTGTTTTATAGTGAAGTCTCTGAATGACATCAGCTAAATTTGATAAGAACTGACCACAAGAAACATTTACATACTGAATAATAATAACTAATAGAGAAACAGCAAAAAATTTTGCTTTATTGTTTTTAATCTAACTGAATATTTCCATAGCTATATGAGTTCACTTAATGTAGAATAAAAAAGCACTACTTTAACATTATTTACTCTTACATAATACCTCAAAAACAACCTTTTAAAAAGAGTTGTTTGGTTACAAGAAAAGAGCAAAGATGGTAATATCTCACTAGCTTTCAAAAGACTTAAGAACCTCAATCTGAATAGAGGCTGAGGTTGTAAGATGCACACCAAAAACATGGATTCGGTTCTGAATAGCAGGATCTATTTTCTTTTGTTTAGACATTCGTTTGTCTCTTTGCAAATGTTTCATCTGCATATCATCTCAGAGTTAATTAATGTCTTCTTAATAGTTTATTACAGAGTAGCTAAACTGTAATTCTGGTCCATGTTATTTACAGAGTTAACGATTGCTTATATATATATATAATGTTTCATGTTCAGAATGGAAAAGATAGAGCGCTTTCAGGTTATTGCAGTAAGTTTGAGGTTTTGTTCGCTGTCCACTTTTATTTCATCAGGGAGTTCTCTAAAGACTTAATGCGCAATTAAAAAACTACAAATCTGAACAAAAACATTGGTCGGATTAAACGGCTTTCAAATACCTTAACATTTATGAGAATGTCAAGAACTAAGGAATTCTTTTTAAACATTCAAAACATACGGCATAGTGTATAAATTCTGAAAGTGGCTCCATATTTTTTGTTTTTGGCACGTAGGCTAAAACCTAACACAGAAAAGGATACCTTAGAATCAACACACACTCCACTCTACACACTCTTTTCTTACCTTTTGCTACTGCTGCAATCTGTTAAGAATGCAAGCTATTGTACAAGTGAGATATTAAATTCTCAGTGTTGACCAGAGTTTCTGGAATTCATTCATAACGGATCACTGGGGTGAAAATCGGGATAGATTTAGAATGCTTAAAGAATGTGAGTGTGTTTGTGTGTGTTTTTGTGTGGCTGTATGTCAATGATGTTGCCTCTTTCAGATGGACAGTAAATTAGTAAGTTACTGCTGAGGATTTAGCTTAAATTAGTTTACACAAGGTCTCGTTTCTGTCTTTGCCATCAGTGTAAGAATGTGTATTGAACGTTTTCTTTAAAAGCTTGAAATGAAATATACTTTACACTTTTATAGACTAAGTGTGTGTGAGAATGTACGTTTGTGTAACAGAACTTACAGAACTGAGAAATGGGTGCATCCATCTGTGCCGATGCCCCGCCCTTGGAATTGAGTTTCTGAACCTGGGTGGGCGGGACCGGCTTGTGTGATTGGCCAGTAGCCCGGTACATGGCTTGCACCCATAGAATGCGGTCCTGCTCATCATCGCTGGCGAAGATCACAGTGTCGCCCTCCTTGACAGCATTAAAAAAAGCACGGCCTCCGTCCAAACCTACATGCAACAAAGGATAACGTACCATTAAAACTGTGACTCCAATGCTCAGTGATTCTATAAACCGTTTTATAAAACATCAAAATGTTTTATAAAAATAAAACACAATATTGAACTAATAAATTAATGAAGGTTACAATTTCAAAAAAGTGGACAACTTATGAATTAATAAAGATGGTAATATTGTAAGAAATTATTTCCACATAAATATTCAGATTTGGTGAATGAAGTCCAACGGTTACGCCAATGTTTACTCAAAGAACAGTTAAATTCAGAGATGGGTTACGCAGATGCTTAAGTTGGTTTTCCGGGTGCACCTTTCAGATTATGCAAGAAACCAGCAGGTACTTTACACCTCTGAGATTGCCAGATTTTTCTTGATTAGAAGTGTCAGAGAAGAACATTTTGCTACGGTTTAAAGGACAAGCTGAACAAGCACTTATTTGTTTCACTTACAGCTCATTTAAATAATTGTAGTTCATACTTTTATCCTACATCATCATATTTAGTCCCCAGGATAAGCTTTGTCTCAGATGAAGATGTGAACTGCAAAATCATGAATTACAGCGAGACATAGTATTTATACCTTTCATTGTCAGATGGTGACACTGCTCCTTGCTCAAGCCAATATTGCGCAAGAAAAACGGGCTTCAGTTCAAGGTCAGAATTGTGAGTAACTCAGACTCACCTCTATTTTAGGCAAACTCTGTCCTGTGTGAGCAAATCTCAAACAATTCTGTGAATAGTTGAGATCTGAATGCCAATATGCACAATTTTAGTATTTGTGTGTGTGTGTGTGTGTGTGTGTTTATGCATACCTGGCTGTGGGTCAGTATAATCCACAGTATAGCCATCCAGCTGTAGTAGTTCCTGTGGCTCTGACTTCTTCTCCCGATAGCTGCACATGGCAAAAGTGTACTGGCTCACCTGTAGCACAAATCACACACACACACACACACACACACACATTGGTTTTACCCTCCTTGTGAGGACCTTCCATTGACATAATAATTAATGCAGCTACTTAATGCTATGCCTGCACCTAAACCTAACCCAAACCTAAACCTTAACCTCAGTAATGAAAAGGAACTTTTTGTGGCTCTTTAATTTTTCTTATTTTTGTTAAAAAAAACAACAACAAACAAACAAGCAAACATTTTCCTTGGGAGGACCATACAAATTTTGGCCTTCTGAGGAGATATAAAAGAGTATAAAAACCCATACTCTCTCTCTCTCTCTCTCTCTCAATTCACTCAATTCAAGGAATTCAGTATTTGGAGCAGATTGACACCAACATTTGTTATTTCTGAAAAGTAACATCCTAGGCTGAGTCATATGTCATATCTTTATTCATCATCCAGTTCTCTAGACATTTTTTCCATTGCATGACTCACACAGCAGAAAACTCAGATGACTGACCTGGACCAGAACAAAGAAGCGCTTCTTCCAGCGCTTCCAAACATTCTTCCCAAAAGCCCATAAGTACCTATGCAATAAAACAGACACACTGTGAATGAACCTGAAAGACAATTCATGCTGTTGCAAAGCAGAGCATACATAATACAGAAAGCACAATCTGTGTTATGGTACACTACAGAGCAATGCAGAGCTGTAGCTGAGCTCTTTGTGCACTATAAGAACTCTGTTGTACCATGATACATTATTGTTTGTTTTGCTATTTAGAGAAAATTGAAAGAGAGCAGCCAGAAAGCAGTTTGGCTGATCAGTTTTACCCATACCCGCAAGCTTTCATGTTCTGGGGCTTGTCCATGCGAATAGCCAGTTTGATCTTCAGGTCTTGGTCTGGGCAGGCCTTGGTCACGGTCATCTTATGCAGCTCAGACTGCTTTGGACTATTAGGGGTCGGATGAAGTACAACCTAATCAACAATCAGAGAGAATATTACTACTGGTTATGATTGCATGAGATTTTGCCCACTCAAACGAATAGAGGACCATCTTGTTGCTGACATTTTAAGTTCAACGTGTTTTCACATATGAAGCATCATTAACAGGACAAGCACTTTGAAGGGCACAGAATATCATCAAGTCTCTGTATAAGTCTGAGCTAATATGCACGTGTTACATTTCCAGTCAGCACCTTTTTTTTTGGAAAACTCTTAACATTCAATTAATTTTTATTCATCCTCCTGAACGGGGTGGGGGAGGGTTGGGTGAATATTGAATGTGTTGCTGCTCCTATGGCACCTTATGAGAAGGGAACAAGCTTCTTTCTTATCATATCTCATGTCGTCTTTCTCAGTTCGCCTCTCCTGTCTTACTCCCCACTCACCCCACCTTCTGTCTCTCTTTGATGAGGAAGCGTAATCTTCGACTTTGCGAAGTTTAAAGAGCTTTGAGCTGGCTTCTTCCTCGGAGGAAATACATCACACACCTCTGTTAACAGGCAAGGTCAAACTGAACAAGCTAACATCTAAACTGACTTCAACCAGAACACAGCGCTCATATTAATTTGAGCTGAGGCTGAAAATATTATAGCTACACATTTAAACAAATATATGAAACTGGTGTATGATACCGGCATTACCATAAGCATGATAACAGTATCAGGTTGTTTACATATCCAGATATATTTTTTATGAAAAATGGTCACTGATAAATGTTGATATCTTATACAAACAACCAGCCAAAACAAATAGCGTTTGATAGCAGTTTTGTGATTTTATCATACAGAGGTCTGAGCAGTGAAAGTCACAGGGATTGGGTGTAAAGTGTGAACTGGACATGTCTCTCCACAGGGAGGTTAACTGAGTCTGAAATAGACCTTTCTACTGTGTGGGTGTTTGTGTGTATGTCAGCAGGGAGCATAAAAAAGACAAAGTGAAGTCAGCAAATGGACAGGATGGCTAGACTTTCTGTTCGAACTAAACAGTTTCATTTTTCCTACAGATGCTTTACAAATCAAAGGGAGACAGAAGAGGCTAACTGCATCACTGCTGAGACGCTCCTAAAACTGCAGTGTGCATTAGCCTTTATAAGACCAAAATATTTCCACAGTAATCACTTACAACGAATACAAATATTTGAATCTATAATGGCTGAAGATTTATTGTACTTATTCATCATCACATATATTTATATTGCACACATCCATTTTTCTGCACATAATCTTTTTCCACATATACCTTTATACATTTTCAAAATATTGCTTATATTTATATTGTGTAGGTTTATTGCCCTGTCTGTATGTACCCATTTATCTTACTGTACATCTTTCTATTTCCTATTGCACTTCTTTTATACAGTTTAGATTTACACTGTACCAATTCATTGTATCTATATATCCATCTTACTAAATACCTTACTAAGCACTTTACTACTATTTGGTTAGATGCTAAGCTGCTAACTTTGTACTAGTATGTGTACTCTGTATAGTGACAAACTGGATCTAATCTAATCTAATTTAATCTATTCTGATCTATTAAAAGTATTAGAGGAGAAAGAAATTGACTTAGATCTGAAAGATAGATGACGGTATGTCATCTCTTCATTCACCTGTTTATATTAGGCATGTAAAGCAATGCCACTATCTGTATCTGTTTCTGTATCTGATTAGTGCTCCATATTTTCCAATCTTTTCCAATCAAATTCCAATTTGCTATTATTTTTTTTATTTTTAATGTGAAGTGTATGAACCCTACCAATGTGCCCTTGGAAACACTGTACAATGCTAGAAACTAACATTTTTCCATTGCTTACATCTCTAGTTTACTGGTTTTACATTCTCTGAGATCAAAAAGTGCATAAGCTGACTTACCTGCTTAACATACTATTATCTTATATAAAATTACTGTTATTCAGTAAGTACTATTAATTGTTCAGTTACTACAATGGTACCAATAGCAAAGCTAAAATATTTATGCTCAAGAATGAAAAATGTACATGGGCATGCAATGAGGGATCCTGGGAGCAGTTAATAAGATAATGCTGTTTCTAGAGAAACCGACACTAACAAAGTGAATATTACACCATTATGCAGTTATCCACCCAAGCTTCTTTTGTAATTAGGTACTGTCAGGAGTAACTTGGAAATGTTTGCACACTGAATGTTGCAAGGTTTTCAAAATGTTCAGGAGCATGGTTTTCTCACAGGAATACTGTAATTACATAATAACTTGTATATTGTCAGATTACATTAATGTCAGATACGTAATCAAATTACATGATCATTCTGCAGCATTTGACGATATTTTGCGCACAGTAAATTAGCCACGTGTTTTGATCTGTTATCACGGGCCAAGAAAATGAACTGACTGGCCCATTTCTGTAAGCCCTAAGCGATAGAATCAGCAGCAGAAGATGAGGAAGCAATAAAAGAAGGAGAATCGTACCCTGCCCAGCTCCTTGTCCTCCAGAGCCAACACTCCTGTACTTTCAGTGAAAAGTTTGACCTTCACTGCTGGCAGAGGGTGTGTAGTGGTGAAGTCTCCTTGAGTCCCCCATCTGTAATACACATACACACAATGATCACAACTGTCTACCCCCCCTGAGTTATCAAGCACCAAAAAGAAAAACTTGGCTAGTGAAATTTTCATAATTAGACAGAAGGATTTATGAAATATATTTGCAGCAAACTCGTTGAACTTAACCTATGGATAATAATTAGTGAGAGAATAAATAATAAATTATGGGCCAGGATGTTTTAGAAAAATAATCAACAACAGGGTGGCATGATGCAGTCCAATGCAAAGCAAATAACTGTTACCACCATGAAATTGGTCATTTTCCTATAACAGCATGACTCGAAGTATTTTATTACTAAGCTTGTTACAGAGACAGTGCAAAGTCATCAGTCCTGAAGACTCTCCTGTGGCGGAAAACGTAATTGCTGACACCCAAGACTCAAATAAACATCATCTTACAGAATGCTTTATGATAAGAATGATTAGGCTTTTTAGTGTTTTGTTAAATAGAAACACTTTTTAAAAATAAAAATGTTGTCAGAGCTGCTGTTTTCCTTAAAGATTTTCAACTCTTTCAAGATTTATCACACTACAGACATGATAAAAAATTCCCTCCTTTTCCCTCCTGTCTTCCTTCTGACTCCTAACCCCCTGTTGTAGTGATGTCTTTCTTTCTGCTCTCTGCTTAGCTCCACACTGCACATTCGCTTCTCTTCCTTAGCAGACTCACCCCTCATTCTGAGCAAAGCCATCACAAGAGGAGGAGCACAATAAAAGGAAGACAGGCACAACGTTTCTGCTCGGCTGCAAGCTCGACTTGCATCATTTCTAACACTTATATAAATGTGAGATTCTGCAACAGCACAGCCAGTGTGCGAAGATAGAAGGTGAGAGGGGAGAGCAAGAAACATGTATAAATCTTGCTCCTACTGATAATGTATGCAGCAGCAAGAGTGCATTTCAACCAATTCTGTTATAAATGCAATGATATCAGGCTGAATGCAGACAAAAACCCCACTAAATATCAAGCATACATCCACAAAGAGTCGAGTGAGTAAAACCAAAGTGCTGCACTGTGAAACACCAGTGTGAATGAATTACAGCAAAGTTAAATATTTGAAAGGAAAGATTTAGTATACGCATAGAATCACATGTTTAATATGGTCCCCTAAACTGTCATCCATCTCCCAATGTACACACTTCCACAGCCCTGATGAGAAGCTGAACTGGCCCAGTAAAGCAATGAACACGTGACATCATCTGCTGCCGTGGAAACAGGCTGCACGTGTCAGAGGCAGCAGTCAAATGAGACCGAGTAAGTGTGTGAGAGACAGAAAATATGAAGAAATGCCTTCGTGAGAATCAGGAGAGTAGTGTACTGACATATTTAGAGTCTGCATAGTGAAAGCACAGTCCGTAAAGACTGACTGTCTACCTTCAAACCACAAATATCTCTGTTGGAAATTAAGATAAAACTACGCAAAGCTTTAATGGGTAGGTGAACACTACAACAACATTAATCTAACATAACTGTGTCTAAATAATAGAAATCTATGCTAAGTCATTGGAACCTGTGTGAATGAATAGAGCATCTGTGTGTGTGTGTGTGTGGGGGGGGGGGTGTTTTTATATCTATATGGAACAGGTTTGACCTTGGGGAGACATTTGGCTGGTCCCCACCAAAAGCGGCAGCATCTATTGATCATTGTATGGATCTATGGCATCAGCTGCATTAATAATCATGTCAGTAAAAGATCCTCACCAGGATAGCAACGTGTGTGTATGTGTGTGTGTATGTGTGTGATTATCACCCTGTTTTTTTGGCTCTGTCTCTGCTGCTGGTCAGGTGGTGTTCATTTCTGGTCCAGTATGTTTGGTTCCTTTTGCGATTTGGGTGGTTAACATTCTGGCAGTGAAGGTGCTGACACTGCAATACACCATGCATCACACCACTCTCTCTCACTGTGTGTGTGTGTGTGTCTGTGTGTGTGTGTGTGTGTGTGTGTGTGTGTATATGTGTGTGCACCTTATTGAATAACACTGTGGTTTCCTTCTTTCTTTTGTCTATCTTATTCGGATAAGTTACATCAAACGTTTAAATATAAACTGCAGGCATATATATAGCCTAAATCACTGTCTGGATCCCCCACCCCACCCTTCTCTCTTTCTGTCTCTTTCCTTTTCTCTCTGAGTAGAGAGAGAGAAAATTGGAGGAATAGAGGAGAGAGTGTCCTTGGTGCTACTTCATGCTGAGTTTTGTCATCAATGCTGCAGACCATGAAGGTGACCTTGTGTGTCAAGGAAAAGCAAAGGGAAAAAATTACATATATGATATGTAAGATACAAGATCCTCAAATGTGTGTGTCTTTTGCATGAACCAGTAAGCTGATCATATGTGAAACTAATGCGTTGCATGTGATGATGGATCACACTAATTCTCCTGTGATGTCATTATACTTCAGTCCTGGAGGCTTGTTCATTTTCACTCTCAATCTATTTTCCATTCCCTCAACTCTCTCTCTCTCTCTCTCTTTTCACACTCCCTCTGTCTGTCTTTCTCACTCTCTCTCTCTCTCTCATTGTTTTTAATCAGTTTTTCCACAGCTGACTGCACTTGTGAGTGGTAAAAGAGGCCATGCTCTCTCTTTCCTCCTTCTGTTTTCTCTCTCAGCTCTTTCCTTTCCTTTCCTTTCCTTTCCTCTCCTCTCCTCTCTTCTCCTTTCCCCCTTTCAGTTCATTATAAATTGGCACCTGATCCAGTGACAGAATAGGGAGCCCCAAAATAGCTCAAAATCATGTGCTCCTCCCCAGAGCCTCCGAGTGTCCAAATGAGTGCAGGCTGGAACACACAGCACCTGAAGCCGCACTGCCGCACGTACACACACCTCCAGCCTGGGATGAGCAGCACTCAGGAGAATTCTAATACACCACTAATCCAGTACGCTAATTGTAGGTTTGAAAGACATATTATAATGTTGATTTTTAATATTTGGCAATAATGCAGATTAGACTATTAGATTAGACTAGATTAGAGAATATCTGCAGCACAGACATTTAGGGGCAATGGTCATTTTACATTACAATTTAAATTAGACAAACATTTCATGTTTTATATTGTCATCATTACTGTGAACATTACTATCAGAAAGTCATAACAGCACATTCTTCTGCCAGCAAAAAATACCTGATTCCTGATAACATTGTCAAGTTGTTCAAGCCTAGTGAAGCAGATTTTATTTCTCGGAGATAATGAGCCTATAATTTGTCAGTAAGGAGTTTTCTGTCAGAGATTAAACTAGATTGCTTCTTTCTGAATCTAGTATGCACAAACATGCTCTGTGTACACCACTCCACAGTTCAGCTACTTCGAAGCACACACTACAAAGCACTACTGTTACCCCAAGAGGTGGCAACATCTATGATTTTCCTGTAGCATTTATGACTTTTGACTTCTGGCTACAGTAACACAAGAGACACCAGAAGACTATACTCTTCTATCTTTGCAGCAGAAACAGTCAGAACAAACACAAATAAAATTTGTTCAGAAGAAAAAGCAATTCATTGAAGGACTTTGTGGACCTTGACCTGTGCATTTCATGAATTTCCGTCTTGTGAATCAACAGAAACCAAGAATGCGGAACTGTGGGTTCTTCAGTCTCTAAAAAAAATGGAAAATCGGTTTAATCAGCGTTCGCACAGACTTTAGGGGAATAGCTGGGAAAAATGATCCTCTTTGTCCACCATCATATGCTAAGGTTTTGTAGTAAATTGCTTTTTCTCTCTAGCCTTTTTCACACAGGCCGTTAAAATGACCCCTCAATATGCTGGCTTCGGTTGTGCACACTGAAGAAAACAAAGCTGGCATAAAGAATCCCTTGTGTGTGTTTTTCCATAGCATTAAAGCATTCAGGAGCAAGAGACATGACGTGTAAATGTTGGTGTCTAGTATGAAATATAACATACTACATGTCGGAAATATGATTACCCTGAGCATACCGGCTTTGCTTTCAAAACAATAATGGTGGATGAGCTGAGTGTTGAGGTGCTTTTGCTAGCCATGCACATGCATACCACTCTTCAAATGCAAGGAAAGTTTCTGAGCATTGGGGTTGTGAATTGAAGTGGGAAACAATTTGAGGCAGAAAGGCATATGAAACTTAGATGCAGTAGACAGAGCCATTTGAATCTGAGCTGGTCGTGGTCTTTTACACAGACGTCGATCCCGACTCTGTTACTACCAATCGTTCCAGCTGAGAGGCAGAATGAAATGACCCCCCCTTCCGTATTCAGACCTTTTACACAGAACGGCGAGGCAGAATAAAGGCACAGCATCCCTGCTTTAAATGGGCTACATAAAAGGGGCTACAATCTATTAGAATCATTTTGTTAGCAATGTGGGCAGCACTGGACCACTGTTATATAATGTATTGAAAATGAATTATGCTAACATATAATAAATAAATTCCTTCATGCTAATAAATGTATTTTAAATGCAATCTTAGGTACAATGATGAAATATGTAGTTGGTTTAAACATTAGTTAAATGTCACTTCTTAATCAGAGGATGTAAATTAATTCAGTGTTCAACATCTTTGTCAAGAAATTGGAATTTAAATAACATAGTCTCCGCCGGTACAGAACGATGGTGTAAATAGCAGTAAGTGTATCTTACGTTGGCTTGGAAGCCTCGGCCTGGTCAGTCTGTAGCTTCTCTCCTCCCTCCACCTCCATAGTACAGTACACGATGCGGTTTGGTGCCAGAGATTTCAGCCCCTGCACCTCCATGATCACTACCTACACAGGACAACAGGATGTAACACTTAATAGCAATTCTGGTGGATGAGGACGTGAAAGCCTTTACTGAGGTGCATACCCCAATACCCCACTCATACCTCATGCTGAAATGGGGCCACACTGCAACTGTGAATTCTTGGTCAGAATAATCATCCTTAACCAGCTCCCTGAGCATCTCTATATACTCTGTAGAAGGACAGTTGGTCCCTTTTTGGTGTCAATCTTCCGTAATCTCAATACACTTAATAACAACGTAATTGATCATTGATTTTATCACATCTTGTGGATTTGAACCTCAGTATTTACAGGAAGTAAATTATGGTGGTTTATTTATTATTGTAAATGATATTTAAATTCTTTAAGCAACGTATAACATGATAAACAAATATTATAAAATATAGTAAATCTTACTTTTTAAAATGGTTTCTCAAGCAATACTGCACTGTAATTATTTCATTTCCATGTCAATATGCGTTGCCGTGATTGTGCTTTATTGCTCCACTGAGGCAGAAAAACAATTACGTGACAAGATAAGCATATTGAGCAGGATAATTCATATGAGCACAATAAAAAGCATGAAAAATGACTTACTAAAATGCTCCGCACAAGTAACTTCAGCATTAAATTTTAGCGTCATGTTAACGCATTAAAAATGTGGATAAAAAATCACAAATGAGCAGTACCATTTCTTTAAGTTTAAAATCCTATCCAGCGCACTCAGCTCCTCATCTGTACACGATTGTACACCTCCTCATCTGCTCAAACAGATCAGGATCCGAGAGGATACTCATCATCTCATAAACCACTTACTGAATCTCTGTTGTAAATCAGCATAACTGCATCATTTACCTACATTGCATTGTGGAACTCTGAGTCCAAACTTTCCTGTGTCCACTTTTGCTACATTTGATTTCTCATTAAGATGTACTGAGCATTGTTGAAAATTGTGAGTGTGAAAAGAAGCTTGTGCTCTTTTGTTTTTAGCAGTTAACAGTGAAACCTGATTGTTATTACTAATGTTTACAATCACTGATATGGTTTTTCTATTAAACACCATTGTAACTGTGCTACAGTAATGTCCCCTGTGACATCAGAGAAGCACACAACTGCTAATGTCTCACAAAAATAATGAAAATGATCAACAAACAAATTAGCACTAAAATAGCAACATCATAAATGTTTCAATATAAACATATTTAATGTGTTTCATGGTGGACTTTTCCTTTAAGAAGATTATAGGAACCATTGTTTTTTTTTTCTTTGAGTTAGAAAGGAATTATACTGTGGTATTTAAGCTTGTTTCTTTTTACTCAGAAACCTGAACATGCAGTGTGTGAATTCTCTTTCAGGCGTCCTTTTTATCAGATCCTCGTGCAGTTTCAGCATTATCCCTGCATACACGCTGCTCACTTCACTGCTGAAACCAGCTTGACAAAAATCAATTCCCCCACCCTTAGAACCCACAAAATCAGAGCACTGACATAAAACAGACATCTAATGTCTCCACCCTGTTTAGATCCGTAAATCACTATTTTGCTAAGTACTATAATGACTGCAGTCCTGCTGTATTATATTAAACAGCCAGGAGGACAATCCAACAGAAGATGCTTTAATTTTAGCACAAACTTTGTGCGGGAGAATGCTTCTGGGTATTCGATATTCTCCGGGATCATTCATCAAATAACAAAATAAAACAAAACAAAACAACAACAACAACAACAAAAACTGTATTACTCTTTTTAATATACTGCAGGCCAGTCTCCTTTCGTGCCTGTAATTCTACAACACTCAAGTATGGAAATCTTGTGAAAATCGAAGCCTTATAAAGGTGTCAAACTAACACCGTAGCTGCCAGTTTTGCTAAATCTATAACTGTCTCAGATTCTCTATCACAACTAGGCTCTTCATGAATTCCTAATGAGGAGAGTCCAACCTTAAAAGCGGGCAGAGGACATTTTATGTAAATGAAGCAAAGACCGGATATTTAAAAATAGCACTTTATATAGTATGGAAAGAAAATCTCATCCGATGCACCCGTCACAGCAAATAATGATTTGCATTCTACTTATAAATCAGGTTTTGGAGCACTAAATCTGATTCCTTTATGTATCTGAATGACACAGTGTATAATAGCAACAACATTAAAAGCACATTTAGCTCATCTTTTCCAGTGACATTAAAAGTACATTTCTGCTTGCCAGAAGAGCAGCATTGTGGGCTGTGAGTTAAGGAATATTTCTATAAAATAGTCACTGACAGTGACACAGAATGACAATACTATTAGACTCTGCACCAAGAACACTCTATGTGGTACATAGTACTGTTCATATGCCATCCATTGGGCAACGACTGCAATGTGACTCTGTACATGTTAAAGTTTTTTTTTTTTTTTTTCCACAAGTTGATTTTGTTTTAGAATGAACTACTGAATTACTGCTGATTCATAAATGATCATCTAAGACCTTCACTGTTGCACGGTTTTTAGAAACAACTCCACTTACAGCTAATCTACAAGCAACACTATATCCTTCCAAATTGAGTCTACATCAAAAATACACTCAGAAAAGATTATAATTGATTATGTGCAGCAGCCACAGAATAAATGAAGAGAAGGTAGGATTTGAGGTGTTTTCACTTCATCAAAAATAAACTAAATTCTCTGTAAGTCCTAACAATAGTGTCGGTTAAGTAAGGAATAAAACAGAATGGGTGCTGTTACAGAAAGATACCATATATTAATCTAAAATATATTTTCCAGTAACAGTAGGACCCAAAGTTTTTTATTCCTCAATCAATGGCATGCACAATTTAACTGTTACATTTATGTTGTGGATCAGCCACTAGATAAGCTAGTTACTATTATCACTGCAGCTGCAGAAAACAAAAAAAAAGATTCCAATCCCACCCTCCTTCTATTTTCTTTGCTTCCTTAACATACCCTAATCCCTTTTCCCCTAAAAAAAGGTACAAATTCATCGATTCTTTATCAAATCTTGTAAATGTCTGTAACCTTCATGTCTAAAGAGCTATGTAAAGAGACATGTCTAATATTGTATACATCATGTGTGTTTAGTGCAAGCAATGTGTTTATACTTGGAAATGCAGCAAGATGTAGTGTACAATTAATACAAGGATAATGTACCAGAACAGGGAAAAATTAAGTGTAAAACACCAAAGACCTTTTGAACTCAGTAGTCACAATAATGAACATTTTGGGATTTATAACTTGGTTGTTTATACGGAAGCCGTTGCAGTGATTCAATAATGTGAGTTATTGTGCAGTAATTAGTCATTTCTGTTAGTGAATAAATATTCAAAGCAAGTTGTTAGTACCCTTCAAAAATCCAATTACTATATACACCCCCAGAAAAAAAGGTACTAAACTATGTTGCTGTGTTATCTGTTGCTAGGGTCGTACCCTCAAGCGTGCACCTTCTGTAGCATTAGTATGTATATTTTACCTAAAAAGGTGCATGTAGTACACATTTAAAACTGTACTCTATGTAGTAATCTGAGTAGTCTGATTATATACACTTAAACTTGTTTTAAAATACACTGTATCCACATATTCACGTTTAAGATGCATATTTTAAAGGGCACCACGCCAGTGAGAAAGGCAAGTACAGTTTAGTATCCTTTTTTCTTAGAGTGAAGGGACATGTAATGTATGCCTTAAGAATGCAATATCTAGGGTGATTTGAAACATAGCCCAGTACTTTTGATGAACAAAGGAAACATTACTAAACTACAAAATGAATATCAGCAAGAGTGGACATCTGGGACCAAAAATAGTTCTGCTAAGAAGAACAATCTAAAACTAATATCGCCCATCTTACTAAGCTGATGATGAAATTGTATAACCGTACACTTAAGATTTGCCTTTGTGCAAGGAGATATTTTAAAATAAACTAGAAAACTCATACTCCGCTATGTTCTCTGAGGATTTGATAGCTTTGAAACCCAAATATAGACATAATTAAAGTATTGGGTTAAGCAGGTGAACTCTTTTTAAAAATCTTGGGAGATACACTGCATGGTTTTCACAATATGAACATCCTATACCTCTAGTGTGAAGGAGAGAACCACATCTGACTTGGAGAGCTGGTTCTCATCCTCCTGGCCCATGTCAATGATAGATGTGTTGTGTCCTCTTTTCAGTTTCTGAAGTTTGAACTCTCCACCCTTGGACACAGGCATGCTCTCGAGGTTAGCCATCAGCTGATTTACAGATGACTTCAGTTCCTCAATGTACATGGCCTCCATCTCTTTTGACACAAACTTGGGAAACTTGCCTGCCTGTTGTTTTATTTACAAATACAGGGAAAAAGGCATGTCAGTTTAAGGATCTCAAATATAAAGCTCTGTAAGCTTAGCAGGAATACGAATTTATGTAATGTAAAATCCTTATACATTTAGATTCGCAGTGCACGGTTTCTGTAGCTAACATAATGGATATAACACAGGCGAAACAGATGGTGTCTAACATAAACATGCATTGAGAAATAGAAGTGATGTCAGTATTAAAATTTTAAGGCAATTTTATATATAGGCCATTGTAAGTGACAAGCTCTCATCACATAATGTGATACAACATAAACATTAACTACCTTAGTACCCCCCACGTCATAAATTAAAGTGTAAGCAAAAGCAATTTTCATATTTAGAGTGCAGGCAGATAAATGTACCTAAGCTGTGTGATTATGGACTGATCCATAAATGAAACTCACCCTGGCAATCTGATCAGCCATCTGCAGACGCCCATCCAACTCCCTCCTGATCTGAGCGGCCTGTTCATCCAGATTATCCAACTATAAATCACACACACGCACACACACACACGCACACACACACACACACACACACACACACAGAATAATTCTTGTTCCCTAAGCATGAATCAATCTGCTCTAATTCTAATAAGTTTTCACATCCATTTATAACACAATGGGGTCATCAAAGGTCATCCTTCATTCTTAAACAGGAAACAGCAGGTCTGCTGTTCTTGGAAAAAGATTAAAGGGTCAAAGGGCAATTGCAGAGTTTAATTTCTAATTAGGTCAGCTGATTAAATTGGAGTGTTATGAATTAAACGATGGCAGCAGGTCTGATGAAGATACATTGAGAGCACATGGTTATAGGTCCTCCTTTCTTTTTTCCAGTCTCTTGGACAAAGACCGCTTTCAAAAAAACTCCCAACTACTGATCAATGTTCTGTAAACTACACAGTTCTCAAAGTCAAAACAATTTTATAGCTCTGCTCTAACAGAGCCTTTTTACTAAATGATACTCTGATAGCCAATTCCAAACAGAATTACAATTCCTGCACTTATTACATTCACTGCAGATGTTCTTTAAGCAAACAGATGTGATATAAGGTTATGAAAATTCAGCATCAGTGTATTATTTCAGCACAATTTCTGCATACAAGCAACTAGAAAGACCGGAGGAAAGACTGAACTCATCAAAAACGCTACTGGAAACAAATAAATGTCTTCTTATTGTTGAACCTTAATCATTTAGTGTAATGAAATATCCTACCATATCATTGAACACCATCTGTGCTTAGTGCACTGTGCACATGTTCCAGCACCCCACGGTCTGGAATTTGAATCCTGTTAACTTTCCCAAAGTTGATACATTTTGCTTCTATACTGCTTAAATGCATTCATTTTCTCCTGACCTAAATGCAAAGATTCCAGATTGTTACCTCACCAGCTTATGGAATAGTGTTTAAAATAGTGATAATTATAGTGATAGTGTCATCCTCTTATTTTCGTTGTTGACCCTTTATGTGTATGTATAGTATGTACGTAGATTTGTGAGCAAGGAAAACAGGAGTATGTGTGTACGTACGTGCATCACCATATACCGTATTTCGAACTGACTTTAAGTGCACGTTGTATTATCCAGCACATCCCTCCTGCCCAGTCAGCCTTCACTTCCAGTGCATGTCACTGTCTTGCTCTCACCCACGCAGCATCTAGGGGCTACAGCACCGCAGCAACCTGTGCTGTGGCAACTGTCACTGTGGAGCGGGATACCCCACCACCGGTGACAGAACACAGTCGTGTCCCCAGAGCCCGCCCTCTGTGGCCCGCTCTCCTGGGGCTGTGCTCTAATTAAACATGGCACGGCATTCACGGTAACCCTGTGAGGCTGTGTGTGTGTGTGTGTGTATGTGTCTGTGTGTGTGTGTGGGGCTAATGCTCCAGTGAAGGAAAGGACAGTGCTGTCAGTGAGTGGGTGGCTGAGCTCCACTAAACAAGAACATCACTTGTGGCAAACCCTTCCGAAGTCTTTGCCTTAATGTAAAATCTATTTCTGTAATCTTGTAACATGAGTAAAGAGAGTGTAAAAAACACGGCCTGTAACCTTGACAGCCTTACATTTTTAGGTCAAGTAATGCATGTCAACCAGTGCCTTAAGATGGAGTTTTAAATGACAAAACACCAACGATATCATCAAAATCATAAAAAGCTTTACTAATCAGCCAAGCAGAAGACATCAAACATCTCATATCTAGACTTTAAAGAGAGTACCAGATGTGAAACTGAAAACTGATGTAAAACTATACTGACATATAGACATATTTTTGCAATGCTATTTCATGAATTAGAAGTCACAACAAGTTTAAAACTACACAGTGACTTAATTAAGATACAGATGTAAAAAAAAAAAACATGTTCTGCTTTCTCTCTGCTCATAGCATGACTTCATTTTGTTTGCTGCATGACTGGCATGATTTTTCCACTTGCCCATGGTTCTGGCAGGTGGCCTGCAGTGCGGAGGTATGGCGAACTGAAGTTCTGCAGCACTGTTCCTGTAGTGTACCTGAAGGAGCCATCACATGTCTTGCTCAATTCATACACCCAGCTGCTGTTTCTATGGAGATACTCCATGAATGGTAAAGCTTGGCCGTGTTATAGACTTGTACGCACAAACATAAAAGCAGAATTTATTATAATGTTCTCTCTGTCGTTTTTCTGTGTAATGGTTTATACAACAGTTTTTAAAAGCTTGGCTTGTACTACACAACTTACTACATGCTACTCATAGCATGCCTGAAGCTTCAAGCTTGATGTTTAAACTCTCAGTCCTGGAACACTTTTTAAAAACAGGGAATATCTAATAGGCCTAAGGGAACCTAGGTTGCAGTGAGAATCAGTACAGTGGCTGAGTTTAACTGTATGGCTCACTACTTTAGTAGAAGTGAACTGGTACAGTAGCTGATTGTCACCAGAGGGAGCTCCTGGCAGCTGTTAGCCAAGTTTCATCCACATGGTAATGGAGAGCGGCAAGGCTCCTATGTATTAATAATGCATGCACAGGTTTAGATTTTTCTGACAGCAGTCGTAAACGTGAAGAAGGAGTCAACAGATCTCAGAAACTGCTGTCTCTCTATCTCTGTGGCTCTCACTAGGAGAAAATCTTTTTTTTTCCCACCTACTTGTCTGACTCTCTAGCAGAAATGTCTGGGTGTGTAAGAGGAAGCGAGGGAAGCTGTCACAGGTGGTTGCATCTGGAGACACACAGCAATTTCTATACCTGCATATAGTGCGTCAAACTGGAAACATACAGTATGAGCCACATTATAGCTGATCAGGCATCTTTTACTTTGCTTATACCCTCCCAAACAACAATTTGTAGCTCGAAATGTAGCATTTCGTGTATGTAGTAGGAGGCTAACTGCGAAACCAAATACATGATATCTGAAATGTTTTTAGGAGTGAGTTAAATTATTCTCATATTCAGAATCTGAGACACAGGTATTCAGGTAATGCTATGTTTTTATGAAGCACTGTCATCAGTGAGGGTTCTAGAGAAAACCATTGTCCCAGTAATAACAAGTTTAAAAACACCGCCTCTCACTTGAACCCCCCCAGGAATCTAAAATAGACTAACTGTTTTATGTAATTGCAAAACATAACAGAACACAAAAGTTGTGGTTAGGCAGACGCTTTAAGGCGGGGGCGTTTACTCTCAGTGTGAAAAAGAAACCCAGAAGCTGCCATAGTCTTGCAGATAAGAAAGGAAATAAAGGGCTTGCCTTGGAAAATTAAATCCCTGCTCGCTGCTTTGGTTGCATTTTGGACATTATTAATCTAGCTAAATTTTTTTTTAAATATGGTACTTACACTGGGATTAAGTGGGCAACATTAAAGTGCTACCTAGCTAGCTGAACAGAGATTTGATTTTGTACTAGAAAGCCAATGCACAGGCAAAACTGTCCCTAACCATTTTTGGCTGTCACTGTATGCCATGGTGACAGACTGAAAATCTGCTTGAAATCTCCGTCATATCTATTATCTGACATATTTCTGAACTGAGGTGGGTGAGGTAGATAGAGAGAGGTCAGTGCAAGGAGAAAGGGATAAGGACACAGAGAAAGATAGACAGAGGTCTAGGGACAGAGATAGACGGTTCCCAGAATTCACTAATGACTTCCACATTAATAATTAAGTGTGTAGTAGCTACAATAGTACCCAATTTACAGTGAATCACTGACAGATTCCCAGAGCTGCTACACTATAGAGCAGCATCCTAACAATGTGTGAGTGTGTGTGTTTGCGCGCGTGTGTGAGTCGTAACCCTATGGTCCTCTCCGAGCTGTTGGTTAGTGGAGCACGTAATTAGCTCCAGCCACCAGCTGCACAAAGTCACTCTCTTTTTTTTCTATCTTCTATCACGTCTACATCGATTCTTCCCAGCATTTCTCACTTGCACAAACTCATGCACAAACATTCCTCCTGCCCATCAAATTGATCCTCTTTCTGGGGAATCAGAAGGATTCCACACACACTTGTACTGTCCAGAGTTTCTTGAGGTATTAATCAGCAGCGGCATTAATATGTAAACACATTCTTAAACAGCTCAGCAGTTCCCTTATACTCCTAAAGGGATAGTGAGTGTTTTTAATAACATGGGCGACAACCTAGCAACCTGAATAATATACTGACCTGTGATGAAGGACTGAGTAGAAGAGAGACAGAAAGAGAGAGAGAGAGACAGAGAGAGAGAGAGAGAGAGAGAGATTTGTGCATCCTGGATTCAGTGCTAGCACTCACTAATACCTCTTCACGTACAGTAAGAGACTGACATGTGCATTGCTCTCGTGCTGCATTGATGGTCGTTAGCTAATTCAATCAGCACAAGAGCGCTGCGGAGAGAAGTGAGTTGCAAAGCAGATCTTGAGGGGAAATATTCATGACAACATGAAGATGAGTGTGAATTGGCCATTTACACACTATTCCACCAAGATATAATACCTTTGAGAGTCAGGGCATTCTAATAAAAAAAAGTGCAAATACTCAGTGTATTATGACAAATATGGTGTTTAAAGGTTTTTTGTATTTTCTATCTCAAAAACGATATACAGTGATTAGCTATAATATTAAAACCATCTGCCTAATATTGTGGAGGTCCCCTTTCTGCCACCAAAACAGCTCTGACCCATTGAGGCATGGACACACAAGACCTCTGAAGGTATGCTGTGGTATCTGGCACCAAGATGTTAACAGATGCTGGATCGAGATGCTGGATCCCACAAAGATCGGATTGAGATCTGGGGAATTTGGAGGCCAAATCAACAGCTTGAATTTTTTGTCATGCCCCTCAAACCATTCCTGAACAATTTTTGCAGTATGAACCACTGCATCAAACTGTCATAGTCACTCAGATCCTTACACTTGCCCATTTTTCATGCTTTCCACATGTCAGCTTCAAGAACTGACTGTTCCCTTGCTGCCCCACAATATATTGCCCTTGGTAACATAATCAATGTTATTCACATCACAAGTCAGTGGTTTTAATGTTATGGCTGATCAGTGAATGTGTTAATAAAACTGCATCTGCCATCATTTCTGTGTGAGTAAAAATAAATGCCTCCTTCCCCCCTTTTTTAAATATAAAACATCAGTCAAAAACAGAAGAACCAAAACACTGTTAAAGTTCACTTGCTGTTCTCTTCATTAAGAGCTCCTGTACAACTGCATATACAGTACATGCAATTATCCAGTCAACTTTATCAGGCAATTATGTCACAGCAGCGCAATGTACAAAATCATGCAGATACAGGTCAAGAGCTTCAGCTAATGTTCCTGTCAAGCATGAGACATCAAAGTGACTGAAATGTGAGCTCAGTGACATTGACTATGGCATGTTTATTGATGCCAGATGGGCTTATATTTGTTTAATGATTAATGAACATTAACTGAAGGTCTTGACCTGTATTTGCATAATTTTATGCTTTCTGCGGCTACGTTATTGACTGATTGGACAATTGCATTAATGAGCAGGTTTATGTGTGTTCCTAATAAAGTGGCCGTTGAGTGCATATCTTAGATATTTATTCTGTGTTTTTAGAGAAGTAAGAAGACGTAAGAAGATTTATATTGTAAAACAAAGTAGCATACTTTCCTTTTTTAGATCAAATCTTTTGTAGCTTTGTAGATATACAACACAGTGATGGATTAAAAAAGATAACAGGTATGCAGAAGAACTGGAAAGTTTTTATAGTTGTTTGTAACAACCTACCTACTGGCTTCCTTATAAAACGGTTTAACAGTGTTCCTAAGAGAAATGAGGAAGATAGTATTGCAAGTATTGATATCGTTCAGTTTTTTTTTACTGTTCACTACTCTTTATAGTATTGTTTATATTTATCTTTTTTTTTTACTTTATTATTTCTATAGGCATGTTTGCTTTCCAAATTTGTTTCTTCTACCAGTGCTTCAGAGATTTGCACAATACTATCTATATTATCATCTGCAGGGTATAGTGGATTAATTAAAGCAGTGATGTATTATATCAGACTGTGTACAGTGTTTTTTGAGATATCCCAGCACCTTATTGCAGGTTGCAAGGAGTAAGCACGATTCACAGGCAGGAATCTTATACAGGGACATGCGCTGGACACTCATGTGCAAAACCATGGTGGTGGGTAGTGGGAAACCATGGTGGTGGGAAATATTAAAGGCAAAATCCAGTGGGACTATCTGTTTTGGACAAATAAACAAGTAATAGTGAACCAGTCAGATATACTGATGGCTGATAAGGGGCAGAAAACAGTGGTGTTTCTAAAAATGATAATCACCGGTGATACTTACATCAGAAGGAATAAAAGGGATTGAACAAGGAATGAGAGAGGACATGAAGTAAAGCCCAGGCTGTGACATAGGCTTGCTCCAGGGTATGACTTCCAAACTAGAAGAATGACTCCAATACATTCCAAAAATGCAGACAGCATTGATCTCACTTCTGAAGTGTGCAAACCAAGAAAGAGCAAAAAGATCCCTTTGGTAGAAAACCCAAGTCTGAAGTAAAAATGTCAGGGACTCACAAGACCACTGGTATGTTCAGACTTACTCTGCTCTCTCCCACAACTTCACACATAATTTATTCTTTCATCTTTAGTAATGTTACTTTATCCTGGTCAGAGTTGTGGTGGGTCCAGAGACAATGGATCAGGAACACCGGGCACGAGATGGGAATGCCATTCCAGTCCAAACCAGTCCATTGCAGGGTGCCATACACATCAAAGACCCTATACACTGTGCCACCTAACCATGTACCTTTACTATTAATTCTGCTGTAGTGACTGAATAATTCATAATAGTTAATGAATAATATGATTTAGAACGAATATTTGAATAATATGCTGAAACTTTAAGGGACTATATAACTGAATTACATGGACATATTCAGTACCATACTTATTTGAAAAGCTTCAACAAAGGAACTTCAGAATGTCAATTGGTTATTAGTTTTCAGCTGCCAAGTAATGGCAAACATTAATTCATGACCAAAGTTCAGGTTAAAGCCATTCTGCTATGTCAGTAGTTGCGTATTACATCATAGTGATAAATGCCATGCAGATCTGCAGGATCAGCAAGAGCTGTTTGTGTGTTGGTGGTCTCATTTACCGCATATGAAGGTCATCACTGTTATACATTACTGTTTTCCTGATGCAGTGGCTCACCAATGGTGCATCTTGCAATATTCAGTACCAAAATATGCAGAGTCAACAATAATACAAAACTCCAGCATATCTCTTTCTCTGTATCTCTCATTCTTTCTCTCTAGCACTGGGAAACTGAAATTGCTGTTGGATGAAGAGCTTGTAAATGTAAGATGATGGACCTCTTGTTTTATTTGTGATGATGTGAATGTGTGTGTTAGCGTGTGAGGGGACAGGCATCAGCGCAGTTGCTCTGGCTGTGTGTGCGTAGTGCCAGACAATTTCTGCCAATTACATGTGATTGTGCTTTCATTAAATACACTCCAGGTGGTGTATGAGTCGTCTATTGGCTGGCAGGGAGAAAAATCCTCCTACGCATGGCCTTGAGACCAACATAGGAGCGAGGAAAAAAAAGTGAGCGAGTGAGCTGTTTTCCACTCACAAAAAGTAAACAAGCTTGGTTTGATGTGTAGAGCACAGTTTGATGTATATGATTCACAGACATATTTGATATGTTTTAATTAATTACTGAGTGATGTGAGTACAATGTATGACAAAGGCAAGCTATTGACTAAGCAAAGATGCTCAGGTTAAACTGTGTTTAGTTTAACAGTAGGGTCATGTATGTAGATTGATTTTTACTCACCATTCCAGTGAATAACTGATATCATTGATATGATTTAGAGCACAGGGCATCGCATTGAGTTTCAGAGAGAAAGCATTTTAAGCCAGACTTCTTTAAAATCTCAAACCAAGCTTGATGGTTCCCCAACTACAGCAAACTACTTAATTCAACACTGAGCATTTTTCTCTATAGTGCAGTCATTATAGTTTTATGATGCAAAATGCTTTTGCTGTCACTAACTGGCAGAGTGATGGTGACAGCTAAGCCTCTGACTCATCCCTGATGTCTGCCTGCTTCACCCGACAGAAGACAAAAATAGACGTCTGGATTGTTTCATGCTTCAAGGACCTAAGGATGAAAACATATCCAGTGTGGCTACCTTTGGGCAACTGTAAAAGTTTCCACCTGATCTTTTAGCGGACTAATATCAGAAGGCTGAGCGTATCAACTGAACTTGACTGATATTTCAAGAAAAGTGTGCTCAAATGCATGAAATGTAAATTTCTCTTGGCTTCTTGTTTCACCACCATTTGACAAGGCTGTTAATCAAAGCCACAGAAGAATATATTAACACATTTTTTTTTAACAGACTTCATTATAAATGCTGAATCAATGAATTATAAACTCTGTGACACTAAAACTATGTTGTGTTACTGTTGTATATCACTATATATGCAAGTAGCGGGATGGATAAATCACAAGCACAGCTCTCAGGACTAGAAGATGATGTATTCAGGCTACTCATTTTTCATTCCCAGTTGTGTGGCAGACAAGCAGGTTCAGTAGGTTGGTGATATATCAGTAACCAGTGTTTTTACTTCACTCAACTACTAGAGAGCGAAAGCTCTATTTCCTACTGACGTTGGCAAAAGAAACTTTTTGTTTGATATGCTTGTACATAACGCATCCCAAATGGCTCATATCCCAAATGACTCTCAGCATCTTGATGCTGTGGCACGCACTACTCTTTTACAAATTCCTCCATTTCCTGCAAGTGAAACCAAGAGCCGAGGTCTGGCTGTTGGTAATGACTATTTTTTAATACACATATTCCTTATCTGGCCCTGTGGTGGACTGGCGACCTGCCCAGGGTGTACCCCGCCTCTTGCCCGAAGTCTGCTCAGATTGGCTCCAGTTTTCCCCTGCGACTCAGACGGATAAAGCGGTACAGATAATGGATGGATGGATATTCCTTATCTTGATGCTAGACAATATTTCCTGAATTGGGAAAACAAAGTAATGTAGGAGCAATGACTAAACTCCAGATTCCAGTACAGTACAGAGGATTAAGACTAAGGCTGTATAACGTTTCCCCTTCCAGGGAGTCAAGCACTCTTTTTTCTATTGTCTGTATTCTTGTCAAAGATTTGAGGTAAATTATGTTACTTACTGCATTTTGGCCTAACTAATTAGACTTCCCAGCAACCAAAACCCAAAACGCGGGACTGGGCAAGCACATTGACTTACCTGTTGGGCTATATATGGGCTAATTTATGATTTATCCACCCCATAACTGCATGAAGGGAATGTGTCCCTATCCAACTGTATATAGTTATGTTGTGTCCCTGTGCTGAGAATACCAAGCATATTTTCCTAGGAGGACTTGTTTTCTTTATTCTTTATATATAGCACAAAAGAAATCAAATGTCAAAAGAAATCGAAATCCCTTTATGCACGTTTGCATAAAGTACAGTATAACTGACCTAACAATTCCCTGCCCCTCTACTGTGGCGCTAACAGTACACTCACCTGACAGGCCTGGTACAGCAGCTGGTGCTCAAATTTCTTGATGCCAAGGATCTGCTGGAACATCTCATAGAGCTGGTCTTTGCTGAGGATGAGCTCGGATGCGGCACTAGCAGTCATGCGCTGCTGAGCCTTGCGTGGATCCTCATCCCCGCGGTAGATGGTATCAAACTTGGCCATCCAGGAACTCAGGACCGTCTCTTTACTCAAGCCATCAATCTCAGGCAGGCTGCGGACACGCTTCTCAATGTGGCGCTTGAACACTTCACGGCAGTCCACAGCGGAAAAGCCTCCAGTCTGGACCATCTTAGCCACACGATCACTCTTCAGAAACACCTAAGAATCACATGTCCCAAGAGGAATCTTTAATGTATTCTTAAATGAGGTATCTCAATATAAATATACATGTAACTTGTATATATGAATACCTTCATGTACTGTATTTTTGTATTTTCAAAATACGGAAAATAATTTGCATAGTAACACCAGGAAAACTGAAAACTGCAGTTTCATGTGAATTGTAGAGCAGGTGAAAGAGCACAAGAGATGCTATAGGGCAACAATTTTTGCTTGAGCTAATGACTTTTGAAAGGCACCACTTTCTGTTTGTGGAGACTTCATGGACAGCGCAATAGTGCTTCCAAACACCAAATTTGATCAGAGATTTCTGAAAATTCTGATTACATAGAAAAACATTTATAATAAACCTTTGGGGGCCCTAGTAAACAACATCCAATTTGAACCACCTCACCCCTGAAAAATCCTGTATCTAATGGGGCCCCCTGGTGATAGCATATTCCACTCATAGCAGCCCTGATCACATATTCTGAAGGATTTAAAAATAACACCATAAGAATACTGGTAATAGTATTAAATAATACTAATAGTAGCACCATCAGAGGCTCCCGAACATGGGGGGGCGGGACAACATTGATAAAAAAATCAAGCAAAATTAAGCTGAGAGGCTGTCACACTTATCCTATAACCTAATGTCTCGTGATATTTTTAGATGAATGCAACAACAGGCAATTTAGATTTCACAACATACAGTCATCCAGCACACAGTCCAGCAGCTCATTTTGAGTGGTTTTAGACATATCTTTGTTCATCTGTGTTTGATACAGCAGGTGTGCTCCTGTTGCTGTGTGAGACACACACACACACAGAGGAGCTAATAACATTAACCCGGGTTGCCAGGTTTCAGCAAATTTTCTAGCCCAACTACATCTCAAAAAACACAGAAAAGCCCGTAAAACTAGCCATAAAAATGCCAGGCACTGGAATAGGACACATTTTTCTCCTTTATGTGAGAAACATGGATGTATGGACATTATCCATTCCACAACCCCCATTTCCTCTCTCAATCTTTGCATATATCTTACAATAGAAATGATTTTGTTCTTCATAGATACACTGCCTGAACTTACACTTTGCCTTTGTGTACATTTTGTAGATTTTATTCCAATTATTTCCCATAAAACATCTGGTCAGCCATAGAGTATTATTAAACTTGTTCAATTTGCCAAAAAAAAAAGAAAAAAAACAACCCAGGCAACTCTGTCATTAATTGTCTTGTTGGCTGCTCCTCCTCCACTGAAAATATTCACAGCATGATTTCTGCCCCAATGGGCCTCTAATAGAGAATGTTGCATTTCCCATTTTTGACCACTAGGTGTAATAATAATTCTATGGCACTGAAGGGGTCAGTGAGCACGTGTCTCCCCAATTGCGCAACATCTAGAAAAGTGACCAAATCAGCTGATATCTGTCAAAAAGCAACACTTTTAAAAAATAAAATCATTGGGCATAGAAGTCATTAGCATTTCAATAAAATTTAAAAAGTATGGAATGAACTAGGGTATTCTGATGATAAACCTTTGTTGACCAGCATATATATATGGTTACCCCTTGGACATGCTATTCTTCCTAAATTATTGTTTATTTGAAAAGAAATAATGCTTTTAGAAATTTGCATGTTAATCACATGAAATACTGAGGCTATATGAAGAAAATAAAAACTTTATAGATTTAGTAGTGGGAAACTTATGCAAAAGTTGAGTTCCCGTGTGTCAGAGAATTATTTTCCTGCACTAGAATAAACCTTTGAGCACTGCTTCTCTGGAAAGTGTACTTGAGTCAGTGTAATCTCCATAATGATTTAAATCAATAATGAATCCAACTGCAATATGCTTGGGAAAATGGTGTATCTGGACTTTGGTTTAATATTCTACAATATGATGGATTTGCTTCCATCTGTAATAATTTATTGAAATAATATAGCAAGGTCATTACAGCCATGGAAAGAAATTGAAACTTTAAAATTTCACAGCTTTGAAATGACGGGGCTAGTTAAAGCAGAAAGGCTGCATTCATAAAGCCACAAATTCTCCACCTTTCTCCATCTGTCTTGTTCTCTGAATTATTTAGTCCTTCTTTGCCTTCTGAAAACAGCCAGAGAAAAAAGTATGATTTGGTCTCTTCTCTTGCTGCAGTGGCAGTCGAGTGAGGTTTGAAGGGTCTGACTAACATCCAGAACACCCCCCATCCCCCACCACCCAATCAAACCACACACACACACACACACACACACACACACACACGCACACACACACACACACACACACACACGCTCGCAC
>JAQQZR010000036.1:12251695-12275107 GCA_030068235.1 Notoglanidium macrostoma | reverse complement strand
ACTGATGCCATATTCGTGTTCTGTGGGCCAGAAATATGTTAAATCAGCAGAAATATATTAGACAACTCACAAAAAAAATTTTTTGTAACCCAGTGTAATGGATGGATGGATGGATGAAAGAGACTATAAAGCACTTCTGTAAGTTGCTCTGGATAAAGGTGTCTGCTAAACGCTGTAAATGTAAATGTTTTGAGATAAGACAGTGAGAATTTTATGTTACCTGAGTGTATATTTCATTCTGTAAATTTCACCTTTTCACACGTTTTCATTTTAAAACATGGATTTAAAATGTGGAATTCTGTTGAGTTATTATAATCCCTGTTTTACATACTGTGTGTACCCAGAATAACCAGCCTTTTCACACAGTAAAAATATAGAGTAGTGCCACATCCAGCTTCATAATGTGCACTGTGCATTAGTGCAATTAATAATATATCAAAAGCAATCACAATTTTTCACATTATGTAATTAGCTAGTCATGAAAGGCTACATTTATTGCATTCTATTATGTCGTTTTTTTTTACCCATTACATTGAAATGAAGTATCTGTAATCATAAATGGTACCACTGAACAAATTTATACTCTAGTGAGAGAAATATCTACCAAATTTGCTGTGAGCCTTCTGAGCAATGTCCAATGGGTATGGCCCATTTCAAAGCATTTGTTCTTGCTTCACCTCTGCTGACCTCAATGGTCCAGTTTAATAGTCCAGTCAATCTCTCATCAGTGATATACTATAGGGTATCATCTGTCTACTGTGTGAGTTTATCAGATCATTTCACAGCACCTAAAGTATAAGTTACAATCTTTGACATTTATCGTAGCTAATGGGATTACAACAGATACAAGCATAGACCTGCACGCTGACCTAAAGCAAATGAATGTGTGAATTTCTGTGGATTTCAGAGCAGGTTAATTGGGTGGTTATCAAAGATTTTCTCATGCCAAAAAATAAAAGAACATTTTATTGTTCGTTTTGTGAAATTGGACCATTCAAATGGCCTGATAGATAGGAGATTATGTAATTCAACAAATCAAATTTCCAAAATGTGGGGGGAAAATCTCATTAATTATTCTCATGTTCTGGCAGCCTTTTCCACCAAGTCTTAAAAAGCTTCACTAGATTGTTGTGTCTGAACCAAGCTTTTATTTATTTCATTCATAATTGCATTGCCCATGCACACACTAAGCCTTAGTTTCACATCTAACAGCATAGCTGTGATATGTGGAAGCTTATATAGTGTATGTGTTTGTGTAAGTTGTATGTGCTTGTATGTGTGTGTGTCTGGGCAAATGCATGTGTATAAGTGCATGTGTTTTTGAATTTTACACTAATGAGCATTTGAAGAACTTTAAAGCATTTAGGAACGAGAGATTTCACACTGATCATTCAACATCCTGTATATAAGACCTATAAGACATTCAGGATTTCATATTCTTACTTCCTCCAGAGAGAAAAACAACTACAGTTTGATAGTAAGACATATTTATATATCGTCAAACCAGAGAGCATCTATGTGTGCTCTTTACATTCTCAATTATATGCTGTTCTTAGACAGATTTTAATTGTGTGTGCGTGTGAACGCCTGCACACAAGATAATGTGTGTATCTGCAAGGGAGAGCTAATGTGTGTGGGGGTGTGAGCATTTGCCTGGAACTCTCCAATTCCAGCTAAAAATAAGGAATAGAGACATATGACATGGCACGCTCAGCAAAATGGCTTCCCGTGACCGAAGAGAAGGCAGACAGAGAGTAAGCATGTAGTCTAGGAATCAGTGCCTTATTTCTTCCACCTCATGCCTCAGAAGATGACTTTATGGTAAACACGTGTATGCCCATTGTCTGATGCTCTTTCATTGTTCCTACTGTTAGCAAGAGAGACCTTGAGCGGAAAGCTGCATGCTATTCAACCTTGAGGAAGAGGGAAGGTCATGCAAGCCTGTGCCAATTGTGTGTAGGTGGGAGAGGGGAGGTGTTGCTTAATGGATAATGAGATGTGGGAAAGGGAGATGGAATGTAATGTCTGTGCTAAAACATGAGGGCGTGTGTGAGTGGGCGTGGATGGGAGGATGGAGTAAAAGAGCCTCTGGCTTTAGAATACGGCAATCTGCTATTGTGTTTGCATGTGTGTGTGTGTGTTGATCCTAAAACAGCTGGTATGCCATTGTGCTTAATGACTGATAGGGTGCAGTCCACCTCCTCTTTCTTATGTAACAAATACTATGTCTATTCCATTAGTCTTTTTGTATTTTGGAGAAAATATGTTTAATTTTTTTTTTAACTTCTTAAATTTTTGGAAGTAGTCTTGGATGTCTGCACTTTGTAACAGTCAGTAAGCTGTTATGTTATGCTGTTATAAAAATAACATAAACTTGGTGGTGGTAGCGGTAACTTCACTACCATCCCAGGCCATGGCGACTGATCATCATTGATTATCATCATTGATCATTTTGCTTTGACAGCTCACCCAATCATGCTTAATTCCTTATGTATAACACAAGAATGTGAATTGCTTGTGTATATATTATGTGTGTATAAAACATTAAATCCACTTGCCTAATATTGTGCAGGTTCCCCTTTGTGCTGCTAAAACAGCTCAAAGCGTTGAGACATGGACCGTTGAGGTGTTCTGTGGTATCTGGCACCACAGAAATTCACAGCAGATCCTTTAAATCCTGTAAGTTTCGAGGATCCACGGATCAGATTTGTTTGTCCAGTACATCCCACAGATGCTCAATCAGATTGAGATTGTCTGAGGCCAAGTCAACACCTTGAACTCTTTGTCATGTTCCTCAAACCATTCCTGAAAATTTTTTGCAGATACTGAAAGAGACCACTGCCATTAGAGAATACTGTTGAATGAAGGGAGGTACTTGGTCTGCAACAATCTTTAGATGGTGATATGTGTCAAAGTAGCATCCACATGAATGCCAGGACCCAAGGTTTCTCAGCTGAACATTACTCAGAGCATCACAGTGCCTCCACCGGTTTGCCTTCTTCCCATAGTGCATCTTCCCCATGTAAGCGATACAGACGCACCCAGCTGCCCACATGATGTAAAAGATCTGTTCTGTCTATTGCCACTTGACCAGTTCTGATGCTCCTGTGCCCAATGTAGGCACTTTTGGTGGAGTACAGGGGTCAGCATGGGCGTTCTAACTGGTCTGTGGCTATGGAGCCCTGTTCGAAACAAGCTGTGATGCACTGTGTGTTCTGACACCTTTCTATCATAGCCAGAAATAAATTATCAGCAATTTGTGCTTCGGTAGCTCTTTTGTGGGTTCAGACCAGACGAGCTAGCCTTTGCTCCCCATGCGCATCAATGTTACCCTGGGCACCCAAGACCTGTCACCCGTTCACCAGATGTCCTTTCTTGGACCAATTTTAGTAGGTACTAACCATGCATACACCCCACAAGTACACTTTTGGTAGGTACTAACCATTGGAACACCCCACAAAATCCCTATTTTGGAGATGCTCTGACCCAGTCATCTAGCAACCACAATTTGGTTCAGATCCTTACGCTTGCCCATTTTTCCTGCTTCCAACACATCAACTTCAAGAACTGACTGTTCACTTTCTGCCTAATACATCCCACCCCTTGGCAGGTGCCTTTGTAATGAGATAATATATGTTATTCACTTCACCTCTCTGTGATTTTAACCGTATGTTTCATTGGTGTATATACCGATCAACAGAATACCACATCCACACTTTCTCTCTCTCTCTCTCTCTCTCTCTCTCTCTCTCTCTCTCACACACACACACACACTCACACACTCACATGTGTTATATCTTTTTAGCTTTATCATTTTACTAAACACTAATTAAATTTCCTCTCGTTTGTCAATCTTCTTGTTTAAGATCACAAACTCAGTCTAAGCTGTTGTTGCTGAGAGATGTTTTCATCAGACTATGGCATCTTAGAGGGTATCATTTTTAGTTTGTAAGGATGCTTATCTGAATGATCCTAATATACATGGCCAAAGACAGCTTTCAATAAAAATTCTGGTTCATCTCTTATCTTTATAGGCAGAAGCTAATAATGTCAGTATATGGTTTGTGCATACTGTGCTGTCAGCTCTGTCCTAATCTCAGACTCTGCTTAGCTTGACAGAGTGAGTGTTGAGTGCAGCTTGTCATCACACTCTTCTTAAGTCAGATGTTTATATTTGCCTTTCTAACTGCTGAGATCTCGCAAAAACAGACCGTTCTGCAATGACATATCTGTCGTTTCTGTTCTCCCAGAAGATTAAATGGTGATATTTAACATTTTCAAATGTAGCAAAGGGCTGAAGGTGTCTGTACTCCCTTAGACACACACATACACACCTCAATAAAAAGATGTGAAGGGAAAATCAGAGAAGAAAGCAGGTGAATTTCCCACACTGGCCACTCGAATACATTTACACACTCTTAACTACACAATCACACAATAATGCCCTGATTTGCATCCCCTTGTGAAGAAAGAGGTAATCATGTGGCCTGCAGCTCTGGGTTCTGACTGCAGAGGAGGGCAGTGCAGTCAGGCTTCATCATAACCCATTTAACAGTCAGAAGTGCAATGCCTGATTGAGTTACTCATTACACATTCATTAAAGGTCTTCATGTTTGAAAAAGTCTTCTGAACATTCGTCACAGGATCCCTTCAGCATGAAAATCATAAAACATAGACAGTCTTAAGTGTATACATTTAGACAGGCATCAAATTTGAATGGTGTTTATCTTTTTAGTACAGTTCCAGAGGCTTGTAGGATCTGAGCACTGAAGTAGTTCTGGTGGCTTGTGGTATGCCATAAAAGATGTCTTAATAAGACTCTTTTTGTTTATATTCCCTGTAATTTTTTTTGTTCACCTGTCTGCCTGTATGACATTTTGGGAAATTTGATGCATTCTGTGAAACTTTAATTTGTCCTTTCTTCCACAATTTTTATACGAGAGCTTTACTCTATTTCAGGTCATACACCTGTATGACAAATGTAAATACATACAGTAGCTATCTAGCTACAATTCCAGGATATTGATATATCCTGCTTTTGTTTGGTCTGCCAATTCAGGTGAAATGTCACAGTTCACTTAATTGCTGCCAGGCTAAGAACTTGTTGCTCCATTTGACCAAAAGACAATTAAAGAATACACCATCAAAAATTTAATTCTAAATAAAGCACTGATTTTTTAAAAAGTTTTACTCCTGTAAAGTATGTGTGATTAGGATTTTCACCGTTTTGCAAATTATAGAAAAAAGGAGAAATGCTATTTTTCTCCTGTTTATTATTAAAAATGATGAATTACTAAATATGCCATTCATAATAAACACTGCAAATAAGCTAAAAGGACAATGGCGCAAAGACCAGTGTACAGTAATAGTCTATTACAGTATACACTTCTTCTGCAAATATCAATTCATAAAAAGAAAGGGGATTTAACAAAACTCCAATAATGGTTTTTAACTGTCTTAAAACATTTTATAAAAGTAGTTTTATACAATTTTCGCATAATAAATGGAAATTCTGAATATGATTTTTTATATTGTACCAATTTAAATCGGTGCTGTAAATCAAAACTCTTGATCAGATGCTATGTCTTCCTTTGACATGCATTTTAAATGATCATGGCAATGCTAAATGATCTAAGCCTTAACATAGAAATATCTTTAATGAAAGGGCATGATTAATGATATTTTAATCAATGATTGCACCATTTTCTTTCTGAATAATTGTAATTTTTACTATTAAAAGAGCACCATTACAGCGATGACTTGAAAATGATAAGTAATGTCACAGAATGCTATTCATGATAATAATTAAAAATCATTTTAATTAATTTCAGTTAAATATTTATGTCTGCTACTAGGCATGGCAAATACTCGTGTCTCTGTGGTTACAGCAATTTGGTGAACTGAAAATGTTCTTAGTTGAATCTAAAAAGGAATGAACTGAATCAATCTAGCTAGTAATATTTACCTTACTCTAAATCTTATTGTATGATATTTAAAGCATACATTAGCAGAGCTATCAGTTCTTTACTCTTTGCAATTGATGAAAGTCCTTCATGGGAATGATTCAGATTGCATAATGATTGATTTTCACTTTAAGGATCTCAGCAGTAACTCAACATTAAAATTCATTTCTATGACCCAAATACCTCCAGCCATGACTCACTAAACTCAACTGACTCCCAATGGGAGAATCAGAGCCTTGTTTCTTGTATGAAAGTGAAATGGTCAAAGTTCACATTGTACCACACAGGACTAATATGTGCTTTTCATATTGTGTCTTTGCATTTGAGACATAATGTTATCTCTATGATACCATAATTAGAACCATAAAGGTCCTCCTGCAAACATGATATTTCATGTAGACTACAATTGTTGCTCATATGTAGTAAAATACATGAACATTGAGCCATAGTTATTTGAAGGGTTATATTAAAATAAAGATGGAACAAGGGTTATTTTAATTATCTGGCACTGACTGTAGATGGCTCGTGACCTCAAGCTGTTAAGAGCTTGTTGTAAATTGTAAATGATCAACCTCGATCAATAAGTGAGGGGAATTAGATGGGAGCTGTAGTGCTCCCATGCAAGATCAGGATCAGATACAAAGAGTGGAAACAGTATGAAACACTGCAGCATACTGTGATCAATAGCCTGAAGCTTTACACTAAAACCGATAGCTCTGGAGGCAAGGAAGGAAGAAAAATGATAGCTGGATGATAAAAAAAAAAATGCAGTCTCTGTGCAGAGTAGAGAAGAGCAGAGCAATGCATTGAGCAAATATGCTGGAACTTGATACCATGTTTGGTTGCTCTAGATTTGAAAAAAGAAAAGATTTACAGGGAAAACAGGCAAATATGGATATGTTGAAAGGTAGAAACACTAGTAGTAATTGTTACTCAAAATGTATTACTTGAAAATTAAACTGTTTGCAAACTCTGTGGCTTCCTTTGTCAGGATCAGGGAAGAATGACAGCTGCAACTAAAAGGTCCAATACAGCAGACCTATCATGCAGACTGGTGGCAGCATAATTTTTATGAATTGCATGAGTTTTAATTCAAGTTTCCTGTTTTTATAATTCAAGAATCTACACATAGGGAAAATACATACGATCTCACATTAACATCTGACCCTTAAGGTCTTGCTGGCAGATCTAGGAGCCAGTGTGGAGAGCCATACTGGAGCTAGGTCTCAAAGCGCATGTTACTAATGGTTTGTCTAGATAGTACGCCATCTTTTGGCATGTAGTGTGCAGTAGCCTATTTTGGGATACAATTGAAAACGGTAGTAAGTGACTTTGGGAATAGCTTGTACGATCAGCCTTCCGCGAGAGCGCGTGGGTCACGTGATTCTCCTGAGGCCATGACAGAGCTTTATTTTGGTCCGGCTACTCCATCGCCCTTTCGGGGAATAAGCACTTCACTGGAAGTCGTCTTGCGCTTTTGCGCGTTCATGGATGTGGGACGGCATGCTTTTTGGGGTCACTCTCAGCCTAGCATCTGAATCCCTAATGCTAGAATCTTTGTGAATCTGCAGTCCCGTTATCCCCGCGTGTTCACACACCTCCCCCCACTTGTCCCACAAAACAGCGGACTGTGGTGACCTCATACGTTTATCACTGCTAATGCGCTGCCTTACACACACACACACACACACATACACACACATATATATGTGTGCATATATATATATATATATGTGTGTGTGTGTGTGTGTGTGTGTGTGTGTGTGTGTGTGTGTGTGTGTGTGTGCAGAGCTTTAGCACTGTATTCGGTTATAAACGGTGCTAGCATGTCCAGAACCCGACCGAAAGGCTTGTTATTATTTACAGGAATGAAACATAAGCATGTGCACTCAAGGTGAGATGAAAGGAGGCTGGACCTCCGCTTTCTTTCAATTACCTTGAGCTGCCTCCTCGCCATGTCGGTCGGCTGCTTGGCGTTGAACGGATACGCGACGCATCGCATGACGAAGACGTAGAGCTGCAGGCGCTTCTTCCTCTCCTCTTCCTCCCGCTGCAGCTTCTCGGCATCCTCCTTCTCGTGCTCGCTGGCGGCGGACGGGCTTGGGCTGCTGGGACGGGCGCTGCTCCCGCGGCCCCCAGGCTGCAGCCGCTCCGAGCTCTCGCTGCCTCTGCTCGGTGACACGCGACAACCTCCAGACTGCGGCGCCAGCGTCTCTTTGCTTTCCTCCTCTACTATCCCGTCCGATTCCTCCTCGCTGGATGACGGATCCAACATTTTTGCTTTGATGCAGGCACTCGACTAAAAAGAAAAAAAACGACACCCTGCTAAAAAGGAAAACCAGAGGAACCGAGTTCGGCTTATTGGTGAAGTAGTGAACTGAACTGCGGAGCGGTGGAGAGAGTCTTGTGTCTCAGCGAAAAGGCAATCGGACGCCGGATGAGACAGACACCGCAATCTCTCCGCACGGGCAGAGCGACGATGCTGACGCGCCCTGCCGTGGCTCCGGTTGGCCAATCACGGCGCCCAGAAGGGGAGGGGGGCGCTTGAGTGGAGGGAGAGTGAGCGCGCACTATGCATTAGCGGGGACGCGCAGGCGGGGCCGAGCGCAGCAGATCTCTCTCTCTCAATGAAAACGAACGAGCGCCAACGGCCACTTCCTGCCGAGCAGCTGTCCGTGGTGCTGAACGCGCTCCAGCGTCGCCGTTGTCAGAAAGCACGCTGTGTGAATAGGGACGGGTGTATTTAAACCGTTATTAAAGCAGCGTGTTCGGAGACGCACAGATTGAATTAAAGCCAGAAGGCAAAATCATTGATTATTATCTCCGGACATGAAAGGCGGATTGCAGATGCATGTAACTGCAATTTAATCTGCTATTTAAAAAAGAGACAGTTGTTTTAAACGACCATAAATTATTTACGTCACGCATTGTTTATTCTAAGGGCAGATGAAAATCAGGAAACAAGGTCATGCTTTCAAAGCCACACCGAAATGGCGCTATTACACCTGTTCATGCACCGCAACCCAATACAAGGACTGAAGTTCCACATTTTCCCTGTAGGGGAAGATACTTTTCATACAACACAAGACAATACAATACAATGTCTGCATCTGTGGTTAAAGTGACATTTCTAAAGGTCATTCTGAGGTCAGACTGTGTGGCAGCTAGCTAGAATAGAATACTGTCCAAATTATATACCTCTGTGGAAGTATGACACACACTCGCCTAGCACACAGAATCACTAACGTTTACTTAAAAAAGCGTCAGCATTTGTGGAATGTAAAATTTCTATCTACAAAAATCTGGCCAAGCTACAACCTTTATCTCAGTATGCCTTTTGCTCTTCCTTCTCCACATACGGTATCTCATCTGCTCCCCTTCCAATTCTCTCTCTCTCATACACACGCACGCACGCACGCACGCACGCACGCACACACACACACATTTAACATGCTTTGTTAAAATTTAAGAATGAACAAACTCGTTTTTTATTGTTTTAGCTATTTGGTTAATGGTTTACAGTGGTTTCACAAAATAAAAAATGTCTAAACATCATGATTTTTTTGTTGTTGTCACCAGTAGGTCTGCTTTTTAGGCTACAAGAATTGAGGGAACTGAGGTATTTGTATCCCATACCTCTAAAATGCTTCTTAAGCAGTGTTTTAGGGCACTAAGATATGACTTGCTATGTTCCATCTGAAGTATTGCCATATTTGTGTCTTACTGGAATTCCAAGATTTTTTAAATGCTTAAATATTGTTTTTTAATTAATTATTTTTTACAATTTAAAACAAATGTTTACCTAAAGTTAGGATACTTTTGCACTGCACGAAACCTGTCACACAATTAGCAAAAATAGTTAATTTTTTGCCCCAAACACCTTTTGCTCATTAAAAACCAATTCTATATTTCAAAATGCAAAAAGAAAAACTTCTTCAACATGCAATACCTCTATCTTATAAATATCTGTCTAATGCAATACCTGCTTATCTAAAACATGGTAAACCCGACTCAATATCAAATCATTCTTTCAAAAACACTAGCACATGTTTTCCATCCTAGAGGAATGTAGTTAATCATAGCATAACAACTTTCAAAGTACTAACAGTTGATGGCATTTCAGAAACTGCATTACTTTTCATATTTCAGTTCTACCTATCACCTACCCAGTTATACAGTAGGCAATATGAAATACATTGTTATTTTTTATGATTCAGTTTCCTTTTACTGTAAACCAATGTACTTTTTTTTTTTTTTTGCTTTAGTGTTGAATGTAAGCATTTTGGCTACATCTTTAAAAGTGAATGAGTCATCTTTACTTCATAGGCTGTACAGTAGAAAAAAAAGAGTAAGTGACAAAATTGCTGCAGTGTAAAGCTGCATTAGCAGCATGAAGTTACTGCCAGTGATCAACAAAAAAGTGCAACAGACATGGTTTCAAATGTGTAAAAATACCTTGAAATCTTGAAAAAAAAAACAACCTCTAAAACCTTTGGTTTACACAGATGCAGTAAAAAGGGCAGAGAAGGGAAAAACACAAAAATGCACAATCCTTTTCTAATATATAATATCTTCAGCATTTGGCCACATGTTCTTGTCCACATCATATCTTATGTTGTCTCTTGCTATGCACCTTGGATAGAGATGCTTGGCATGCCTTATTCCCCCCTGCAGCCTTCATCAGAGATTTCTCTGCAGCCAGCATCAATTGCACCCAGGAGGGACATTTGGTCATGTGGCTAATTTCCACCTGCAGGCAGAGAAAAAATCCCCAATGTGGTTGGGGTGTGTGTGTGTGAGTGTGTGTGTGTGTGTGTGTGTGTGTGTGTGTGTGTGTGCGTGCGTGCGTGCGTGCGTGCGAGAGGGCGTGTTTGTGTGTGTAAAAACATAACAGATGTATTGGACATATTGACATATTAGACATAATAGAGTTCCTTGATCTGCTCACTCTTCCTTTTAAAAGGAATTGTGTACAACTGCTTCATTCAAATTCTGTGTTTGAGCTCTGCGTTTTATTGCATTGTCAGTAATAACTATGCCTACAATTTTAGTATATGTGCTGCCATAGCAGCCTACAATGGCATGTTCTTGGTCTTTACAGAGGAGCTTTCCTCTTCCCTCAGATGTAGGAAGACATTGCATCTTTTAGAGGAGTGTTTAAAAAAAAATACATCATATGTTTTAGCAGTGAGACTGGTGGCCTACAGTTACTGTAGAACATAGCAACAGTAATGATAGATGAAGTCCTTATGAAATACATGACTTACCTGTTGGTTTATTGAAAATTCCGGAAAATGGAAACCATGGTTGACCATCTGAGATTAGGCTGGACTCTTTCAGTAGCTTGTCAGTGATAGACTGTGCTTTATCATATGGTCTATGATGGCGGCTCTTATTTCTTCAGCGACAACAGCTCTGATTCTTCTTTGAAAACCACCACGCATTCTTACACCTTTCCCCCTACCTCTCCTTCCTTGTCCTGGTGCAACTATTTCTCTCCCTTGTCAAGACTATGCTTTCTCTTTCTCTTCTCCTCTGTATTCTTCTGTATTTTTCTTGAACAAAATCAATCCAAAAATTGTCCTTTATAATATGTCGATATAATTGAAAGAACTTCAACAGCTGGCTAGGTCTCTGATTGAGATTGGAATCAGCTGGTCTTTTTTTCTTTCTTATAAAACATAAATCAGCTATTTCTCAATGTTTTAATGATCTGTTCATTCAAACATGCTTATCAGCTGTTTCAATAAAGCCTTTGAGCTTCTGTTGTTGCAGAACCAGAGATTTTATACTATATTTAAGGTTTTGAACATCACATTTTCATTTCTGGCATGCTGTGTGCAAGTATTTGTATATAAGACAAAAATGTCCATAATTTTGGTACTGGGTAAACTTGTATGTAAGGAAAATTTAAAGTATTTTAGAAACATGTTAACTGACTGAATGTTCTGTGAAAACAACATGAGTTATGTTGATGGTCTGGTCTACAATGGACAAATGTTGTGGAAATTGTCTTTAGTGTTTGAACATATGACTACTGATTGAACAAATGGATGCTAGCAAATAAAAAAAACAACTGAATAATATTGACTGAGAAAGGAATAGAAGCATACTAAGGAATTATTATGACTAAGCTAGCATTGCCAGTGATTCTTGAATTTAACACAATAGGTAATAAAGAACTCCAGGAAGGTATTGCACTTAAGACTATAAATATAAATGTCTGACAGCTAAAGATACTGCAACAGATGTTCAGTAAAAGGGTAGCACTTGAAGCTCAGACCACATCTGCCTAAGTATTCATAGGCCTGTTCTATAAATTATGAAACTACCATTCTTCTAATCTTCAATATTGAGACAACACACAAAAGAAGCTAAATATATTTTGTTATTGAGGTTTGGGAAAAAGTTTACCCAATCGCTCCATATGTCTTTTCAATTACAGATGCCGAGCAATAAAATCTCTCGACTAAGTACAGACTAACTGAGCCCAACATAGCCAAGATGGTTTTTGCATATATTTGTGGCAAGTATTTCATATTCATTCTTTCATTCATCTTCAGTAACTGCTTTACCATGGTCAAAGTCACAGTGGAAACAGAATCTATCCAGGTAACACACACAAGTAAGGAGAATTCACCCTTGATGGGATGGCAGACCATCACAGAGCAGTATTTACACACATTTACACACTCTTTCCCACTTACCTGTGTAGTTTTGGACAGTGAGAGGAAAGCAAAGGACCTAGAGGAAACACATGCAAACACAGGGAGAAAACATGGTGAAATGCTGCACAGACAGCAACCTGAGATTGAATATTGAATCAGGGACCTGGAGCTATGAGGCAGCAACACTACCCACTGCACCTCCATGCTGCTTGTATTTCATGTTTTACAAATGTTAAGGTCTTCCACATAACTGATACAAAGGAAAAAAGACTAAAATGTTAAATGACAGCATTTTAGTGCTTTAGCGTAACGTATAAATAAACCTGAGGGAAAGTGATGAAGAGGGAACATGCAGCCATAATATAATATTAGCTCTATGAGTTTATTAGTTAATGTATGATTGATGTTCTTCCTACACAATAGTATATAATGCAAATATACATAATTTATTTATATTTGCTGGACTGAATCCATAAATATGTAAGGAATAAAGCATGATAGGGTTTGTCCACCATTCTGCTATTGATTATATGAAAATAATCAACAAGATTTGATGTGATGCAGCTCGATACAAAGTAGTTACTGTTGCCACCACAAAGTTTCTTTTTCAAAAAACAGAATGTCCTGGTATGTTTTATTCCTCTTATACTCAAGCAATTTGAAAACTGTAGCATTTTTTTGCTACACATTTTTTTTGCTAGACCAGCGGCCTGCAGGGTCAAAGCCAGAACTTTCCTGCTGTGAGGTGACAGTGCTAAGCTCTGAACCATCATGCTGCCCTCAACAATTATATGCTATTTAAAGTAATTTTACATGGAGAATTCACCATATAAGTCCCGGTGTATGTTGTTACTATAGAAATGACTATAGTTCTACAGTTGCTATAGAAATATTAGAAGAAACACACTAATATAAACCTGTAAACCCGGCAGCCAGGACCATTATCAACTGAGAATTGCTGCTACAGAGTATTTATCATCACCTTTTGATCAATCATAACTGTGACTTCAGCCACATCATGGTATAAATGTATAATTGTGTTTGAGTATAAAATTCACAAATTTCTGGCATTCCATATTGATGTTTGCACTTAAACCCCTTTACTTATGGAGAGCTTTGTATTTTATTCATTAGTCAAATTATATTTAATAATTAAAATGAAAGTATAACATTCAAGCTTTATTGGCATTGTACTTATTTAGTCAGGCTGGAAAATTCACTAAAGCTCTGTTTAGTGAGACAGAGTGTTATCAGAGGGCTGAAATAAAAGAGAATTCTGCTGTGTTCTGTAGTGAATATTTATTTAACTCTTATCTTTTATTTATGCCTCTGTTTTTCTTTACTATCTCTGTGAACCTCTCTGCAAGCTGTGATTTCTGTGGCAATCTGTGGTCTGATATTACACCACAAAACTATGATTTAAAGTTTAATATATGCACATTCTGATATCCCTCTTGGTATGGTCTATTTTCAGGGCATAAGTGTAACCAAGCTGCAATAATCAGTGCAAAGTTGGGATAGAGATTTGAAGGTGTTTTAGTATCAGTAAGAAACATTATGTTTATGGTTCTTAAAAGATTCTACATTAATATTTTTTTATTTGAGATTGAAAATAAACTTAAAAAAGTTCTGATTTGAGAATAATGGAATTTATGTCAGTCTATATTACCAGGGCTTAACATACCTCTTTAATATGCCTCAAATTCAAAACCAAAGGTTTTAAAAAAATAATGCCAGGACTTACAATGTACAGTACATATATAGTACATATAACGGACTGTACATATACAGTACGTATTTGTACCATATTGTAGGTATGTTGTACACAGTGTATTATAGTGTAGTAGTTGTTTTGCTACCCTAGCCATTTTCAAACTCTCAATCTTTCCAGTGGATGTTGGCCCAGAGGAGTTCTCCAGATTTCCCATGCTACATCTGTAATGACAGTTTAATACCCTTACCTTGTGTGTCAGTCTCTCATGTCTGAAGCTGAAACAGAGACAAACCCCAATCCCACACATGAAAAAGTTTAATGTCAACTTTCCTGGTTGTAAGTAAAGCTCTAATTTTCAGGGCTAGTCTAGAGATTGATTATTATTAACCATGCTTATAAGACACAATATATAGAATTGCTGTCATAAACTGAAAATTGCCAAATACACCATCATAATAATTTAGGAGCGATAAAAAAGGAAAGACACACAGGCGCTTTCATTGGAGTCTACTCGGTCCACATGGAATATTCACATATTAAGAGGAAATACACATATATACTGAATTCACTCAGTAATGTAAGAATAGCCCAACCTTGAATAAAATCAGGAGTGCGTAAAATTAAGAGGCTGCATATGTGGCTGTAGTTCAGATATGCAATATTGTTCATGTTCTCCTACAAGCACATTGTTTCTGCTCTCCCTCTCTCTGTGAAAGGCCAATAGATCTTTCGAAAAACAAAAAGCAGGGAAAATGACTTCACTGGTTATCAATCACAGAAACAACCATATTTGCATATTCATGAATCTGCCTTACAATCTAATGCAAACATCAGCTAGGGGACTCAAAGCTGTATGTGCATATGTGGGCAAAATGAATGAACACTGTATGATGTTAACAACATGTATGACTTAATTAATTCATTTGTACCCATTTTGGTTATCAATATTTCAAATAGTCTAATAGTCTAGTACAATGATAATTGTAGGAATAATTGTTATTGTGTAATTTCTCATTGTGTGTGTGTGTATGTGCGTGTGTGTGCGCATGTGTGCTTGCGTTCGTGTGTGTGTTCGTGTGTGCGTGCGTGTGTGTGTGTTTAAAACCAATGTTTTGAGTGATAGAGGTCATGCATTGGGCACTAACACTGGCTGTGAGAGTGACAGATCGATGAAAAAAGGCAGGATGTGAGTCTGAAAGCTCACACTCACAAAGCAAGTGGCTCTTTGAAATATTAAAACACTGTGAGCGATGTATCCCCTCCTCCCCTTTCTATTTCTGTCCCCCTCTCTGCAAATATGAGATTGATGGAATAAGGCCAGTGTACTGTAGAATGATTTGTCAATGCTGGATCTCAACACTACTGAAATGCAGCTATTGTTTTATTGGTCACATGCACATGAAGGTGACTCCTATCATTGCCAAACTACTATGCACTGTATATTATACAAATCATATAAACTTACATATATACAGCACATGCAGTATATAAATCTTATAAATATATAAATAAAAAATATATATAAAAATATATAGTTCTGAAATGCTTTACTGCTCACCCGGTTGTAAGGTGAGGTTATGTACATTAAGAAGGGCTTCATGTTAGCTCAAACTTGTCTGGCCATTCTCCTGTGAACTCTGTCTCATCATAAGGTGTTTCTGCCCCAGAGATGCCTTTCACTGGATGTTTTTTTCCTACAAGTCTGTGTAAACTCTGGAGACTGATGCAGTTTCTAAAAATTCCCAAACCAGAATGTCTGACACCCACAGCTATGCCAGGGTCAAAGCCAGTGACATGACATTTTTCTTCATTTTGACATTTAACTCCATTCTGACATATGAACATTAACTGAAACTGCATCTAAATGATTTTATGCACTGTGCTGCTGCCACATAATGGTCTGATTGGGTAAATGCATGAATGGATAACTGTACATGTGAATGTGCATGTGTTCCTATTAAAGTGGCCGATGAGTGTATGATACTTCACATTCTGTAGAAGTTATTATACTTATGCCTGTATCACAGCTTTTCATAGATTATTTTGAAGCCTTGGGAAGCTGTTACCTCTCGCTCTCCCTCCCTGAGTGAGAAACAGTGCCGGTTTTGAAGAGTGCCATCGTTTCTATATATAGAGCTCTACCAGGCAGAACAGCACTGGCTGTGAAGTGTATTTTTGCTCCATTTTGAGCCAGTTCTCTGGCTTTATCTATGCTTGAAATGATATCTGAGAACCTTCCATTCCATTCCTTTTGAACCTTCCTTCCATTTTCCATCTTGTAACAGGAAAACAGAATAAGGTGCTGGGCAAATTTTCAGAAATTACTGTATTACTGAACACTAATACTGAATCTCCTGATCATTCAAACTGATTAGGGCATTTTTTTAAAGATTAGATTAAACTTTATTGTTATTGTGCAGAGTAGAGTTACAAAACCAATTAAATGCAGTAAATCACAGCTGTTTCTGTATTGTCTCTGTTTCTTCATGTCCTGCTTCTCAGGGTTTAGGGAGATGGAGGAGCAAGAAGGAGGCCAGAAAAAGAATCATTAATTATGCAGTGTTGAACAGCAGCCTTCCTAACTTCAGCCTGGTGAAAACCTCGTTGTGTCAGAGTGTCGGTCTCACTCTTTCATAGGGACACACCAACCTTCTCTGCTTCCTAATGCAGAAGCACTAAATAAACCCCCTTACAAGAACAAGCCAGAGCCTAATGGAAATTATACCTGCTATCTATCTTAATGAGAGAAAACAAGCCTTGAACTGTAGAAATGCTTATTCCAAGAGATTGTGCTTTAGAACATCTCTCCTAAAGTGTTTGTTATGTAAGAGAGATAGGTCAGTTCTTCAATACTGGAGAAAATAAATAATTAGCAATATTTTGGATGATCACACCTGGAGATTAGTGTTAGATCAAATCTGCTGACACTGACACTGTAACATGAGGATACTGACAAACACTCAAAACTGAACAGTCTTTTTATAAGCCTCTGCTGGTCATAATAATGAATCTAGACAATAATTCTCATGCATCTATTGTTAGTACATCCAGCTTTGCCAGTGCGCAAACACTGGCTTCATTCTACCATAGAAAACCTAGTGGCTGTCTACTCTAATAAAAAATCTCTCTGGCATGTGCACAGGAGTGAGTCAAAATGAAATTAAGTTTAAGTGGTTCCTGGCATGAGGGAAAGAGAGTCATGGTGGTGATTGGTGTTTTAAAGAAAAGGCCTGCAGAGAGCACAGAGACCAGCAATAATTAAAGAATTCCAATAAAATGCAAGCAAGTGTGCAGTTCTGTAACTTTGTATTCCCAGTTAAAGTTAATTATGTTTTTGCAAAGATAAATAGCCTCTGCAGCTCACTTACCACTTGATTTTTCCGGCAGCAGCGTGTCAGTTCATTGTGTTGTTGACTACTGGAGTAGCCTTTTTCATCACAGATATAAACAGCATTAATGATAGTATTGATAAAAAGTAATTACAGCAATTACAGTAAAATTAATAAAGATGTTGATTCCACTTATTCTGAGTTCCTGTTTTTCTACCAGACATATTACTTTGAATTTTTATGACAAATTTCAGGCAGTGAAGACAGAAACAATGCAAACAATGTATAAATACAGGCATCACCAAACAATTATAGAAAGCATTAAAACTGTAAAATGCTTTATTGTAAAAAAAAACAACAACATACATACAAGTTTTCCATACTACTTGTGTTTACTTAATGATTCAGAGTATTTTACAGAAGTGTTTTATAGTCTCTGTCAGCTACATATCCTCATGATAGTTCAATAGGTCAGAATCAGATAAAAACATCGAGATAAAACCCAAACAAACACACAGACAGACTGGTGGACAGACAGACCCACAAGGTTTAAATTAGTTCTCATTTGAGTGCTTGGTGAAGAGGTAGGACTTTAGTCTTCATTTGAATATAGTCAGTGATTCATCTGTTTCCATAGTCAAGCCAAGTTCATTCCATCACCTGTGTGCCAGGAAAGAGATACATTTTGATGCATGTTTCCCTTGAACCTTGAGGGATGGTAGGTCCAGTCAAACTGGGTGTGATAAGTGCATTCAGGTACCTGAGGGCTGGCTGTTTTTGGCTCTTTAGGGAAGCAATGGTATTTTGAAATAGCAAAAGTAGCATAGATGGTTGTCCTGAATTCTTGGTGTGATCTGAGAGTTGTCCAGGGAAATCACAAGATCTTGATAGGGAGATTCATCTCCAGGGACATACAGCAGCTCAATCTTGCTGGGATTTAGTTTCAGCTGATGAGCTGCCATCTAGGATGATGCCTTCCAGCCATGCTGAGGCTGGTACAGAATCAGTGTCTGAGGGAGGAAATAAGTGGATGGGTTTGGTGTCAATAGCATAATAGTGGTACGAAAAACCTTGTGAGTCTATTACCTCTCTGAGAAAGCATGTATTGAGTGGGAATAGAAAGATTCCATACAAAACCATGAACTGTTCATTTTCTCACAAAGCTCAATATTTCCTCCAGTGGAGTATTATGGTAGCATGCCATTTGCATGCATACAGGAAACATTTATGTCAAATTGAACACATTAATTTAACATACATAAAACAACCTTTATAAGGTATTTGCTTTATGTAAAACTAGCATTAAGGATGATAATTGTACACATTTGTATCTGCAGAGCACTGAAACAGATTACTGGCATCATGTCCTACACAGTTTGGAACAGAAGATGGTAGCAGAGTGTAATGCACTGTAATGTACACTTAGAGAACTTTCTCCTGCAACAATACCAGGTTTAGAATGTCAGAAATGCTAAATCAGGAAGCAGAAATTGCTGGATTAATTAATTAATTAATTAATTAATTTATTTATATTTATGTGTAGACACACATGAATATGAGCATCTGATTAGCACCATACAAAACGTACCATTTACACACATACACACATACAGCATACTGTACAAACAATGTACTGGAAACCACTCCTCAGTGTTTTTAATGTTGCAGGAGTTACTGTGCTGCAGGATACAGTAGGCATTAAGCATTGAAACCACTTATTCTCCTGTTGTACCGCTGCAGTTTGTTTGTGATGGCAACTTACAGTAATATCCAAAAAGTTATTGTATGTAATAAAAGTATTTTAAATCTCCAGGCCAAAAGTGAGTCCTGAATTACAACAATTACAATGTTACAGTATATGAAACCCTTAATTACAACATTTAGATTTAGTAAAAATATTGGACAATAGTGTACACCTCAGTCTAATTTTCTATGTAGCTTTAGGATTACCTTAGAGTTCTACTATCTTTACTTTGAAGCTTCCTTATACACAGTCTAAAGGTGACTTTGATCAGCTGAATCTGAAGACATCTTTATTTCCATTGGTTCATGTGTCTTGGTTTGCTTTTAACATACACAAAAGGTCTGACATCATATAATTTATGAATTAAGCATTATTATTTGAGCTTGAGACAACCCTTAAAATTGTATGTGAAACCCTACAACAGAGTGTTTTCTTATCAGAAAGGGTTCCAAGTTGAACCTTAATTATCCAAAGACTCCTTTAGCACCTTTTTTTTTTTTTTTTTTTTTAAAGAATATACACTTTATGGCCAATACTTTGTGACCATGACCAATTAACACCACAAAGTTTGAAGACAATATTATAGGATGTCTTTGTTTGCTGCAATATTACAGTTTCCCTTCATTGGAGTTAAGGGTCCTAGACCAAACATGTTCCAACATGACGAGGTTGGAGTGGAAGAACTCAAGTGGTCTGCACACAGCCCCGTCCTCAACCTCAAAGAACACCTTTTAGATAAACTATAAGACTGACTGTACACCTGAACTCAGTAATGCTCTTGTGACTGAATGAGCAAAGCTCCACAGCCAAGCTCCAGAATCTAGTGGAAAACCTTTCCAAGAAGAGTGGAGGTTATTTTAACAGAAAACGGGGACTAAATCTGGAGTGAAATGTTCAAAAAGCATGTTGATGTGATGGTCATGTTGGATTAGTATATGCTTTTTGTTGGGTCATGTTATAAACTGCTATAAAGCTACTATGGTTTAGAAAAATCTGTGAAAATCAAAGTAACAAGCACTATTTACAACATATGCTGTGATTCGCATGTCTGCCCAGAAGAGGGAGATAATCTCTAATTTGAGAATAAAACACTTAGTTTGCCTTCTTCATGGTTCACTACTGAGCCATTTTAGTGACGCAGTTAAATTGAAATAAAATTTCAAAAGTCAGCAAGGGTTTTTGTTGTCTTGGATGAGCTGGAGAAAGATTGAAAACCAACTGACATGCACAATTAATTAGGACTCACTGTTTTGATAGTAAACAAAAAGATACATTAGGTGGATTAAAAGAACAATCAGTTGATTAATTGCTGGAACTTTCACTGTGAAGGCAGATCAAGTCTGAATGACTACCTGGGACCTTTGTAAAGTATAGTATGAGTGACATAATTATATCTGATGGTTATTTGATTCACAAAAAAAGAGAAAAGAAATTGATGTTGCATAACTCCAGTTCCAACTCCAATTAGCTGAACTAACTGCATATTGAATCCTGGAAATGACATGCAAATGTTTAATGATAACAAAAACAATACTAATCTGTGAAAGAATGATCTTTACATCAACCCATCGAGCTTTTGTGGGGAAAGAATGAAAAGAAAGTGTAAATATAAGGGGATACAAACTCAGATTTATGCACCCACATGTTCAAAGAGCATATTAAAACACATAAATGAGACAATTGTTTTGCAGTTTGTTGACTTGAAAAAGGTCAGCACACATCTCTGCTAACAGGCAATCATTAGTGAGCTGAAAAGACCACATAAGCAATTATAAGGTTAATTGGGGAGAAAAATCTCCCAGCTGGAGAATTAAAGGAGTTGGCTAAGCAGGAAGATAGAATGTTGGTTTAATATGAAAGGAGAAAAGATGGTGATGAAGAAGATAAATTAATCCTCAGCATGAATTTACAGTTATGCAATGGTGCAGTGCTGTTTTGTTTGAGAAAGCCTTCAAACTTTGTTACAGTACACAGAAAATGAATAAGCCAGTATGTTTTAGATCAAATCTGGTCACTTCTTATAGGAGGCTTAAGCCTTTTGTCAGCTCTTCACAGTTGGACAGTGCATGAATGCAGCCCTTCAGAATTTAAAGCTTTTCCATATTTTCATTGAATAAGCCTATTACTGCTATTTCTACTTGGGCAAATGAGACCACCATGAGACAAATTCTAGACCACCAGTAACAGAGACACATATTTTTCTATTGAAAAAAATGTTCATTCAATCATTCTTTAACCATTTTATCTTTTTAGGCTTGCAATTGATCCAGAGGCTATCCCAAGAACACTGGATACAAGGCAAGAAAAATGGATAGGACACCAGTCCATCACAGACACCACTCACACACTATTCACATAAACAGTTAAAATTTATTTTAACCAATACTTCTTTCTCATATGAAGGGAGGAAATGCTTAATTATGAAGGATGCTGTATTAACTTAAAGCCTCAACTTGTTGGTATTTCCTCTGAAGTACAAAAGAGCCTTGTTCCTTAAGTCACTACATACCGTTTCACTGATTTGCAGCATGACAGCTATGGCTGAAGTGAAAGGGTGGCTTCCCGATAATATATATCCATGATATTCACTGAGATTGCTCATCATTTCACTGTAGAGTATCAGAAATCATGCAATCATCTGGGCTTGAGGTGGGACAATAAAATTGTATATTGTGATAAAGAACAAAGCTATACTTTTCATATCTTTATGGAGAAAGACAAAAATATCATGTCAAAATACATCATTTCACTGTGTAGCCTACAAATAATGAACATCAGAGAATTGTTTTTGCAGATGAAATATTTATAATATGGTTGTGGTTCATGCAAAGTATCAGTAATAATGTGTTTATTGGTTTATTTTATATTTACATGTTAGGTTTTTGCTACTCTCAGGATGCTGTAATACATGTCAGAGTAACATGACGTGTAGTGTAAAATTGTCAAAACAGATAATTATGGAATAATTATGGATTGAAAATGTGATTAGAAATGTCATTCAGAGCTTAATTTTAGGAAGTATCATGCCCATATATTTGTCAGTGTAAGGGGGCATGCCAAATATTTCATCATAATGAACTGCAAAATTCATTCTCTCTCTCTCTCTCTCTCTCTCTCTCTCTCTCCTCTCTCTCTTCCTGTTTCTCTCTCATACACACAACACATACTCTGCCTGGTTCCTGTGTCGAAGCATCTGTGTAGTGAATTCTCAGTCACTATCTGAGGCTTTACATGGGAGCGAGCTTTCACTCCATTATTGAGAGATATACTATCTGATGATCAGTCATCCTCCTCAATGTGTATGGTCATATTTGCTCCGGTAAGACTTCATAAGTTTACTTATAAAGACTTCTTGAGATATTTTTTTCTTTGAAATAATTTTGTGTTTGTGGAATAAATGGTGTAAATTATTATATGCAGTACATACATATATTAAAAAATGCATTCAGTAGTTATCGTAAGTTATGTTTGTGTGAACATCTGAGAAAAGGTTGATTATTTAATCAGATTTAATCACTGTGTGGGGTCTCAGCATCTGTCTCTGCTGTTTGTAGTTTTTCCTTTCTGAATAATTTATCCACTCTTACTGAAAGATCGATGCTAATCACTAATCAGTATTACACTCTGTATAGTATTTCTATATATCTGAATATGTGTGTTTATTATTACTATGATTCTGATTTTCTATAGGTAACCACTGAGCATTACATGTTTAATATTTAGTTAATTCTTTTAAACAGGTCTCATTATCCTGGGTTTATATCAATGCCTTTACTCTACACTTATTTATCCTCTTTAAACATGCATAATATTGTTTAGATTTGTTTTCAACATATGTATTGTAAGGACTACGGTATTTCTTGGACACACTCACAAAACTACTTCTATTTCTTTTGTATTTAATAATAAAGTATGCGGAGAGCATATTAGAAAAGCAGGACTTTTTTGAGAACATATTAGAAAAGAAGAGAGAGAGAGAGAGAGAGAGAGAGAG
>JAQQZR010000036.1:12226923-12242020 GCA_030068235.1 Notoglanidium macrostoma | reverse complement strand
ATAATAATAATAATAATAATAATAATAATAATAATAATAATAATAATAATAATAATAATAATAATAATAATTTAATTAAAAAGTAAATCAATTAAAATTCATAATTATGTTACAAGACTTCTAAGTAACCTAAAATTACCTATATTTCCATTTACATTTATACTGTTTTCCAGTGCTCTAGTATACTTTCAAAGAAATCCTTCTAAATCAGTGTATACAAACTCATGTTAACATTTTGTAAGCAGGCCATTGAAAAGTAGACCAACGTTCATAACTTTTTAATCAGGCCATTCATTTAATAAGTGTTTACTGTAGTCCATCAGGAGCATAGGCTCTGGCATGACTGGACTCTTCTGCACTTATCAGAAGGATCAAAGCAAGGATCAAAGTTGTCTCTGTCCAACTCCCAGTGTGCTGCTCCTCATTCTCCAAGCAAACCTCACAATGACATTTTTAAGTTTCTCCACCAGTGCTAACTATGTCCAAATACACTATACATTTGTGCGATATAGTATTTAGCTACATATGTTGAGCTAACATAAAACCACAACACTGTTCTATATTTCTTAATGATTATTTTATGTAGCCTGCAGAGAAGCAAACAGTTTATGGAATATACTGCCCTCTGTTGTCCAATCCACTTTTACTGCAACAGCTTTGTTTGTTAATAATGCCTTGTTTATTCTTTATCAATCTCATTAAAAATCTCTATACCATGCTCATTTGGTGCTTTTGAAAAAATTGGAGCTTACATGACATCCACCTTACAGAGAGGACCCAGTGTGTAGGAGGAGAGTTGTTAGCTTTTACTTTGATAATGAACACTATAATGTGAATACTACTGATATTTAAGACAGAATACTTCAGATTACATTTTAAGATAAGGAATTTATGCTGTTTTGAACATTTGAGTGGTGATAATGCCTAGTTGAAGGTTATTGGGCCATCAGATGGGATGTTTATAAACAGGAGCCAAATTGATTATCTTTAAATATCAGCTAAGCAAAGTAAATCTTGGGACAGAGCCTAGGAAAATATTGCAACTGAATCTGTGTCATTGTCCAGGTATTTGTACTATACCGTATCTCGTTGCACTCCATTGGTATCAAAGCAATGCAAGTACACACATTTTCTTCTTCTTCTTCTTCTTCTTCTTCTTCTTCTTCTTATTATTATTATTATTATTATTATTATATTTAACACAATTTAAGGATAATAATTTTGCTGAAGAGTAAGTACTATCCATTGAGTTGTTATTGATCAGTAGTGTAGGTTTAATTAAAATTTTAGGGGCTGACAAAATTTATGGTAAATGATTTTGTGATTAAAGGCTTAACAAATGGTACTAATAACAATCAGCTTATTTATTCAAGATATATTCCACCAGATGGTAATGGTACATTAAAATGCAAAAAGATAAGTAATACATAGCAAATTCTATAGTGGTAAACTGACTCTGAGAAAGTTCATTTTGACATTTTGTTGGCGTTTATTTTGTCCCAATATTTGCATTGTTGATTTAACACTTCCTAAAGTGTTAATAGTTCAACCGGATGCAGAGTTAAAATAACTCTACGCATAGTTAAAAATCAATTCTGCCTAACACTAGAGCATGGTTTCATAACTCTGTAGTAGTTGAATCTCCAACTCTTTTCAGTGACACCAACTCTCTAACATGTTATGTTAGTAACATTTAGTGGTAACCCATATTTTTACACTGTTAATTTAACTCTATATTTAACACTTTTGCTTAACAATGGAAAACCGACTGTGAGAATTTTGCTGTGTAAGATTTCAAATTATTATTTTTTGTAACATCAGAAATACTTTTACTTCACAGTAATTTACTAGGCTAGGTGTGTCATGAAGGCAGGGAAAGTGGGAATGTTTTCTAGGACCCTGAGCAGGTAGGAGGCCCAAGGGGATCTTATGAAATAAAAATTGTTCAGGAGAAAAATTCCTTCAGGGCGTTAAATCATCAGGTGGTCCACAATTTCTACTGGTACCACAGCCAATTTACTGCTGTAGACATAAGTAATTGAGTTCTTTGTACTGACATACTTATTTTCAGTTGGGTAAGAAGTGGAAAAAGATCTGCATGTCTGCCCATTTATATCAGCATATTGCTCATGGAGTAAGACTGACTACTTCCCAGATCTAACTAGATTAAAAAACTACACTGATCAACAGAGCATGGCCACTGCAACGTATAGAGGCAGTGCTCATATCATGCATATTTTAATAAAATTGATTCAAATTTGTCTTCTTCGTGTATTGTCTTCTTTAACTGGATATTCTCACAGGGCAGAGAGCAGGCTATTTAGAGCCCTGACTTTTGGTGGTGTAGCTCAGCAAAATCAGATTAACTTCTGACTTCTGATGTTACACTCATTTTCATTAATAATGTTATGAAATTGTGCAGAAGTTTATATATATATATATATATATATACAACAACAAAGAACTGATCAAGGAAGTGCAGTATAACCGCAAACAAAAATTTATTCTTTTTTAACATATTAAACATGTAATATTCAAACAATGCAGATGTTTTGCATTGATGTGTAAAGGCAAGTAAACTGACAAGAACTGACAATAAAAACTGACAATAATATAATTTGTCCATTAGATGGAACTATTTCCCCTGACAGAAGAAAACTTCTTGCACTGCATTATATTGTATATAATACTTAGTTCTGCTAGATAATTGCAATACCAGCTAACTTGCTTAATAAGTAGCAAGCTGATATGACCTAATTCAAATAATGACATAATTCAAATAAATAGATAAAACAACTCAGCAAGCACAATAATTGTACCTACTGTACTTTAGCTATTTGTAAGAAATATTGTAATGCATTTCAGATAATCAGTAGCAAATGAGTTGGTTCATGACATTTTTTTCCCCCAAAAGTTTTTCTTTTTTTTATATCCATTTTTGAGACCCTCAATGTTTTTAAACTTTCTAATAATGTATGAGTATCGGTGTGGACGTTTAGTATTTGTAAACCTGAGAGGTATTAAAGCAAGCTTTTAAAAACAGTTTTTAGAAAAATAGGCTGGATTTCCAGCGCTAACATGACTGCTTTAAGTAATTTTTTTTCTTTCTTTGCTTTAAATAATAAATGTTATGTAATGTCAGTATTGGGTAACATAATATCTCTGCTCTTCTGTTCACATAGATTATTTATACCAATATATTAGTTAAACAGTGTACACAAGAAACAATTTAAATGTAAATAAATAAACACTCACCTATTGAATGATTAATGGTTATAGTAATGACAGTAATGATAATGGCCTGTTCTGTGATATCTGTGATCTGTATGTTTTGATAAAGCAGAAAGGTCATACACCTACTGGAGAGTGTTGACGCAAAGTTTGCAGATCTGTGAAGGTCTCAAAAGTGCAAGAGGCAAGGACCCGTTTGGGTATTTTAGGATTAGACAGATCTTCAGCTGGAGTACATAGGATTTTCAATCTCTGGAAATATATAAGTTATTCTCAGTTTTATTATTATGGACATTAATAAAGTGAGAATTCTGAAAAATCATGAATTGGTCATTGTGAGTGGCCAGGCAGTTTATTTTTCCCCCCTTTTTTCTTCTTTTTGCAATCAATATAAAATATCAAATCAAACTAATGTTATAATTATTTTTATCAGTAGCAATGTAGCCTTTTTTTGAGAACATATTGCTCTACTGCACTCAAAGCAGCCCCATATTTTGAGAAAGAGTGGGGGTGCTGGATTTACCTGACTTATTGAGCCAGGGGTCTTGAAAAATGCGTACATCATCCATAAAGGGACCAACATGGTGGAGGAGAGTGTGAAAATGCCTCCAAGAGCATAACCCCACCAGGGGTACTCATATTGGTTATTCAACTTCAGAGGAGAGTATTTAACCAAGGAGAAAACAAATGTCCCCTGCAGGAAAAGATAAAGAGGTGTCACAGGTGGGGATAGAGATGAGAATAAGGAAGTTGGATATGGGGTTTAAACAGACAACCTTTGTCTTACTACATTCATGGTTCTAATGTAATAACAGTGACATGTGTCACAAACAGGTTCACTAAGATCTACTGACTAAGAGACAACTGATTCTATGCGGAGATGAGATAACTATGCATTGATTTCATACATTATATGATGCAGAAGTAGAATATATTAAATGACAATATTGTTTTTTTTTACAGTGTTCTGATTTATTATACTTTTTTTTTTTAGACTAAAACACTTATGCAGTGTAAAAAACTGTCATTTACAATACCTTCCCTTGTTGCTACACGAATGTTTCTTTCCATATAACTTACAATGCAAATAATAGGGGTCACATATTTCCAGCAGAGCTTCATATGAGGCCAGGGACGATAACCAATCATGTCTTCGATGTTGTCATACAGGCGGTCTGCACCTAAGAGTGATTTTAAAAAGCAGATAATTGGTCATTGTTTTAAATTTTTACTGTGTTATTTTGAGATTGTGTTGACAGGAGCACCAAAGCTGTATGAAATACCATGATTAATGTGTTTCCTATGGTTCACATCAGGGGTGTACAAACAACTAAATTGGCCATCTATTTATAAACTGCATGAAAACTACATGACTATCATGTAATTCTCCTCCTCGTCCTACTTATCTCTTTGCGTAGATATCAAGACAGAGCCAGCATCAAAACAATGTGCGATGAGAAAACAAAAAGCAGATGCAATTAAAACTGATACTTATTCTGTGCTTAATTTTGGTTACTACTAAGTAACCATCAAGGCACAGCATCAGTATTTACATACAATTGTAATGTATTTATTGCATTCTAATTCTAATTGTATTTACAACCCACCAGTTCTACTAAGCCTTGTCCTTGATTAAAAACATTTTTGGATGTTTCAGGTTTTCATCTATCCCAATAAGATATGGTATAAAGCTTTTACCATAAACCCATCCAACACAGATGGATTGAAGAATGGCGAAGGCCAGCAAAGTCATTCCACTGCAAGCATAATAATCAAATAACTGGAAGACATACAGTCCGCCCTTTAAGAAGAGCATGACGAAAAACAAACAGAGAGAGAAAAAGAGAGAGAATGAAAAGCCATACTTCTCAAAAGGTTATAAGCATTCATTTAAAACTAGCAGTACCTGTTAAAGGTTATGAACAAGGAAATCCAAATTCTTAACTGATAAATCTGAGTGCTCACCTCTGTTACCATCAGCAGACCAACAAGGAAACTGACTACACAGATTAGGAGAAGTAGGATTTTACGTCGATGTCCATTTTGGAAAAACGAGGGGTACATGTCTGAGATTGCGGTTACCAGGGCTTCATGATATACAAACTGTAAAAAAAATAAAATGTTATTTATTAGCAATTTGCATTAAAATTACGTTGGATTCAGAAAATATTCAGACCCCTTCACTTATTGCACACTTTATTGTGTTGTGTGTTTGATTTTGTAATGGATGTAATTGCCATTTTTATCCATCAAGCTACACTTAATCACATATAATGGCAAAGCAACAACATGTTTTAAGAGATTTTCAAAAATGTATTACAAATCTAAAACTGTAATCTTTTATTCACAAAATTATTCAGACCCTTTGCTATGGCACTCCAAATTTTGGTCAGGTGCATCCTGTTTTATTTATTTAATCTTGAGATGTGCTATTTAATCTTGAGAACCATAGGCAGAAATCCCGGTATATCACTATATCATTGTAACCAACTATGCAATTTAAATATTCATAATAGTATGTACCGAAAGCATGTGTGCAAATGATAAATGAAAAGAAATGTGTTTTTTAAGTTTCAAAATATTGCCATTCTGCCCCCCTCTGCCACACAATGGTTTGGTCCACTGCCTGCTCTCCCCCATCCAAATGTTCATTCCATTACTAAATTGTGTAAATTGTGTGTTTGTATTTGTATGTGTGTACTTGTGTTTTGTCATCCAGCTAAAATGGCAGAGAAAAGGAAAGGGGATATAAGATTAATTTTCAGTGTATCAAAACATAAAGTAAAGTCCCAGTAATATCCAAAGCATATTTTAGTTAATTTAGTTGGGTAATTTACCAAAGTATTAGGTACTCCAGCCTATAGAACTATACTGAAGCAGACTCAGAGATTAATCCAGCAACACATATGACTTTATAATGAATTTAAAATATTTGTTCATGCTAATCCTTCTTTCCAATCAGTTCTCTAGGAGCTTTACATATAAGGCTAATAAGGATTTCATTAAGGCACATGGATGAGCCTACTTTATGGATGTTTTGTCCTCAGAAACTTAACAAGAACAAAAAAAAAGCACTCCTGAGACCTCTGTCTTCTTTTGCTGGTCGATACTCATTGCTGAAACTGTTGGGGGGAAAAGCTGGAAACAGGGAAGTTCACTTACATAGTCTTCTGGTATGCAAAGAGAAAATCATGAAAAGATTGAAATGTTTAAATGATATAAAATTGAAACTAGCTTGTCTGGTTGATCAATATTTTCCAAAATATCTTCTGTTTGAAGACTTTAATATTGAGTGGAACAACATGGACTCTTCTTTCTGTAAAAAGCCATCTGCAAGTTTACCCACAAGACTTCAACATGTCAAGGAAATCAAAGGAAACACTGTCCCACATGAATTTACTTTATCTATTTGTTTAAATCTTGCTAATTTTCCTGACCAATGATTTGCTGTTGAGGCCATTAAAAGTTTAATGTTTTGTAATATTGGGTTTGCCTAATTTTCTTTGCCTAGGAGTGTATATAAATATATAAAATAAATGTGTGTTTTTAGCTGATCTCTTGATGTATGAGTCCAGTTTTTTTAAATCTGCCACTCAACTCTCCTACATTCTCTCATTTTTTGTGATGAGAAGTGCCTTGAGTCAATTTGCCCTTTTACATTATTTTCTAGGGTGAGATTCCCCAGGTTCCATAGTATGGATTTATTTAGTACTGTCGGTAAATGCTTGAGGCCATGCCACATAAGGCTTTGAGTATTCCTAGTGAGTGTTCCCTCAATAATTTTGAAATAGAAGAAGCTTGGCACAACCTTGAACCTTCCTAGACTTTGGGTATCTGGGAAAGAAGGATCTTGGGGGTAAGAAACAGTCACTATAAACAAGCTCCAAAAGTCCTGTGCAGTGATGGGAGAACCTCCTGGACAGACAACCATCTCTGCAGCACTCCATAAATTAATCGTTTATGGCAGGTTGCAGTGGCAGGATGGCAAGTTGCCATCTGTTGAGTAAAAGGCATATGACAACATATAGGATGCTGGAAACATGTGGAAAAAGGTTCTCTGGTCTGATGACATGAAAATTGAACACTTTGAGCAGAACAGCAAGCACTACAGTATGTCTGATGAAAAACAGGTGCTGCACATCACATGGCTAATTCCATACCTATGGAGAAACATAGTGGTGGCAGCTTCATGGTATGAGGATGCTTCTGAATGGCAGGGACAGGGAGACTGGCAACAATTGAAAGATAGATGATAGATGATACAAATACAGTATACAAACACAGCCAAATACAGTAACATCCTTGAAGAAAACCTTCTCTAGAGTACATACAAACTCAAACTGGACCGACAGTTCACCTTTCAACATGGCAATGACCCTAAGGATACATGCAAAATAACACTGGAGAGGCTTTCTGGCAAGTCTCTGAATGTTCTTGAGTGGCGAAGACAAAGTTCAGAACCCCATTTAACATCTGTGAAGAAATCTGAACATGGAAGTTCACAAATGCTCGCCATCCAATCTGATAGAACTGCCATGAAGAATGTGAAAAATCCCCAAATCAAAGTATGCAAAGCTTGTAAAGACATATCCAAGAAGACTTACAGCTGTAATTACTTCCAAAGGGGCTTCTACAAAGTATTGGATATAGGGTCTGAATACGTTTGTAAACAAGAGATTTCAGTCTTTGATTTTCAAGTCATTTTTGAAAATCTCTTAAAACATGTTTCTACTTCATCATTATAGGCAATTAAGTATAGATTGAAGTGTAAAAACACCAATTAAATCCATTCAAAATCAAATTCATAGCACAATAATGTGTGCAACAAGTAAAGTGGTCTGAATACTTTCTGAATCCACTGTATATGTTTATCAAGCAATATGTGGATTTCAGGGCTTTACAAAGTATGTTTCCTCACTGAAAGAAAACAATTAGAAGAAATAAATGAAATGATAAACTGTAGCTTCATCATAGCACACTTTACCTCACTATCTAGTCCAAGGAAAAGGATCATGATGAAGAAGAAAACTGCCCATAACTGAGGGAGAGGCATTAAGGCCACTGCACGTGGGTAAGCAATAAATGCCAGCCCAGGACCTAGAGAAATAAAGACTGATGGTTATACAAAGATCTAAAACAATTTGGACCCATATCATATAAATTCCAAAAGGTTAGCCATAAAAAATTATAAGTATGTTTCCAAGAGAGCATTTGGAGATATCACACAATTTTTAAATAATTAGTGGTCAGCATTAGGATTGGGTATTATTTGCATTTTATTGATTCCGATTCTGCTTTTTGGTTATGGTTCTTATCGGTTCCCCATTTTGGATTCCATAAAGGTAAAGCAAAAAAGAAGATTAATGTTTAGATAACAAAAATATCTATATTCTGCAGCACTCCTGTAATTTAAGAATAGATTGATGTGTCATTGTTGTCGTTTTCTTTATTAAAGTGAAATTACACTTTTGACCGTTCACTGTCTATCTTTCACACTGTTGTCACACATGCTAGCTTGTGTCTAAGCAAACGGGTGTTGCACGTTGCATAATATATTCACCTAAAACAGGTCCTGCCAGATAGCCACGCATGTCCTTGCAGATATGTAGTGTTTAAGAACCGATAAGCAAAACCAAAATTCGAAATAAGAATTGGGTACCTGCTACCAGGTATTATCATATAGGTTCTAATTTGGAACATACTTTCGGTTGCCAACCCTAGTCTGCATGCTTTACGTGCTCATTTGCCACTTGTCATTGCAATGATAACTGTTTATATTCCTATAAGGCATGGTGTTCTTTTCTTGTAGTCTTGTTTTCAAAGAAAGTGAAAAGTAATATCAGTATTTCCTCCCAGTATTTTAATGAAAAGGTAATTTGACTCTGCATCAATATTCTTGCCATACCTGACTCTGCCACCATTGAAATGTCCATTCCCTGTTCATCTGCCATGAAGCCCAGCACAGAAAAAATGGCAAATCCAGCCACAAAGCTAGTCATACTGTTTAGTAAGCACAAGTACAGACAGTCTCTAAAAAAAACAAAAAACAAAAAACAAGATACAACAAATTGGATAGCATGAAAAAATCGATTCTCTTCCCAAGTACATACATATACTATAAAAGTCTAACCAAGCATTAGAAAACAGTATAATTTTAATAGGCAAATTTATTTACCTGTAACAGTTGTTGTCATATTTATTATAGCTTCCTAAAGCTGTCAGTGTCCCTGTGCAAACTCCATAGGAGTAAAATATCTGGCTACCTGCATCCATCCACACCTGAAAGAAAAATACCCCCTATATATATGAGATGTGCATGCAATATGTTTAAAGGCAAAAATATTTTCATTTTGCAATTCCTTTTTTTCAGTTATGTTTAATATAATGTTTGTTACCTGAGGGTCTGTGAGGCGAGCGGGATCTGGGTACAGGTAAAATGTGATACCGCTAAATGCTCCAGGCAGCGTCAGGCCACGTACCAGCAGCACAATCAACATCAAGTAAGGAAAGGTAGCAGTGAAATAAACCACCTGTGAGACACAATACTCTTACCATTATCTATATTCTATTCATTTCCCATCTTTCTATCAATTGTTATCTGGCAGTGGCCAGCACAGACTAGAAAACTGTGAAGTCTGAGCACTAACCTTCCCTGTAGACTTCACGCCATTAAACACACAGAAGTAGCAGATGGTCCAGGCCAGCAGGAGACACAGAGCCAGCTCCCACCTTATATTACCTAGTTCTTCTAAGCCACCAGACAAACCCAGAATCCTTTTCCTGTAAGCACAAATAGTTGCTTTCTAATAATCTGTGCTTTCTCCTAAATTATGTGAACACTGACTTTCATAATTAGGCTGAAACATGTACAGTAGATTGTCACATATGTACATGCAATACTGTTTCCTGTTTTAATTTACAAAACTCACTCCCAGAATTCCACAACTGGGGATGTAATTTTGTCTGGAATATTATCACTCATGTTGTTCTTGCTGAATTCCATGCAGTACTCTGTAAGACAGAAAACAAAAAAGTTATAGTTATTTGATGCAAATGAAATGTTGTTGAGAATTATAACAAATGATCAGCAATAATGGATTTGCATTCTGTTAGACTTTCACTGAGAGATAATTGTGCAAAGCTTAACTGAAGTGTTAGAAAAGCACATGGTGTAACTCTAGATAGCTGTATGGGCAGTTAATGACAATGGCAGCAGTATTACCTGTGTTCCAGCTATTCTTGCAGTTAGCCCATGGGAGCTCTGAGCTGAATGAAAAGAACAGGTAGAGAAATGCCCAGGCCAGAATAATGATGTAATAAACTCCAGTGTACAGGATCAATATCTGGCTACCATAGCCCAGTCCTGAGGGGAGAAAATTTTAAAATATATTGTGATAACTCCCAATTAAACTATGTCATTTTACTGAAAATAAATATAAACAAACAAAAATCTTTGTACATATATTTGATTATGTGTGACTCTTTTGCAACTGCCTGTTTTTGACCTTTTTTTTTTAGAATATTTTTTTAGAATTTTTTTTAGAATTATTTTCAATGGGTTATATTTGCTTTTACCTTCAAAAAGAGGGCATATTTTCCTCCAGCATGTGATGCCACCCTGGCTAGTGTACTGGCCCAATGATGTCTCCAAGAAGAAAAGAGGTATGCCACAGGAAAATAGGAACAGTATGTATGGCACAAAGAATGCTCCTTTGAGACAGACAAATAATATTGAATACACAATACCTCAAAGTGACTTCAGTTAATCTACTAACAACGTTAAATCAGATAATGTTAAAGCAAACTATAGCAGCCCTGATGCTTGCACAACAGAGGTGGCATGAAGAGACCCGCATTGTTGTGTGCCAGTGAGGGAACTACTCGTGATGTGTGACTGGAACTTCATGGGTCTTCGTAATGCATGTGTGCATGCATGTGTGCCATGCAAAATTTGGCACAACAAAATTTTCATTCTAGTGACACAACTTATGCGCAACATATTCGCAACAGCTGTGTGTATTGAGCATCACTGGTTTCCATTGTGTGCCTTTTTTGACAATGTAGGCACCTGTGGCACACAATGGCATGTATTAGCACACATATGTTGCACATACTTTGCGCATAGTTCCTGCCTGGCATGCAGTTGCTCACAATGGCTTGCCTCATTGGTTTTCTTTTTCTGCCTGGGACTTTTTTCTCTCCTTCTTCTCTTCTCCACTTCTGATGATCAACAATCCTAATGTCTGCAGCAGCCACATATAAACACTTTTGCATCTGTTATGAATCCTGTGACTTCAACATGTCTCTTCTATTACTGAACACCGACTGCGTGAAGCTTTTTGAACCATAGTGTTCCAATTCGTTGGCCATCGCGCCCCAAATTTCCGCACAATGACATCATGCATGAATAAATATAACATGTCAGTAAGTGATCATTCGTGCAACTGAGTGCACAGGCGTGCACAGGTATGACATCATTGTAACCTTTGTGCGAATAGGGTGTTAAAACTATTGCGTATTAATGATTGCCATTGCGTGTCTTAGACGTGTCAAGTGTTTGTGCCTGATGCGCAATTCATTTGTAACTTAAGCTTGACAGATGGCACAACATGATACAAACTATTCTGAATTTTGTCGTGATGTCATGCTGTGATTTTTTGGCACGCTTTGGCACGCCACAATGCAGACCTGTTCATGACCAAAACTCATGCAAATGTCAGGGCTGCTTATATAAAGTGAAATTTCTGCCATTCTCTCGCACACCCTTGCTTTGTTCAAACATCATGCAGATTATTTGAGAAAAAGTGAAGTGTGTAAACGTTTGTACAGTTCTGTTCACTAAGGTCACTACATGTCTTACCACAAAACTGAGTCTACAACTTCACCCACCACCTCATGCAGCCCCTGTCCTAGGGAAACAGCACCACATACAGGCATGTTTACTCTTTTTTTATATACAAATTAATATACATTATATGGACAAAAGTGATGTGCACATTTGACCATCACACCCATATGTGGGCCTTTCCCAAACTGCTGCCACAAAGCTGAAAATACACAATTATCTAACATGTCTTTGCATGTCATAATTTTAATATTTCCCTTCACTGGAACTAAGGAATTCAAACCTGTTCCAGTATGAAAATACCCCTGTGCACAAAGCGAGCTCCATGAAAACATGGTTTGCCAAGGCTGATGTGGAAGAAATTGAGTGTTGTGCACAGAGCCCTGACCTCAACCCCACTGAACACCACAGGGGTGAACTGGAACACTGACTACTCCCAAGGTCAGGAACTGGCAAAAAAAATTTCCACAGCCACATTCCAAAATCTAGTGTAAAGCCTTCCCAGAATAGGGAGGCTATTATAATAATAATAGGAGGACCAAGGTTTGAGATTGTAGTGTCCACAAACTTTTGGCCATATAGTGTACTACTGAAGTGCCTGATGAGTGTGTGTGATTTCTGTGCTAGGTTTAGGTCTGTGTTGAGGTCTGTGCTAGATCAGGATTTCTGATCTAGGGTTAGGATTGGCAATATTGCCTTTTTATTTTTTCCAGCCTGCACATCTTCCAAAAACAGAGTTGAATAGAGCCCCGTTTCCTTAAAAGGCAATTCATGAGGCAAATGTAGATCCAATCCACTTATTTTTAGATTTAATTAAAAATCAGAGAACCTGCATTGGTGACCATAATAACAACAATCTATAGAATTTAAAGTACTACTAAAATATCTACAGAGGTCATTTTAATGCATTGCAGCTCATCAAATGGGCTCTCTGGATTTAAGAAAAAGAGGAATGGCTCTTAAAGAAAGAGATGAGAAATCAGTGCTAAACAGTTAGAGGCCATTTCAGATTAAAACCTAAAAATATAATTGGCCATCACTATATTGGGGGAATTTTCTCAACTGAGCTAAATGAAAGCAATGTGCCATAAATAAATGTTTGATCTGATTTGAACTGTCTTCATCTGCACCTCTGCCTGGGATAGACTTAGCTGTTCTGCTACTGTGAAGCCTGATAACTGAAAGCTAGCTCACTAACTCAAGAATTCTGCTTTGTGATGTACCTCTATTTTGTAAATAAATGCATTCTTTCACATTTTAAATTTTTGATTGAGTACTTTATTAAACCAAAATTTATAAAAATGCAGTCTTATTGTCCATGCAAAAAGAACTGTAATACAAGTAAGCATTAAAGAGGCTGTGGTTTTCTTAAGTAAAAGGACTTACCCCCTCCGTTTTTGTAACACAGATAAGGAAACCTCCACACATTTCCTAGACCAACAATATGTCCTGCGACAGCCAGAAAAAACTCCATCTTACTGGCCCACTCTTCTCTCTGCTGTGGTTTGCCCTGAGGTTGTGCCCTGGAGCCAGCAACATTCACCAGCTTTAATTTCACTGTGGGCTCAAAGCTGTCCTTCATTATGCAACTGGGAAAAAAATGAAGGGAAGAATAAATAAACAAATTAATTAATTACTATTATTCCATGAAAAGGGAAAAAAATAATAGTAAGTTTTAAATAGGAAGACTCTTTATTCCTTTTATTAATGTATTTCAATATTTGCTAATGTTTCATACTGTTAAGTTATGGCATGCGGTTATAGCATTAGCCACACTGTTAATATAGCCCCTTTTCCTCCAGTATGTTTCCTTACTTAAAACAAAGGAACAGCACGTATAGTAGTAATCACATTTATTGTGTTTATGTAACCTTGGGAACTTGATGTGAAATGGGGCCCATATGTGCAGTGAGTAGATCCGGGGAACATATAACTGGATAACTGTGAAAATGTCCTTCAGTGGGCAAAGGTCAAATGCAGTATAGTGTTAAGATAAATTCCTGACATCTGTTTTCCCCAAACAAAACAATCACTTTTAAATTTATGTTGCCTTACTAGGAAAAATATTTTTTGATACTGCTCTTGATCATTAAAGGAAGTTAAACTGAACCCACTGAAACACATCTGTGACTTTGTATCTTTTTAAAATAGTTATTCAATTAACTAATCCTATAAACTTAGCAAATGCCAAATATCCACTACACTGTAAAGCTTTGTCCAGTACTTTTACTCGTCTCAGGTTGTTGTCAAGCCTATCATAATTGGTATTAATTTTCCCATATGAGAAAAATAAAGCAAATAAATTAAATACTCTGTACTCTGTCCTCTGTACACCTTACTCTACAAACCTATCCTCATTCCCACAGACACACAGGGTCATGGCCTCCTTTACCTCCTTTGAGAGTCAAATGCCTTCTCTTTCCTGAACAGACCCACACGTTTTGTATATCAATGATTCCACATTAAAAGGGGTCATAAAAACACCATTAATCCATTCAAATACAACAAGAGCCACAGATTCACAAAGTAGAACACCAGTTAGTTTTGCTGTAAATCATCAATAGCTTTAATCTTCTTCTTCCTACTAATGAAGTAAACTGCATGATTTATATTTCATTTATATTTATATTTATTGAATTAAACTGGAAATTATAAAAGAAAATTGTATCTGTAACCAAACACAATGCTTTTTCTGCTTTTCTACAGATCACTTACAAATAGCAAAAGTGTAATCAAAGTTTACCTGAGATTTTGCAGATATCTGTCTTACTGGTCTGTCTTTGAATATGATTGTGTTCATTTGAAGCAACAGTTCCGAATGATATGTTGAAACAGCAGGAGTGAGAAGGATAAAGGCGGAGCCAAGAGCCCAGAAGATAGAGATAGTTGTTAGCCACTGATCTGAAACTTGTGTTGCCTTTTCTTTATCTATGGTAAAGCTGTGGATATACAGGGAGTGCAGAATTATTAGGCAAGTTGTATTTTTGAGGAATAATTTTATTATTGAACAACAACCATGGT
>JAQQZR010000036.1:12209504-12221137 GCA_030068235.1 Notoglanidium macrostoma | reverse complement strand
GACTTTAACCCTGTCTGGATCAGTTCCAGATTCTAAACAGTTTATCTGCTGGTTACAATGATAATTTAATATAAATCATAAACATTTGTTCTTGAGATATCATGCTAATGGGAATGAACAGAGTAATGGACAGACAGATGAACAATGCAAAAACATAATTCATTCCCCCCTCAGTGAACTAACAAAATAAGACATCAATCAGGTACTAAGTCCATCATCAATACCTTCTGAATAATCGTCATAAGACTCTCACCTTGCCTGTGGACTTCACTCCCTTCCAAACACAGAAGTAGCAGATGATCCAAGCCAAGAGAAGACACAGAGCCAGCTCCCACCTCACAGTGCCCAGCTCATACACACTGCCTGTGAGATTTAACACTCTCCTCCTGGAAAACACAAACCATTTTTGAGCTATTGAGCTTCTGATACATGTAATAATATAATGGATTTATTGTAACTACAGTACAACAACTCACTCCCAGAACTCTTTAACAGGTGAAGTTGCATTCTCTGGAATACTCGAGTTGCTAAAATTGTCCTTTTTATCAAATTCAACACACGTTTCTTTTAAGGGAAGAAGATACAGTTGAACATTCATGACTTTTTTTTATAACACAGCACATGCACACAGTCACTTGTACTAGTTAAACCAGAATGTTGTGAGGTTAGTATTAATAATATAAAAGTGTACCGGTGTTCCAGGTATTGCTACAGCTAGCCCAAGGTAGGTCAGTGCTAAAAGAGGAAAAGAGATAGAAGAATGCCCAGGCCATAATGATAATGTAGTAGATGCTGGAATACAACAGGACCACTATGTTTCCATAACCTAATCCTGTGGAATAAAAGTGAAAAAGATAAACAAACAAACTCATTCTTGAATCTCTCATATATTCTGATAAGTGAGCAGGAATTTGTTTTTTCTTTTAACGGGACAACCTGCTTAATAGTTTGTCATATGGCAGATGTTTTATTAATGATTTCTGATTATAATTTTCATTTTATTTTTGCATATATTATCAGTGAACTTTTTCATGGCTGCTTCCCAGCTGGCATTGTATAGTCACTCACAGTCAGGCCCACAGCTATGCTAAGCTAAGCTAAGTGAATAAACATCATCAACAACTTAATAACTTTGCCATAGTTGTTAATGAATATATCAGGTGACATATTATATGATCTCATTAATACAAGATCTCAACATTGCATGGCTGTGTGGAATTTAGCAGTATCGAGTATTTTTGTAGTTTACTGTACTTCATCACGTTTAAATGACCATTATCATGTTGGAACAAAATATATATTTTTGAGTTAAAATCTCATTAAATTATAATGTTATAAAAGCGAAGTTGGTTTACAATGGACTGATTTGTCAGTTACATTCAGATACTTATTCTCTATTCTAGTCTTTAATGTTATTAGTTTAACTAACTCTGAACTGCTTACGCAAAAGTTGTACATTTATTATTAAGAAGTCTTTATGTTTTCATGGTATGAGGCCATATTTGAAAAGCAGTAATAAGTCCATGACATTTATTTACATGTATTACATTATGAACGTCTGCATACAATTTGATTAATTTTAGTTTAATGGTAAACTGCACTGCAAAAAAAATTCCTGTAGATTTTTATGGTAATTTACTGGCAGCTTGGGTTGCCAGTAAAGTACTGTAAAAGTTACACTAAACTTCTCTATATTAACATTTATGGTAAAGTGCTGTAATATCTTAATGTTATATAAAGTAACACATAAGCCAGCACGCTTGCTCTTTTGGGTGATGCAGGATAAAACCAAGCTGAACATTAAGCATCATACCTAACTATGCCTTTTCTGGGATTTGAGCACACAACCATCTGTACTGTAATCAACACCATAGCCATTGAGCCACCATATCAACACTGCCACAACACTGTTTGCATTGCTTCAGCTATTTCAAACACTGAATTAAGTCCATTAAAAGATTGAATTGAATCACTTGTTTTGGTTGTTGCTGAGTAGTGGCTCAGTGGTTAAGGTTCATGTTACAAATAAGGTTGTGCATTCAAATCTCAGCACTATCAAACTGTGTTGACTGTGTCCTTCACTAAGACTCTTCAGCTCAGTTTTATCCTGACAAGATGATGTGTTATTTTTAAATTTTTTAAACTTTACTGAAAATATACTACTGTACAGTGTTTTACTGTAAATTATACAGTACTTTAGTGGCAACACAAGCTGTCAGTTAATTACCATAAAATCTACGGGAATTTTTAACAGTGTGTTTGTAATAATATTACAATCATTTACAATCATTACAATCAATACAACAATCATTTTATTCCTGAAACATTCAATAGTTTGTGATACATTGATATTGGTATATCTACAACCATGCTTACAAGTGACACCAATCATTTTAACATTTTGATCTGTGACATTTAATATGATTAAATATAATGAAAACATATCACCATCATTATATGCATTGTCTTCGTTTTCTATGTGTGTGGAATGGAGAATTTTGCCTCCTAACCATAACATTGTGCCTAAATTTGATATGTGGCTCTGAGAGTGAGAGCCTCTAATTGGAGCCACAGTTCCATCAAATTAAATTTCTTGTTTAAGGTGGTGGAAAATGAGAATATATATCAGGGGAGGGAAATCCTGACTTAGGCAAAGGCTAACTGATAAAGTCATCTGCAAAATGATTTTCTGCATTGCTGTCAACTGCACTATATGTAAGATACAATTTTTAAAAATATAGCTAGTCCAAAAATAATAATGCACATGAGATTAAGGCTTAAGGCAAAATAAAGATGTAATAGTATGCCAATATAGTGAAAATATAATGAGATTGATAGTTTGCCATTTGCCACTGTGCAAATTTTAACATAAAATAGCACTTTGATAGCAGCATAGTAGCAGATCCTTCTAAACTGCCCTCAGATTACAATCTACTTCCACCCTCAGTCACTTAGCTCCCCAACAGATGCAATGTTCCAGCAGTGGATGATCTTCAACAGAGAAGAAATCTTGAACTTTGTGTGGCTGTCTATCCGCGATATATAACTTCACTTCTTGTATGAGAAGCTTTTAACACATTAAAAGTATAGTGATAAACACTAACAGAGTTCACTTTAACACTATGCTCACACATGTGGAGGGTGACATACCATCATTTCCCTTAATAGATGTCTATCTCCTCAGGCCTATGGTGCCTGGGCCCCCTGCAAATTCCAAAATTAAGTTATGCTAAGGTTCCTTTGGAAAACAGCCATTCTTTTTTTTATATTAAATGTGTAAAGACTCACCTTGGAACAAAGGGCAGATTTTCCTCCAGCAGGTGATGCTACCCTGACTGGTGTACTGACCCAATGATATCTCCAGGAGGAACAGTGGAATGCCACAGGCCAACAGGAAGACCAAATATGGTACTAAAAATGCTCCTGAGTAAAATAGAGGCTCAAATTGTTAATGCACCCCTGATTCCAAACTTGCTGGGATGCTGTGCAAACAGAATTTGATTATTTCCTAGTCTTTTTGACCTATATTCTATTAAATACAATACAATGATATTAAATGTTCAAACTGATAAATGTTAATGTTTTTTGTAAATATACACTCATTGTGAATTTGATGCCCCCAACTTGTTCCAAAAACATTGGGACAGGAACATGTTTACCACTGTGTTTCTTCACTGTTTCTTTTAACAACACTCAGTAAGCATTTGGGAACTGAGTACACTAATTGTTAAAGTTTTGAATGTTAAATTTTTTACCCATTCTTGATTGATACTTAATTTCAGGTCTGGACTGCAGGCAGGCCAGTCTAATAACCATACTCTTTTATTATGAAGCCATACTGTTGTAACCTGTTCAGAATATGGCTTGGCAATTGCCAGAATATGCAGGGATGTCCCTGAATGTCCCTGATGTCCCTATTTCTCCAAAAGCTGTATGTACCGTTCAGCATTAATGGTGCCGTCATAGAGTTACCCATGCCACGGGCACTAACACACTCCCATATCAATACAGAGGCTGGCTTTTGAACTTCCCACTGGTAACAATCTAGATGGTCCTTTTCCTATTTAGCCCAGAGGAAACAATGTCCATGATTTCCAAAAACAATTTGAAATGTGGACACATCAGACCACAGTACACTTTCCCACTTTGCATCAGTCCATCTCAGATGAGCTTTGGTCCAGAGAAGATGGATGTTGTTGATATCTTTTCCTTTTTTCTTTGGTAGAGTCACATTTTAATATGCAGTTAATTTGCATTTGCAGATGCAGTGTCAAATTGTGTTTACTGACAGTGGTTTTCTAAAGCGTTCCTGAGCCCATGTAGTAATGTCTTTAATATAATTTATTATATATTTTATTCCACAACTTTCCCACTTTTTTGTTTCCCCTGTCCCAACTTTTTTGGAACATGTTGCAGGCATCAAATTCAGAATAACTGTGTAATTAGAAAAAAATAATAAAGTTTATCAGTTTGAACAGTAAATACTTTGTCTTTACATAGGTTGAAAAGCACTTGAAAATCATTGCATTCTGTTTTTATTTACATTTTACATAGCACCCCAACATTTTGGAATCAGGGTTTTATTTACAGCAGCATAATATTCGTACTATATAATATACTATATAGTGAGGGACAAATTATTTGTATTTACTTGTATTCAGACACCACAGTTTACCAACATTAGTACTTTGTTGCAAGCTTCTGTTGTTGTTGAAGTAATTAGGTTTTGCAGCATTGTGGTTAAACTTTGTTTTTTTCCTCTTGGCAAATCATCTTCATTTCCCCAAGGTCATGTGACTTCCTCAGATGGACTTGCAATTTTTTAAAATCCTCCATAAATTATCAATGGGATTCAAGTCAGTTTATTAGCTAGGTCATGCAATGCCATCTTCAGGTGTTTTGGCTGTTTGAGGTCATTTTCATGTTGAAACATCAGTTTTTTCCAGATTCCTTTTTTTGACCAGTAAGATGAAATTCTTCTCATATAAGACCTAGGTCATTGCTCCGTTCATGTGCTTCACTCTGGGTATGGTATATTCTAGGCACAAACTTTCTTCCGCTAAATGTTGAAAACTGAACTATGGCAAAAGAGCTGTATTTTTATTTCATCTTTTGTTCTGAAAGAGTTCTGATTTGTCTAAATATTTATGTTCATCTCTGTGCTTCTATTTTATTGTGAGGTATAGGAATGGAGATGACTGTAGTTGCTTCATTTCACTGCTTATTGTTCTCTGTGTAACTGTTATTTTTGCTGCTTTTATGTCACCCTGCAACTCTTTGAGTCACTGCTGGCATCTCTCTTATCTTCCTTATCATTATACTGAGGCAGTTGGTTATGAGGTTCAGCCCCTTTTAGAGGTCTCCTAGTTATCATATGGAGAAGCCATGCGTCCGGACAGGACAGACAAAGAGTGCTCTGTCCAGTAAACATTGAGATGTTTTTTTCTATACAAAACCCCTCCCTAAAGCTATCATTGACTCACAGTGAAATTGTGTGTCTGGTGCACCTAGTTGTCTGAAACAGGAGCACTGGATCAGTTTGATGAAGTTTAATTTTGATCCTTGCTCATTTAGCAGCAGAAAAACTGCCGACCAAGTTAATGCCTTATCAAATAATTATGTTGAAAATTTATTTCACCTTTAGCATATTAATATTATTATTGTTTTTTACATGGAAGCAGGTAATACTTACAACAGATAAAACACACTGGAAGCAGAGTAAAAACTGTGCAGTAGTGCTGCATTATGTCATAACACTATTTGATGCACTTTTATTTAGGCTGTGATATTTTGGACTAGTGTAGGAAAGCATTTCTAAGCAAATTCCTGGGCAGATTTTGGTTCAATTCTGCTTCTGATAATGAATAATAATGAATAACGAATAAAATGAATAAACAATTATTTTATATAATAATTATTATTATTTTATTAATATGAACTATTGTATATTTTATATTTTGTTTAATTATTATATAATAATTAGTCAATCAGTGGCATGGGGAGAAGCCATAGGCAACAAATATAGGTTGAATATAATGCAGCTGTGGTTATTTGGTTTTGGGCCCCATATCAATTTGCTTAAGGAGCCATGGAGGTTGTCCTGCAGGCATGCAAATATCATAGTTTTACCTTTATCCGCTTATTGAAAATTGATTGCTTTTAGCTGTAATGTAAATATTATCTGGTCACATGCTTGAATTAATATTAGTCATTGTACAGCTTTACTGATTGTTGTGTGTGAGGTGCATTGGCTGCTTTTATTATTATCAGAAAGCAAAATGAAATAATGTTTATTATATTGGTATTAGATTATTAAAATAGACCTACTATCTCATTTACTGTATACCATAGTGCTCTTTAATTCTTAAATCTGATTGGTCAGAAGGTGATTTTTTTTTTCTTTAATAGTAGCTACAGATTTAAATGTGCATGGTGGTGTGGTGGTTAGCACTGTCGCCTCACAGCAAGAAGGTCCTGGGTTCGATCCCAGGGTCACCCAGGGGACCTAAAAGCCTTTCTGTGCGGAGTTTGCAGATTCTCCCCGTGCGTGCGTGGGTTTCCTCCCACAGTCCAAAGACATGCAGATTAGGTCATATTCATGGATGTTCCAAAAAATTGATTAACTCTATCTATCTAACGCTTAGCTAGCTGTCTTTAATGTTCTTGTCACATCATGAGCATTGTTCCACTCTCTGCTTCCAACATTGTCAAAAGTGTCTCTCACTGGTATAAGTAATAACTAATTTGATAATGAAACTCCATTGTTAATTGAATTTACAGTAATTGTGTGTGTACCCTGAGACAATGCTGTATACAATTATATAATTTTCAACATTCATTTTCATTACTGATTTTTTTTATACTGAATTTTGATACTGATTATTTCAACATAATAAGGATATGTAGAAATACCATGCTCAGTCTGTACACCTACCACCTCCATTCTTGTAGCACAAGTAAGGAAACCTCCACACATTTCCTAGGCCGATGATTTGTCCAGCAACAGCCAGAAGAAATTCAACTTTACTTGACCACTGGCCTCTTTCTTTGGTTTTGGCCATTGTATTAACTGTTCCTGAGTTTGAGTTTGACTCTGGATAAGACAAGTTAAAGTCCATGTCTGGATCAGTATGTATCGCCATATCACTGGAAGAAGGTAAAAGCATGTTTTTTAGCATCTACGTTAATAACACAGGTACACAAATGAAAAACAGATTAAGTGAGATTAAAGAGCTTGGCAGTGTTATTAAATAATTATTACTAAAGCTATTATTTTTTGTCATTATTATTCATGTAGCAAATTTATATACAAGTGTTAGCAATTCAACAATAAAGATTAGAAGTAAAATACTAAGTAAAAAATAGTAAATAAAAAAGTAAGCCTGATTTATTTATTTTTTATTAAAACTCGATTTACAGTTTTGGGGTCCGGAGTTCAGTCCTGAGTTTGAATTTGTTTATAAGTTTCATGGTAGCATCCTATGGCACAGAACTACACTACCCATCAGCCCCAGCATGTCACATGCCTCCCTGATCACTTTCAGCTGTATCTCATTATTTGCCTCCTCTACCATTCATGACAATATGGAATAAGGAACATAGCGATTTACACATTTTACCTTGTGCAGTCTTAGTCCCTGAACATTTTTGCCCTTTAAATATGCAACAGTTAATAATCCATGTTACCAGGGCTCCAGACTGCTGCCATTTAGTCACATTTTTGAGACCATTTTTGTAGACAGAGTGACTCAATTATAAAAATACGTGCAACTTGCAAATATGCGCCCTTTTTTAATCATTATCATACATCACATGAAACACCAGGAGGGAGATTTGGTGTGCACATGCATAAGTGCATGTGTGAGCAAGAAAGTGAGTGATTAGAGTGGCTAACTAATGGAACATGTCCACTGCAGTGAATTTTGATTCAGTCACAATCAGGTTGTATCGGGCAAAATTCATCTGGTTGGTGAAAAACTGGAAGTGCAAGACAACTCAATGAAAGCAAACAGCCATCAAAAGCAAAAATCATAGAAAAAAATATTATGTTTTCCCTACATTTACATGCGTGTGACACGAAAGAGACAAGCAGGGTGCTAGAGGCTTAATGCTGTTCATCCTCCATGAGTGACAAAAGCCAAGTGACTGGGCAGTACTGCTAAAGCAGAAAAAAATTTAAAATAGTGAATGATGACATTGACTACAAAGGGGAGTGAAGACAGTGTGACCAGAATAGTGAGACTTTGAGCTCATTACAACCAGCATGCTAGTCAGCTAACATGAAGCTAGTTAGCTAGTTAAATAACATGAACAATCACTAGCTCACTAAATAACAACAAAAGATAAGTTCCATGCTGATTTTGAATTAGCTCCATAAACCCTATTATAGCTCAAATTAATAATATTTTTATAAACTTAATCTTTTATTCCCTGTGGAAATTTATTAAGTTGATGAATTTATTTTATTTACCATAAGACTACTGCAGACAGAGTACAGATCTAAATACAGACAACAGTGTTAAATAAATGTTCAGCAATTCTGTTTCTTATTTGTTATTATTATTAAATTGCTGTATTGTATCATATGCAGACAAAAAAACATGATATTATATCCAATATGTTTAGTTATTATCTCTGCCCATAGCCTATAGCAAATATTTTTAATATCATGCAAATGAGAACTACATGAGAACCAACCAGTTCAGCATGTGTTATGTTTGGTATTGTGGCATTCCCTAGAGAGGAGGGAGTAACAAAAAAAAAATGAATGACCAAGATGGCCGAGGTTAAAGCCTACATGTAGCATGAAAACATATTGTGTAGCATAGTATTTTGATTTAAGTGATGCTTCTAAAATTTGTTCATCAGATAATTAGGTTAACAAAAATGGTTTCAATTCACAGTCTTCCTGATAGGGAAACTATCTGTTGTATGATTCTATATGAAACCTTTAAGGATTCCCTCGAGGGACAACCAAAGGACTTTAATGGATTTGAATGTACAAATGCAAAAAATAAACTTGGATGGAAGCTGCTAGCGAATGATGGTGCCACCTCCAGCTTTTAATAATAAAAGACTATATTTAGGAATTGTATATAATGCTTGGTAACACCCATTTTATCCCATTTTATTCCAAAATGTTGGGTTAAATGAACAATGATCAACCCAGTATTTTAGATTAATGAGTAGCATATCGTGCTGGATTAGAATAACCAATCATATATTCTGTTCAATAGTTACAATAAAAGCACCAGGGGGAATTTTTTTTATGGAACTAAAACAAAGCCATGTATAATTTCTGAGGTCCAGCAGCTGTCTTAAGGTCTTATAACACAAGTTATTATCTGGAACTAGATGGCTAGGCATTATTTGCTCTGATATATCTATCTCTTCTCCAGATTTCTAATTCTGTCCCAAAGCTAAGGAAGAACCTTTTGTTAGAACTGCAGCCTGAAAGCATTTAAGTTTGATAATGACTATTTAATTAGAAAGAAATAAAAGCAGTAACTTTACCACCATGCACTAAATAAAAGCCAAAGTCAATGAAATCTTGTCAGCTGCACTGTACTGTTTTTGCTTCCACGTAGGATTTATAACTGTATAAAATATAGGCAAGATAGCATAAATCATTTTCCAGTAAATTAATACTTTGCAATCTTATCTTAGAAACTGATGGTTCAGTTCCCTACTCTGTTAAAATTTGCTGTAAGGCCTTAAGCCCTTTAGGCACTGTTGTAGTTATAAATAGGCTATAATACACAGGATGGTTGATGAGCCAGTCAAGTAAGTTACAAGATTTCCCTTAATCATTTAATTGGAAAATTGCCCATGAGTTTGCATGTTCACTAAGCATGCATTCTGTTGAAAAAAACTTTACACATGAAAGGTAAAATAGTCTATGGCCTTTACAAAAAAAAACACAGTGATAATGCTTCATAATAATAATAATAATAATAATAATAATAATAATAATAATAATAATACAAATTATTATTATTATTATTATTATTATTATTATTATTATTATTAAAATTTTCCCTGATTAGCATCTTTAATGATTATGTTACTATAATAATAGTTGAGCATAGTTTCTTTGTCATTTCAATTGTATTATTAAAGAGAGAAAGGTTACTTTATGTTACCTGATGGAGGGAGTCAGAAGTTAAAGAAGCTGTTGTTGTACAGGTGTCCCTGAAACGAAATGCCAAAACTAGGGTCAGTTATTAAGGCATTGGTTAACTTCCTTTGTATGAAACATTAACTGCCCATCTCACTTTTACATCACACCCCCAGTTGCTGGAGGATGTGTGTGTGTGTTGAACAGTTTTTCCTCTGTGGGTCTACATCAGGGGTTTTCAACTGGTGGTCCATGGCTCCTGGTGGTCTGTGAAGGCATTGCAGGTGGTCCTTCACCATGCATTGTATAATGTAGTTTCACTGTGGGAATTATTATTATTATTATTATTATTATTATTATTATTATTATTATTATTATTATTATTATTATTATTATTATTATTATACCCCACAACAGGATGGTGATCCCAGTGTCACATGAAAGGGGAATGAAAGGGGAAAGTACCTGTATAATTTATTAATTAATATCACAAATGAAGGTTAATGTTTAGATTTGTATTGAGGGAGGTATATGTAATGTCAAAATATAATTATTTTTTTAATTGTTTATGTAGTCCTCTATTCTTTTACTTACTTACCATAAATTCCATTTTGCCAACAGTACAAAAGCAGAATTTCAAAGGTGGTCAATTTTATATTTGATATTTAACAATAGTTTTATATATATATATAAAATATTACATTGTACACTACAATGTACACAGTTACATTACACTTCAAAACCTTACATATTTCTAATATTTTCTTGTAATAAAAGTTTGACAAAGCAGTGTATTTTTTTTAAAGTAAAGTATTTTTTTTTTAATCCAAAGGTGGGCCCACATTTCTGGCCTGTAGTGTATATACATGAGAGACCATGCATGCCTGGACAGACATTTAGAAAGTGTGTGTGCGTGTGTGTGTGTGTGTGACACACACACTATACTTGCAGAATCCATTCAAAGGCATTTGAAACTTCTAGTGGCTAGTTGACCTTACTATGCCATTGTATGTTAATTTTTCAAGTAACTTTGTTCTCACCCGGTTTTGGATTGTACTTTCATGAACTTTCTGTTTAGTTAGTCACTTGACATCCCAGGAAACATGGTGTAGCATGTGTGAAAACACTGCTCTGAAGTTGCTGATTAAATTATTCTGTCTGGGCATGGCCTAAATGTCTGTCCAGGCATGGAATTAACCACTCATTTGGAACAGCAGGGAAGAGTATAAAAGGGAGAAAACAAGAAATTCTCAGTATTTTATTTTGGTAGATTTTATTTTTATCTTCTTGTATCATGTATTTAACCTATACTTTAAGGATACTTGCTTGCACATACATATTGATTATTGTAATTAATTAATTAATATCACCTTGAAGAAATACCTTGTAGCAGGTTTCAGTGTCAAGTCAAGTGTCTTTTATTGTCATTTCAACTATACACATGTAATACAGTTTACAGTGAAATGAGACAGCGTTTCTCCAGGACCAAGGTGCTACATACAAGACAACACAAAAG
>JAQQZR010000036.1:12183342-12203263 GCA_030068235.1 Notoglanidium macrostoma | reverse complement strand
TAGAAGGTGGTGAGGATGGGTGGTGGGAGATGGGCTTTCCTCAGCCTTCGCAGGAAGTAGAGACACTGCTGGGCTTTCTTGTCTATGGAGCTGGTGTTGAGGGACCAGGTTCTCTGCCGGATGAACACCAAGGAATGTGGTGCTCTTGATCTCCCCTGAGGATCCTTCGATGTTCAGTGGAGAGTGGTCACTCTGTGCTCTTCTGAAGACAACAGTCTTCTGTTTTGTTTTATCCATGTTCAGAGACAAGTTGTTGACTTAGTCCGTTAGCTACTGTACCTCCTCTCTGTATGGTGACTCCTCGTTCTTGCTGATGACACCCACCATGGTCGTGTCATTGGTGAACTTGGTAATGTGGTTCGAGCTGTGCATTGCTGCAGAGTCGTGAGTCAACAGAGTGAACAGTAGTGGACTGAACACACAGCCCTTAGGGGGCCCAGTGCTCAGTGTGGAGGTGCTAGAGATCTTGTTCCCAATCGGGACTGACTGAGGTCTCTCAGTCAACAAGTCCAAGATCCAGCAGGCTCAGCTTCCCAGTCAGGTACTGAGGAATGATTGTGTTGAATGCTGAACTGAAGTCTATGAACAGCATTCATACATGCGTTTCCTTATTGTCCAGGTGAGTGAGGGCCAGATGTAGGGTGGTGGCAATGGCATCATCTATAGACCAGTTGGGATGATAGGCAAACTGCAGGGGGTCCAGTGAGGCTGGCAGCAGGGTTTTGATGTGCCTCATGATGAGCCTTTCAAAGCACTTCAGCGTACAGGGGGTCCTCATTTTACGACACAGTTCCATTCGACATACGACAGTGATGTAACCCGAATTTTGGTGTAAGTCGAAACACACCCTAGCCTAAGTCACTTACCTAACACAGTTGTAAAATCATAATCTAGAACATAACACAACTAAGCCACAGAAAAAGGAAAAGGACATAAATATATGTTTAATATAATGTTCATTGCTGAACTCCCTCACTCATACGCCGCACTCCTGCGTATTCTTCCACCGTGCACAACCAAATTAGTTTGCCCATGTAGTCTATATGTATGACACTAAAAGCATGAGCACTCGCGTCTCAGTTTTTGAAAGTTTTTATGGGAGTGAGCGTCGTAAACTCGAAACATCGTGTTCTTTAGGGCTCAAAGGTCACAGGCATTTAATGTTGTTTTTTTCTATCTTGCGCCATACATGCAGATTTCTCCAGATTCTCTAAATCTTTTGATAATATTATGAATGATAGATGGTGAAATCGTTACATTTCTTTCACTTGTACAATTTCCTAAAAATTTGGACTATTTTTCCATGTAGTTTTTTCACAAAATGATGAACCTTGCATCATCCTTTTTTGACAATTTCTCTGCCCCAACTTTTTTGAAGCATGTTGCAGGCATCAAATTCAGAATGAGTGTATATTTACAAAAAACAATAAAATTTATCAGTTCAAACATTAAATTCCTTGCCTTTGTATTGTATTCAATTAAATACAGGTTGGAAAAGGACTTGCGAATCATTGTAGTGTGTTTCTTATTTACATTTTACACAACATCCTAGCTTTTTTGGAGTCAGGGCTGTAGGCATCTGCAGTGGTTGAGGACAGTCTTGTAAGCAAAATATTGAAATTTTAGTGGATAAATCAATCTAAATGTGTATTATAATGTATTAAGAAGCAGTATGTGTGAGTACCTTTTACATGTGTATACTATTTTTCAGAAGTCATCAACTTGAAATCTGAAATATTTTAGTAGTCATTAAATTTGTTGATTACTGTATGTCAGTTTGTACATTCTCATGACCTACACTCATTGGCCCCTTTAATACTTAAACAGGGAATATCCTCAAAAATAATTCACAGAAACCTACAATGAGTGAAACTCCTTGGTCATTTTATCAAGTACATCTAGCATATAGATCAGGGAGCCTTGTCTCCAAAGGAAAGCAATGTGGCTGCAGGTTTTCTTTCAAATCATGCAGGAGAAAAACCTGAATTTACTAGCTGGTCTTCATCAGTCAACAAACAGGTATGGTTCTAATTTTGTTGGAATGATAGCCTGCAGCCACAGTATGAATAAGATTGAAGGCTCTTTGAAGAGGTGTAGAGTGTATATGTAGTTACTGACTGTAATCTATTGCTGGGCATAATTTGTTACTCTCTAATCAGTTCATCACCAGATAACCACCACTGTGAAGATATTATTATGGTGGTCATCTATTCTTATCATAGCAGTGCCATTGAACTGTTAGTGGGTGTAGCGCTGAAAGAAGTGCATGGAGCACAGCATCATGCTGGAGTTTTTCAACATCACAGTGTCATTACTAGGAAACCAGCAACCAAAAATATCCAGCCAGTAGATATTAACAGATGATAACAGATGATTAACACACACTGTGCATGGAAAACAATGATTTATAGTCTCTAACTAAAGTAGTAATCTAAAGTAAAGCTAACCTGAAGTAGCTACAAAAGAGGTGTGTCTAATAAAGTTGGCAGAGGAAATAACGTGGTTAAAAATCCCAGCAACACTGCTGTGCCTGATCGCCTCCCTTATAAGCAATATACACACACACTAGCATGTCAGTGTCACCGCTGTACTGAGGATTGTCCATCACGGAAATTATATTAGGTTAGTTGTGGTCCTATCCTTTTGATTTCTGGGGTAGAGGAGGGCAAATTCTGCATAGCAATGACAATATGGAATATTAAAATGTTATATGAACATATATCTGTGACTTGGCCTACACTGAATAGAATATTTGGTTAGTTATCAAGAAGTTTGTGAAAGTATGTAATTTATACATCCCAAGGTAAGATTTTTATTTATTTGCTATATGTAACCAATACACAACCTAAGGATTAATTTTTTTTATTTAATCCTTTTTGTAGGATTGGGCTATGGAACTCAGGTGGTCGTGTTGTACTCCAGCATCTACTACATCATCATTTTGGCCTGGGCATTCTTCTATCTTTTTTCTTCCTTTAGTGCTGAGGTGCCATGGGCTTCCTGCAGCAATACCTGGAATACCGGTAATTTACTCATATACTCATAATTAATTTCAAATGGTAACTAAGTAAATAATTGTGGGCTGTATTAAGAGTTGGCAATTTCAGTTGTGTGTCTTAAACAGGATGTGGAAAGGATCCTAATTATCACTGCAAATTTGCCAGTTTAACAATGTATGTTCCACCTTAGCTACAGTTTGAGCTGTGTGTAACCTTAGTTGGCTGTCAACCTATAAAAATACATTTTATAAAGCACATTCTTTTTTCCATAATGAAGTAGAAATAACTAATATTTCAGTAATAGATGTGAACAGTGTTGTATCTGCAGTTGAGTTGCAGGGGAAGTGACTGAAGAGGTCACAAAAAGATTTATTTTATTTCAATTTTGTGTGTTGATATGCTTAGGATGCATATTACATTGAGGGTTGCGAAATTTACAGAAACCATTACAAAATTAAGGTTATACGTTCACACAGTGTACTTGTTTAGTGGCTTCATTATAATCTTTTTGTTGTTAGAAATGTTGGCCATGGTTTGGTTACTTTGCATTTTTCTCTAATTTTGTTCATCCATCCACCATGAATACACTTCACTTTATGTAGGTGGAGTTTATAATTTTATTGTAAGAATCAGCATGACGTAACATTTTTTCATGGTAGTGGTAAGTTATTATGCATATAAATAATTTCTACTGGAATCTAAATACTGTTTTCATAGAAAGAAAATGAAATGTTTTTCAAAAAAGAAATCAAAATTATAACTGTACACATTTTTAATAGCATGCCTAATGTTTAAACATTTGGATTGCAAAATGTTTAAGAACCCCTGCTCTTTGAGGACAGTTCATATAAATATGAAATCATAACATCAGATTTCAAATTTATTTCTAATAATATTAATATTACCCCTTAAATTTGATTATATAGTTTTTGGAATCTGGCCCTATGTGCATTTGCTATATTAGTCATGAATGTTTAGCTGTGTCTTCTCTCAACAGAAACATGCACTGAATTTGACAAAATGGACATTTTATCCAACTCGAGTATTCCAGAGAATGCAACTTCACCTGTTAAAGAGTTCTGGGAGTGAGTTGTTTTTAAACTGTAGTTAAGATAAACCTATAGCATCGTTACGTGTATCAGAAGGTAATCGTCCATTTGGTTTGGGTTTTCCAGGAGGAGAGTGTTAAATCTCACAGGCAGTGTGTATGAGCTGGGCAATATGAGGTGGGAGCTGGCTCTGTGTCTCCTCTTGGCTTGGATCATCTGCTACTTCTGTGTGTGGAAGGGAGTTAAATCAACGGGCAAGGTGGGAGCTTCATTATACATAATCAGAAATTTCAGATGTTCATTATGGCTTTAGTGACTTTCATAAATTTGTGGTATGTTCTTTACTTAGTAAGTGACTGAGCGATATCTCTTGCTTTCTCAGGTGGTCTATTTCACTGCTACCTTTCCTTATGTAATATTGGCAGTGCTTGTGGTGCGTGGACTTACGCTACCTGGGGCTGTCAATGGTATAATTTTTTACCTCTATCCAGATCCTACACGCCTCACAGACCCACAGGTATGTGTAGACACCGAGTTACAGATCAAATAAACTGGATAGGGAGAAACATAAATTTTCCCTTTCTTACTATTATCAGCAATTAACATTTCATAAAAAATAGCATTGTTATTATTATAGTCGCACAAGCTAAGGCTGTTTTGTGGAGAACTTGGAATACAATGGTCATGGACTCCAAATGTACATACAATTAACTGATTAAGTGATTAGGAATTCATTGAATCATTGAAGAGTTTGCAGCTGTTGCTTTATGAGATGGCCAGTGAATACTGAAGGCTCTTTCTTTCATGGCATGTAGGTGTGGATGGATGCTGGAACGCAGATTTTTTACTCCTACGCTCTCTGCATTGGGTGCCTCACTGCTCTGGGAAGCTACAATAAGTACAATAATAACTGCTACAAGTGAGTGAACAGCTTATAAAAAAAAAAAAAATGAAATACAGTAAAACATTGGATTGCGAGTAACTTGATCTGCGAGTGTTTTGCAGGATGAGCAAAAATGTGTAATAAATTCATAAACGAGCGAGGTCTTTTGTTGAATCCCGAGCGTCACATGACCACGACTGAACCGTTAAAGTCACACAGAAAGAAAAAGATTCCAGTTAGCCAACAGATAGCAGTGATTCTATTAGTTCTAGTGAAAGCCATCCTACAAAATAACCCTCCTTCTCTCCTCTCTCTCGTCTCCCTCACACCAGCCAGTATTCTTTTCAAAAAGTGCAGGCTAATTTGTTTTATGTATTTTTACTTTATATTTTATATTAATAATTTTTTATGAATATTTTTGGGTTGTGGAATGAATCATCTGAGTTTCCATTATTTAATATGGAAAAATGCACTTATTTTTAATGAATGAATTATGAACGAACGAATAATATATAAATAATAATAATAACAAACGAATTATGCTCACAAACCAAGGCATCACTGTATATAAATATTTCAACTTATTTTTACATATATGTATGTATATATGTATGTTTGCAGGGACTGTGTTTATCTGTGCCTATTGAACAGTGGAACAAGCTTTGTGGCTGGCTTTGCCATCTTCTCTGTGCTTGGCTTTATGGCCTATGAGCAGGAAACCGACATCTCAACAGTGGCAGAGTCAGGTGACTGGAGATCTAACCTGTTTCATACATATCCAAGTAATTTGATCATCCTAAAAAAAGTTTGTTTGTTTTTCCAGGTCCAGGCTTGGCCTTTATTGCATATCCTAGGGCAGTTGCAATGATGCCTGTTCCACAACTATGGGCCATTTGTTTCTTCACCATGATTATTCTGCTAGGACTGGACAGTGAAGTGAGTGCAAAATTAAATACATCCCTATGTACAGTTTACCATGGTTTAACTTCAGTTCATCTGAGTGTATATTAACATAAGCAATTTTGTCCTGTCCATCACTCCTCTTTACAGTTTGTGTGTTTGGAGGCGCTGATGACTGCTGTAACCGACATGTACCCCTCATTCTTCCTCTTTGGTCATCGTCGGAAAGGATTCTTGCTCATCATTTGTTTTGGGTGTTTCCTCTGTGGCTTGGTCATGGTAACAGAGGTGATTATATATTATTTTATATATATATTATTCTAAGCTGAGAAGTAATCATGAAATCACTTATCAATGAAATGTAGACTTATATAAAACCATTATTACTATACTTTAACAGTCAATATAAAAGCACATTGCAGTGACATTAGATTAAATTAGATAGGAAGTGAATGGTTGCAGTTATTTTTTTCCTGTAACCTTTTTAAGACAGTTCCCATAACTGTTAATAGTAATAGTTATAAGTCATAATAGTCAAAGTACTTAACTTTTTTTTTTTTTTTTTTTTTTTTTTTTTTTTTTTTTTTTTACTTTTTATTTACAGCAAACTTAATTACAACTTTTGCCATAATTACTTTTGCACATTCTGATTTTTGGTTTTATCCTCCAGGGTGGCTTGTATATTTTCCAGTTGTTTGATTACTATTGCTGCAGTGGGATGACACTTCTGTTATTCGCCATTTTGCAGTCAGTGTGTATAGGGTGGGTGTATGGTGAGTATTCCACATAAAGCAATTACAGTTTTGAGTTAAGGACACCTTTGTGAAATCCATATAAAAGAAGTATAGTAAAGACTTCTTCAATATGAATGGCAATTGACTGGTTCGAACTAAACTAAGTGTCCAGGACTAATCTTGGCTCAACGTGACAGTGGCTATACTCATATTTTTATTTGAGCTTTGCTGATCTTATGAGGCCACAGAGCACAGCATGATAAAATCTTGGTGTGGCAGAAATGTGAAGTGCAGGTGCGATAGAGTTTACATGGATGTATTACAAGTAAGATGAAGTTTCTAAGTAGACTGTAGTTTAAAACCTCTTTGACCATTTTAATCATTGCATACAGAGAGTGAGTGTCAAAAATTACCACACAACCAAAGGATTGCATTGCATTCCACCCAGCTTCAAATGTCTTGTTGGTCAGAAACTGGTCTGGTTACAACACTGCATTCCAGTTCATCATAAAATGTTCAGACAGGATCTTACCCAAACTGTCCCGCATAGTAGAAACAAAGCATGTCGCAATGAATACCAAATCATTTAAAAGCCTTCTTTGTTGGTTGCCTTTGCATATTCAGGCATGCAGTGTTCTCCAAACATCTTCATATTCATGAAATTCAAGGTTTGTTATACCATACTGTCAAGTGTGGTATGATTTTACTCCTGTCAACAAATTTCCTGCCACTGACATTTTTCAAAGGCAGTGGTTTCAGTTGATTTTTACATACTGCATACTGTGGTCCTAAACTCTGGGTTTGCATTTCATACCCCTTTGCAGTAAAGTTGTACCATAAAACATTTTTACATCATAATAGCATTACTTGCAGATTAATGCTGAAATGCTGAAATGAATGAAACTGCTCTACAAACTGCCAAGTGTAAAATCATCAAACCATTTTACTGACAACAAAATGACAAATATATTGTATTTAGACCCTTTGTCTTTTTATCTAAGAATGTTTTACAAAATACAGACTGCAGTTCATAACTACTTGTACACATATATTTTATCAGACACATTTTAGTCTCACATTACAGAATTATGTTTACAGTCGGTTATCATTATGTTTTTTCAGTCACTTGTCTAACAGGGATTTTCAGTATTTGGTATTTCAGCATGATATAAGATTAAAACCTTACAGATGACTAATGAGCTACATCCACTTTTTAGAAATAATGTCGGAAAACTTTTGGACATTGAATGAATACTGCAACTTTTTTCCAAAGTAACATAATTTCAAAGAACATTATATACAGTGCAAATTTAATATTACAATAGGGTAAATATGTATTCTCATATCTGTATATTGTTTTGAGCTATTAGAGTTTTTTAGTCATTAACTTTCCAATCATTTAAAACAGTTTTCCATATTAACAGCACTTCCTAGTTATAAGATTGCAGTTAAATTCAATTATCATATTTTATACGTTTTAGTTGCTGAGTTTTAGATTAGCCCCATTTCATTTTATGTGACCAGTCATAGGATTTTAATTATGATAACTAAGTAATAACCATAGTACTAGTTGATCTGACTAGTAATCTCAATCAATGTCATGTGATTTTTTAAAAAAAGCAAAGGGGTCCTGGGGGTCCTTAGACTTCACTTTGAGAACCACAGGACTAGGGGTCAACAGTATGGTAGGGTATATGTAGTCTGTTTATGATTGCTGTAGTTATCAGGAACATGTTTAAATAAGTTTTGAAAGTACTGTTCATTTCTCATAGGTGCTGATCGTCTTTATAACAATATTGAGGACATGATTGGTTATAAGCCACTGTTCTTAATAAAGTATTGTTGGAAGTACCTCACTCCTTTGTTCTGCGCAGTAAGTATCTCTGTAACAGGACATGGGTTCTTGTTTTTTGGGTCCTTTAACAAAACTGACTGAACACATCTGCTTCTGAATATGTATTGTTTGTAATTCTGATAATATGACTCATTATGATGTTCTGAAAGTTACAGACTTATGCACACTTGTAAACTACATTCTCTGTTAGTTTTACTGAATAACTCAGCTGTTATTACATAATACGCTTTATTTTTAAAGGACTAGATTTGTGTTCAGTGTCATCTGTAAAGAGAATAATATTATACAAATTTATGAAGTTACATATGTAATTTTTGGATTGTCCTTAAACCCTTAAAGGTTCTAGGTAGATCCCTACAACAGTTTCCCTAAAAGAAATGTTTCCAAATACAACCATTTTTGAACCCTTAATAATTTTAATGAACCCCTGAAGAACCCCTTTTTCAATGTTTTTTTACATGCATCTTTTTTTTCTTTAGGGAACATTTGTCTTCTCTTTAATCAAATTCACTCCTCTGAAGTTTAACAATGTAATTGAATACCCCTGGTGGGGCTATGCCATTGGTTGGTGGTTCACACTTTCTTCAACTTTGTTGGTTCCTCTTTGGATGATCTATGTGCTGCTCACTTCTAGTGGTTCACTGAGACAGGTATGTACCATTGAAAGACAGAATGCTCCATGATTTACCACTAAAGATGTCCTTTTAACCAGTAAAATTCTGCCTTTCCAATGTAAGCCATATTTTCTGCCATTCCAAATTTTTTTGCTCATGTTATAGTAAACTGATTTTTACACAAATATATATATATAAATATATAATGTAAGAACAGCACACACCTGGTCATGCGATAGTTGAGCAGGCACTTGTCCAATTATTTTTGCTCCCTTACAAACAGGTAGACCCACATAGAAATGTGCTGTAATTCCTTCACCTTTCACTTGCTGTGAATGTAAACAGCCTCAAATTGAGCTAAAATAATAATAACTTGTCTATGTATGCAATAACCTGCCTGATTCTCTATATATTGAAAATTTTTTGACATATAACATTTGACCTTCCTTAGAGACTACGTGCTCTCTGCACCCCAGCAAGTGACCTTCGGTAAACACTATGCAACTGGAAGCTATGGAGGACTTCTTGCTCTATTGCAACAGCAAGGACATCCATGAAGCAAGAAGAGCAGTACTTAAGTCAACCATGCATCTCTTAATAATGCACTTTTATATTGGCCTTTGGCCTGTCCTCAACTAGACATGCTGTGAAACTTGTGTCTATATATGCACAATTTAATAATCAGTCTGTAAAAAAGTTGACAAATTTTTAGGCAAATCACTACTATGAGTGTGCATGCCATAAGGATGTCATTCATCAGTCATCACCATTATTGTTTAGTGTGTGTGTGTGTGTGTGTGTGTGTGTGTGTGTGTGTGTGTACGTACGTACGTACATATATAAATAAATAATGTATGTGTGGTTTACACTCTCAACTGATCATATCAGAGAAGTGCTCTGTGCATTAATTTTTTAACTATTTTTTTTCCATTTAATATAAAATTAATTACGATTACATTATTACTGTAATCATTCCTTTGGCCAAAATTATTCATTACATGTAAATTTAACAGTAATGTAGTACAAAAAACAGTCAAAAGGTTATACACCTTTTAATAACAATTTATCAAAAATTATTTTCTTGCATTGCTAAAAACAGTTAATCTTAATGAATATCCAACAGTGTAACAAAGGATGTGAGTGAATGAGCATATGAACATTTGCATGCATAATGTCAGGCAGTGGACTGGCAGATTCTGCCTTGTTGAACTAGAACTGCACTCAAGATCCAAATAAAGAAGTACCTTGTGAAGTACTTGGTGAGGTTACTTGGTAATATATGAACACCTTTACATGCTACTTTAATTAAGAAGGGTTTTGGTAACTAATCAATAATTTAACAGCATTCATTAAAAAAAGTTAGCAAATTACTTAGCATTGTCATCTTTCATGAAATGCACTATTGATTTTTGTTTTTCATTCCAAGATGTGCTTTACACGTATAAATAGCCTTTATATGTACAAATCATGAGGCATAATTACAAAAGGTACTCTACATATTTACAAATACTTATTTACAATTATAAATCTAAAGTTCCTATAACAAAACCTATGCTCTGTAACAGTTCAGAGCTCTTTAATCACCTACTCAGTGACAGAAAAGCAAATAGCAATAATTCTGAGATTCAAAGTGCCTTTTCAAGCCTGTTTGGTTCTACTTGATTTCCCACTCCTCTTTTGTTCATGGAATCCGTCTAACAAGATTCCAAAAAAGCAGAGCCACTGCAATAATATGTCAACCATTCCAGACAGATTATGCACTGATGTCACAAGAGAATTCAAGGCATATTTGGTATTCTTGGTGCTTGCTAATCTTGGAGAATGTGTTTTCTCACTTAAAGATTCAAATTCAAGTTGTTACCTCATTATTGTATGGTTTCTTTTTCTTGCATTTTGGGTTACAATTGAAAAACATTGATTTAAAAATGAATAGAAAAGCACAATTCATTTTATGCACTGAGAACTGAGTGTGACCAATTTTTGTCAGTGTAGCGATTCACTCATGGTGTATTGATATGCAAAAATTTCAAATGTTACTTAATCAGAACTTGTACAGCAATCATACAGTCTGGCATCATGCAAAGTTAAAGCTCCCATACTGTGAAAGATGGATTAGCAGATTATTTTTGAACATGCGGAAGCTGGATGTGATTTAGAAACACTGCGAAATTTTGAAAATGACTCCCACTTCAAGCATGCATTTAATGAAACCTCTGAACATAATTTTACAAAATAATACCAAATCAATTGGGAATTATACTTTATCCTACACAAAGAGGTAAGCGTAGAAATCAGTGGCCCGTTGAGAAAAGCTCACACTGAGCCAGCAAATTCATCCCCTCCCAAATTGTGTGAACTGTTTGACACTTTTTTTTTATTATTATTGTTTTGAATGGCACACTAACAAATTTTAGGCAGTATTGTTTGGTGTTGGACATTGACAAGTGATAGTGTACTGCTTTTATTAAAACACTGCTAGCACTGTCTTTGATTTTAATGGAAAAAACATCTTTCAAGCAATCTTTATAGTTAACTGGGGTCAAATACTATATTTCTAAAATGCTCAAAGTTAGTTTTCCTTTTTTGTTCTTTTGCTTGCCTCTTTGGAATAAAGTTTGGTGGCTGGGCTTTGTTATTGGTTGTAATGTTTGATTGACTAATGATGCTAAAATTCACACTGAGAATTGTTTCAGTAGTCCTAGTGGCCAGTCTACTCTCTGTGAAATAATTCGTTAAAACCCCAAAAACCTCATTTATGTAAATGAACATAAGTATAACTTGTAAATGTCTTTGCTGATCTCAAATATAGAATTGTGAGCAGTCTAGCTAGGCATTGATTGTTGCACTTGGGGAATTTCACTGTCCTAGTACACATCCTTGGAGCCCATCAAAAAGCCCATGAGAAATGTGACACAAATTGGCCAGTGTGATTCATCACAATGCAGTCTACCTGGAAAGATGATTTTTCTATGTTAAAAAATATGTACTGTAGCTATATGGAATTGTTTTATAACTACATGCCTATATGGAATAATTATTGAAACATTAAATCTTAGTCGTGTCTTGCAAAATTGTTTGAAATTAAGAATTTGTTGTAAATTGTGATAGACATTTGATGTTTTAACAATCATGTACATGTCAGATGTTTAGATATTCATTTATTATTTGACAGATTTTGCATTATGGTAGTTATTATACTATTTACATTGTGTTGCAATTTATTATAGAGTTTTACATTATTATGCAGTTTTATATTTATCAAATATCATTACACTGTCTTTCATGAAGTATGATGTATATAGTAACAATGTTATGTTAATAAAGGTACTTTATTCTCCAACAATTTTAACTAAGACCTTACTTAAGAATCCAGTAGATATGATTTTGTCTTTTGATAAGTTTGGCAGTAAGCAGTATATCACACCATGTAAATGCTGACAATAATGGTTCTTTATCAGCCAGAATGCAGTTTTAATATGCTAAATGTAGAGTATTCTGTTTGAGATCTTATCAACATTGTGTGACTGACTAGTAATAATGATATTCATTTTAAAGATATGTTTAATTTTTTTCAGGATAGGTGTTTTATTAAAAATTAGGAAAATCAAATAAAATGGAACAATTAGAATAGAAATGATGAGTTCTGCAATTTCTGAAGTGGATCTGAAGATGGATGTCTGAATCGTTTTCTTATTGTGCTTGTGGAGAAATTTGCATGACAGCTAATATTTTTCTTTAGAGTGTGGAGATACTGCCCTCTACTGCCTATATATATTTTTCTTTAGAGTGTGGAGCTACTGCCCTCTACTGCCTATATATATTTTTCTTTAGAGTGTGGAGCTACTGCCCTCTACTGACTATATGTTTTTCTCCAGCTTGTGGAGATACTGCCCTGTGTTGACTATTGACTAGTTACCTGTCTGTTACATATAAATATACTGTACACTTAAGCAGGTGGCATAGTGGTAGATATTTTTGCAACTTAACAGCTCCAGGGTTTCCAGTTTGATCCTGAGTCAGGGGTTACCTTCTGTTTGGAGGATCACTGCACTTTCCTTCCACAACAAAATATGCACATAGGTGAATTGGCAATGTTAAATTACCCCTAGGTGTGGATGGTATATGTGGCTGGTACTTTGTTAAGTCTTAATATTATAATTACCATGCCCATTTTTAAGAATTTCTTCTCTTAAAATGTTTGTTTGTGAATACAGTGCCAGATCATGATTGCCACCTCATACCAGGAGATGCCAGACATGGACCAAGCATGGAGACTTTCAGACATTTTATTTGTCCAACAGGGAGTGTGCAAAAAAAAAAAAAGGCCTTTCAGTTGGCCAGATAGTCACTAGTACATGTTCCCATAGGGAAGGTTGCTTTTTGTGTCAACTGATTAGGAAAGATAAACCTGGCTAGACATGCAGTACAGTATTTGAGTCCAGCTTTCCAATATAGTTGTTTATCTAAAACCAAACATGCTGACAAATCTTCCCATGTCTATTTCAAGACTAATATTCAAATCATTCCAAGCCACTAATGTTTTTCTACATTATGGAATACACATTATACAGTACCAACTTTTATTATCATTGAATCTTTACATTATACAAATGCCTTGCTAGGTTCAGATATACAGTGGTGTCCAAAAGTCTGAGATCACTTGTGAAAATGATTAAATTTTTCATACTTTTCTAATTTAATACAACAATTTTCATTACAAATTATATTACTGATGACAACTTGAGTGAACCCTAGAGTCTTTTAAATGTTTAAGTGAATTTCAGATGTCCCTTTTTGCTTAAATGACACTGTGCACTCGAGTCGGCGTGGACTCTACAAGTTTGTGCAAAACCTTATGATCCATTTTAGATCAAATCCATAGAGTGTGGTCTGAACACGTGGTTCAATAGAAGAAATTAGGCATGAGGAAAACCTGACCTTTTGTTCAAAGCAGTTAACACGGTCAGTATCACAAATGTGCTTACATTTAAATATGGATCTAGAAATAACGCAGAATCTTAAATAATAAATATTCAAGAAATTGAACATTTACATTCTTTGTTTTACATGTTTCAAAATTCTAAAACTTCTGTTTATTTCCAATTTTAAATATAAACAAAATTCAGATTTTCTGTACGGTCTCAGACTTTCGGATCATGCTGTATGTGATGGAGGTTAGATGTTGAATACCAGTGGTCATATGTGCATTTTTTTTTCTATTGGAATGCCATTTAAGTTTATAGCCTCTTCAGAGACCCTTGTCTATACCTAGTCTTGTCCAACCTTTGTCTTTTGGGTTCTGAGAGAGAGCAGTCATGTCATGGTGTGTGAAGAGGGGCTGTCCATGTGTATCCATATTGCATTCAGCATAAAGTACATAAGGTCAGAACCAGCCTGCAACTACACAGCCTTACAGGCATCATGGTGTGGGCTGTGAACCATTAGAGGCCATCTTGACTCCTCCGTGGCCTCTTTACAGCCTTACAGTTTTGATCTTGCACTCCACAATCTTCTTTACTCCTTTTTAATCGGCTTACCTGTGGCAGCACAAACATATTACCTCATAAATATTCAGAAAATAATTCTAGTCACAGGTGGTCATTTAGAACTGTAAAGATGTCTCAGCGTGACAGCGTGAAAACAGTGCAGGCAGATATTTTTTAACTGGTCCCACAATGCATAATATCAAGTCAAATCAAGTATCTTTAATGTTAGTTTAAATTGACGTACTTTTCAGACACATTTTCTAATTAAAAGAGTTTAACCTTGGTAGTTTTAACTGAAATTATTTGTTTATTATTTACCTTGGCATCATGTTCAGCAAACCTCTGGAACATGTTGGCATAGATCTTTTTATCACGCTCATGGTGTTCACGTATCTTGCGTTGGCATACTGCAATCTGGCAATGGGCTGCACGGTTGGTGGGATTGACTTGCAGAACTTTCTGGAAGTCCACTAGGGCCAGACTGAATTCATTCCTCAATAGATGAGCCTCTCCACGCCGATACAGTGCTTTTTCATTTGCAGAGTCCAGCTCCACCACCTAGCAAAGGCCAAAGTAGTTCAAACAGTACACATTCACAGATTGTTGCAGTTAAGTCTTCACTGTGCAGATACTCTGATATTTATGTATTTATAGAGGGCTATCCAATGCTATACCTTGTTGCAATTTTCCACGGCTTGAGAGTATTCCCGCAGGCGTAGGTAGCACAGAGCCAGGTTTAAATGGGCAACAAGCAGGAGGGCCTGACTGGCCTGCTGTTGCTCCTTTCCAGCTCCGCACTCCAATTCCAGCCATGTTACAATACGCTGATACTGAATTACAGCCTGGTAGTATCGCCCAGCCTGAAACGCATATATATTTAAACACCCCTATTTAAAATGGAAGGTCTTTGTGCTGAAAAAAAATTAAACAAGATAAACCATCTCAGCACTTTTTCCACTCTCAACATGAAATTACAAAGTACAAAATTAAGTGAAAATGACACTGTTTTAGGGGAAAAATAGGAAAAAGGGGCTCCAAGTGGCACAACAGAAGTGTTCTCCCTATCCTCTGGAGATCGCTATATATACTTACTTATATACACTTATATACACTTTATTAGAAACATTTATACACTTACTCAATCATGCAATCATCTAATCAGCCAATCAGGTGCAGGCTTTGGGAGTAATGGAATGGCATTACATAATTAAGATACAAAAAAGGTAACTGTATTCAGTTAAAGTTACAGAAAAGAAGACAATCAGATTACCAATACATTTAGTAAAAATTAGGATTATTTAGCATTACAATTTTAAAATACATTAGGGCTACAGCAACTAATCAACAAAGTAATAAATATAAATAAATATACTTTAAAGTGAATACTAAATATAGTTGGAAATTAATTTCATTATTAATTGAACTGTGTTATGAAGCACACTGTGGCATGAACTACATCACTTCATAAAATACATTCGCCTGAAATGGCAGAGCAGAAAAATACAGTACAGCTTCCTCTACAGTATGGAAAATCAATTAGCTTGTAAGAAGTTAAACTACACAATTTTTCCGACCCAGTAGCATTGACAAACGATTGTATATTTTTAGCATACACAATATACTGTATGCATGTTTTGTGTGTCAAGTCATCAAGTCTCCATCCTGATTTCGGTTCACACTGAAGTTGATCCCAAAAAGAGTCGATTCACTAATCCTGGCCATTGAAAACTAAGAGTCAACTGCAAAACTTTGGAGTCGATTCCACACATTGAAAATGATTTGCCTTGTGCACGCACAGCAAGTAAAATAAATTTAGTTTCGAGAGTTTCAGTAAGCAAAACAGACAGCAGATGTTGATTTTGTCTTCATTTTGAATGTGTCTGTTTGAAATTGAAACCAATCACGGCTGGCGGTACGGTGGTGCAGTGGTTAGCACTGTCGCCTCACAGCAAGAAGGTCCTGGGTTCGATCCCCGGGTCACCCAGGGTGCCTTTCTGTGCGGAGTTAGCATGTTCTCCCCGTGCATGCGTGGGTTTCCTCTGGGTGCTCCAGTTTCGTCCCACAGTCCAAAGACATGCAGTCTATGTCAACTGGCTACTGTAAATTGCCCATAGGTGTCAATGCATGCGTCTGTAGCTGTTGGCCCTGTGTTGGCCTGGCGACCTGTCCAGGGTTTACCCCGCCTCTCGCCCGAAGTCTGCTGAGTCCCCCGCGACCCAGATGGATAAAGCGGTATAGATAATGGATGGATGGACAAATCATTGCTTGAAATACAGACGCCCAGATGCAAAAAGCGTGGTTAATGATTTTAAAAATGATCAGCAGTAGTAAACAACGTACATAATCTCGTCACCTTGTATTAACCCGAGTGTCTCATTGGTTGACACCTAATAATGATCTGTCACAGAATGAGAATATTATCTAATGTCAATAATGTACTGTAATTAGTGAACTGTTATTTAATTAAGCTTAGTTAAGAAAAAGTTATATAGTAGTACATAATAAAATTCTGCAAATAAATACTACTTATATATAATCCTTTGTATTTTTTAAATAAATTCAATTGATCAATTGAAAAACTAATCAAAAGATTAATTGATCAACATAATCGGTAGTCGCAGCCCTAAAATACTTTTTAAAATAAAGAACAATATACTGCCATGCACATGCATGCACATTACAACAGATCATGAGTCTCACACCACCACGCTGGTTTCAAGTGAAATCATAGCTAATCTTCCATTTACCAATTCATTATCATGTCCTCTAGTGAAAAAATGCTTTAACTGGATGTAAATTTCACCACTATTTTGTCTTTAAAGCAGAAAAGAGGAACAACATCATAGAATAGTGCACGTTCTGCCTTCCAGCTGTGAAAATGCTGTCATCATCCACTTATTTGGAATTGAGGTAATATAAAATGAACAAAGTAATACAGTTACATTACTAATATTGTGACACTTGGATGAGATTACTGACTAAATGTTTAACAGGTAATTAGTATCTGTATCAGAAAACATTTTTAAAGTTACCCTCCCAACCCTGATGGTGTGGTGGCGATGCAATGCATAAAATCATGCAGAAATGGATCAGCAGCTTCAGGTAATGTTCACATCAACCATCAGTATGGAGAAAAAATGTGATCTCAGTGATTTCGACTATAGGTGGCATGATTGTTGGTGCCAGATGGGCTGGTTTGAGTATTTCTATAACAGCTTATCGCCTGAGTTTTTCACACAGAACAGACTATAGAGCTGGTGTCAGTCTCAGACTCAGAATGGTGCAATAAAAAACATCCAGTGAGAGGCAGTTCTGTTAACAGAAACACCTTGGTGATGAGAGAGATCAATAGAGAATGGGCAGACAGGAAATGGTTCAAACTGACAAAAAGGCTACAGTAACTCAGATAACTACTTTGTACATTTGCAGTGAGCAGAAAAGCCTCTCAGAATGCACAACACATCAAACCTTGAGACGGATGGCCTACAACAGTAGGAAACCAGGGTCCAATTCTGTTAGCCAAGAACATAAAATTGAGGCTGACGTGGGCACAGGCTCACCAAAACTGGACAGCTGAAGACTGGAAAAATGTAGCCTGTTCTACCACAGATGGTAGGTTCGACTTTTGTCAACAGTCCAGGCTGGTGGAGGTGGTGTAATGGTGTGGAGAAGGTTTTCTTGGCACACTTTGGGGTCTTTAATACCAGTCAATCATCAGTTGTATGCCACAGCCTATTTTAATACTGTTGCTGACCATGTGCATCCCCTCATGGCCACAATTTTCCCATCCTCTAATACATTTACATTTACATTTACATTTACAGCATTTGGCAGACGCCCTTATCCAGAGCGACTTACATAAGTGCTTTGAAGTCTCTATCAGTACATTTATTATGATACTGGCTCACTAGGACCTGGGCTAAGAATACCATCATACTAAAACCTGTTGGCAAGTAATACAGAAAGTTTTTTTTTTTAATACACTACTTCCAGCATGATAATGCTGCATACTATCAGCATGACAATGTCCCAAAGCAAATGTCATCTCAAACAGGTTTCATAAACACAACATGAGTTCAGTGCTCTTCAGTGGCCTTCTCAGTCACTGGATCTGAATCCTATAGAACACCTTTGGGATATGGTAGAACAGAACAGATTTGCAGCATGAAAGTGCACCTGGAAAATCTGCAAGAATTGCATGATGCAATCATGTCAACATGGACTAGAATCTTAAAGGAATGTTTCCAACATCTTGTGGAACCCATGCCATGAAGAATTGAGGCTGTTTTGAGAGCTAAAGGAGACCCTATCCAGTATTAGTTTAGTGTTCCTTTATACCAGTAGTACTTATTCTAGTAGTACTTTTTAGTGTAATAAAGTGCTTGTGAGTACATTTACTGTATACACCACACCAAGACATTAGTAGTGGATTCTTATGCCCATTAATTTGAAAGGTGGGGAGTCCATGGATCACAGAACTCCAATTTTTAAAGTGTGACAGGGCAGATTATGATGCTGAAAGATTCCACTGCCATTAGGGAATACTGTTGCCATGAAGGGTTGTACTTGGTTTGCAATAGTGTTTAAGTACGTAACATCCATACGAATGCCAGGACCAACGGTTTCCCTACAGAACATTGCTGACAGCATCACACTGCCCCCACTGGCTTGCCTTTTTCCCATAGAGCATCCTGGCTCTATCTCTTCCCCAGGTAAGTGACACACAGGCACCTGATGTAAAAGAAAATGTGATTCAGTAGACCAGGCCACCTTCTTCCATTTCTCCATGATCCAGTTCTGATGCTCACGTGCCCATTGTAGGCACTTTTTACAGTGGACAGGATTCAGCATGGTCACTCTGAAAAGTGTGCAGCTACGCAGCTGCATACACAGCAAGCTGCAATGCACCGTGTGTTGTGACACCTTTTTTTATCATAGCCAGCATTAACATTTTCAGCAATTTGTGCTACAGTGGCTCTTCTGTGGGATCGGACAAGACAGGCTAGACTTTGCTCCCCACATGCGTCAATGAGCCTTGGGTGCTCATGGCCCTATTGCCGGTTGTCCTTCCTTGGACCATTTTTGGTATGTACTAACCACTGTATAACAGGAACACCCCACAAGGTCTGCCTTTTTGGAGATTCTCTGACCATTGTCTAACCATCACTATATGTCTAGTCATCTAGCCATCACAATTTGGCCCTTGTCAAAGTCACTCAGATGATTACAAATGCCATTTTTCCTGCTTCCACTACATCAGCTTTGAGAAATGACTGTTCACGCTGCCTAATCCCATCTTTCTATCTATCTATCTATCTATCTATATATCTATATATCTATATATATATATATATATATATATATATATATATATATATATATGACACAGGATCATAGCTAC
>JAQQZR010000036.1:12172104-12183242 GCA_030068235.1 Notoglanidium macrostoma | reverse complement strand
ATAGATAGATAGATAGATAGATAGATAGATAGATAGATAGATAGATATATATAGATAGATAGATAGATAGATAGATATATATATAGATAAGATGTTAAGATACTTCCAATTGAGATAATGTTGAGATGAAAATAATTAAGTGTTATGCATAAAATAGTTCTTGATGTGAGAGTTATAACTTCTATAATCCTTGTTTGCTAATAAAAAATATTATTATTATTATTATTCATATTATTATTTTATTATTACACAAAAATTGACTGCTGGATAGGCAGCATGTCTCTCAGTCAGTAGGCTACGAATAAAAACTTGTATGATACATAAATATAATTTTCTTGGTCATTGTATTCTAATCTTAGGCTGTTTGCTACATATTAAATCCAAACTAATTTACTAAATAACATTTGTTATGGGCAATTAGTGTTTTATCATCTTGGAATTGGAATGGAATTTTTAAATACAATTTTCTCTCTTTTCACTTTAAGGGTAACCAGATATTAAAATGCTATAATTGTGGTTGAGGTATATGCAAAAGAGAAACACTTCAGGAAAGACTGTAGTTTTCAGAACTCTATATAGTACAAAATGTCAATTTTTTTGTCAAGTTGTCAAGCTTTTTTCTAGGCTGCCACACATACAGTAAACAAAGATGTTTAAAAACAAGAGTCCTCACCTTGAAGTACTGTGTTCCTTTTAGTTTGACTAACACTGCTTGCTCTAGTTTCTCGCCCAAGTCCATTTCCCAGGATTCTTTCACCTGAGGAAAAAATGTTCTATGAACACTAGAGGGAGTGTTTTCTCTTTGATTGCCCCAGAACACTGCCATTGTTCTAGATTGAATAATGATTTTAATTCCATAGTAGTACAAATCAAGGTCCTGGAATTTGATCTAAATTAATATTTGTTTATATGCATACCCCTATGATGTAAGCTTAGCTAAAGTTCTGTTGGGTTACTTCGCTAGTAACTTGATACGTTATTCAAGTTGCTACTGATGCGAACTCATTAAACTTTGAATAAATAACCTAAATATAAGTTATTTGGTTCAAGGCCTCACCTTCTGAAAATCTTTTAGTGTCACTTCATACAAAAGATCTGCATTTGGTCCAATCTCCAATTCTGGTTTTCCTTCTTTACCATATCCATATCTGTAAAATACAGTACACATCATGTCAACACTGGAACAAAAGCAAAAAGATAAAAACACACATTTATAACTTAACAAGGAGCAAAAGGTACATTAACAAAAGATGCTTCAACAAGGTATTAGTTTAAGGGTGTGCACACTTATGCAACCAGGTTATTGTAACTTTTTTCATTTTTCCTATTTTTCACTACAATATTTCTGATTGGTTTCCACATTGAAGGTGGAAAAAGTTCTGACATGATTTATGGTTCAATTTTTTTCACCACAAAAATTGCCATTTTAACAGGGGTGTGTAAACTATTTATACCCAATGTATATATGATTAGAATTCTGTTTGCATTCATGAGGACTTGAGGTGAATCACCATTTTTGGAACCTACTTGGGTTTTAAGTATAATAGACAGCATTCCCCTTTCTGCATCTTATCCATTGCCCGATCCACTCCTATAGGAACACCCATGTCCTCAGATTCTCCCACCACAAATGTGGCATCCCGTGAATCAAACAAACGGCCACAACACCATCCTTCCAAGTGTACTATAGCATGTAAAAAAATTACAGGTTTGTCTTAAACACATAAACAACTAAAAATACATACATTAAGAATTCCAGAATTTTAATTAAATATATACCATGAACTGTGGCGCCATCATTGGGATTGTTGTAGCCTTCACCTTTGACCTTTATTCTCCTTAAGATTCCGCCATCTTCTGTAAGCTCCTCCCCTCTAAAGCTCAACAGCTCTACCTGAAAAGCAAGCAAGGGGGCATGTATTAGCCAACTAATGTTAATATGTTCCACCATAAAAACATTCTTCTAGAGACCACTCTTTTTCTATTGGTGATAATATGTAACACATCTCATCCTGTCTAGCCGGACAGAAAAGCATGAATAAAAAGAAAAGTCTTTCTGTACAAATTGCCCACCTCAAACAATAGTGTTGAGTTTGGAGGGATCTTTGGAGGGCTGCCAACAGAGCCATAGGCATATTCTGGCTTACACATCAGCAGACACACCTCTCCTTTCAGCATGGAGCGCACACCAATATCCCATGCTTTGATCACCTGACCTTTAAGACAGCAATGGAGAGGACACCACAGACATTTAGCAGTATCTGATGCAATAATGCCTCCATAAAAAATGTAATAAAGACATTCTTGTGTACCATTAGTGTTCCAGACATGGGTATTGTACCTTATATTATGCTCCTTTCAAATAATGAACATGTAAAACAAACTTACACTTGGACATAAACAAATGCAGTCCAGAGAGGTGCAAATGAAACTGGCAGAACATGGTATGCCATCAGCATAATTTAATATGTGGGAAACTGGTTATGGCATAATAATACTAGGTTCTATGTGACTTACATGGCTAAGTGCATTTGCTTATGAGGTAACAGGAATTTCACCTCTGTTCTAATGCCTGGTACAAATGTGAGGGTGTTACAAAATAAACTGTAAAAGGAAAAATGGAATAAAAAATAAGGCCAAGTTTCCCAGACCAAAGAGAACATCCATTTCCCACAGGTATTAAGCAGAAACATGTCATGACAGAGATAGGCTAGGTCTCCACATTATTAATATTCATATATAAATTGACACAAACCAATATTTTAAGAGTTAATTTAATGTAGATGTAAACTGATGCAAACATTTCAACATCTTTGTTGAAAAGCCTCTACTACTTGACGTCTGTATAAGTTACATTGTGAAAAAAGTAAAAAAGCTGGATAAAGGCTCGTGTCTAACCAATGTTTTGTGGCAATTTATGGTTTGTGCTTATAATTATACAATTATGAGTATAATTGCATGTTTCGGATTTTTAAATCCTTAACACTATTTAAAAAACCCACATACACAAAAACAATATTATTGCTAAATTATCAGCTAGTGAGATTAAGAGAAATTGCTCAATATAACTGCAATACCTTTGTCTACATTGAAGACAAAAGGCTCCTTATGGTCAAAACTGGAGTCAAACTTCTTCCCATTAAGCAGTCTTCCAGTGTAGTGGACATGCACCTTGTCCCCGATCATAGGCTTTTCTCCCTCTGTACCATGCCGCATCACAATCTATGGCAATTGTAAAAGAGAGTTCTCATGATCATCACTGTTCATTTATGAAATCAGGTTATTCAGAAATGAGCATTTTAGTTAAGATCTGATGCCTGAAAAAAGTCATTGTGTCCACTTAACTGCTGTAGATAAAACAGTCATTTTGGCTAAAGAGATATTCCATCACTATTTAATTTATAAACAATCTTTTTTATTATTATTTGTCTTGGGGTTTCAATTAAAACACTTGTAAACACTACCTTATGGGGCTCTATATTTCTTACATTTTGTAAGTTGGGCTGTAGGGATGTTAAATTCAAATTTTTTTTTAAACTGACTGGAAAATATTGAATGGTTATATAATATGAAAAAAAAAAGCTTTAATTGTGCATTCTACAACCAACACACCAATCACAATATTCCACTCCACATTAAATACATAATGCACATTCATTAATTAAGTAGCACATTTCATGTGGATAAATATCAAGGTTTAGGCAAAAATTCTGTAAATCTCCAAGCCACATATTTGGTTGTGGTGGATGTTTATCAGTATTAGTATCTGCAACAATCTACATACAGTCATAATGCAAAAATTCATTAAAAAAAAACCCTTCCAATTCAAAATAAATAACTTCTCAGTTCATTTCTCAGAGGCTTAGTCATCATTTGGGCACAATGAAAATATTATATCAGTTGATAACTCCTGTCTGAGATGGACAGAAAGAGTGCTAGTGTTATTATACAGTTTTACTAGCCTTGCACACTCCCCGGTCTTTGTCTGGAGTGATGTCTAAACCCTGCGAGGCAAATAAAGCAATAGGAGACTGGGCAGTTGGACACACATCCTCAAATTTGGCCATCTTCTCAAGACATGCCCTCGTTCCCCTAAAAAAATACACATTCAAACATATATATTTTACATATGCATGTTTTTACATATACATCTTTTTCCATATGCACTATATCAGTATATATATATATATATAATATGGATTCTTACCACTGTATTGTATAGTGAATTGATGTGATTATAAAATAGGACCATTGTGTAAAAATGCACAAAATAAATGTACAATTTAAATAGTATATGTAGTCATTACCAGGCTAATAAAAGTTACCAGTGACTAAATGTCACATTGCTCATGTTATTCTTCTCTTCCTCTTACTTGTCCCTCTTCTTGTATCAGGCCTGACTTCATATCTATGACACTGAGTGAAGCAAGTTTGATTTGGCATCATTCAGAGTGTGTAATAAAAGATACACAACTTTACCTATTACACAAAGGTTTGCTCTCATATCCTGCTGTATGCAGGAGTTTAGCAAAATGTGTTTTTCTCAAAAAACCCTCAGAGTGACTGTAGCGTTTCTTGCCTACACAGTCTGAAACCTTTTATTTTTAAACTTTAAGTCTGCAAACTATGTAGAGAACAGCTTCAGTTGTATCTTATACTATCTTTGTAGAATAGCCTCTCTTCATAACATTTTACAGCTTCCTGTTTGGTTTCTATTTTAAAATACTGATAAAAAAAACACTAATCAATGCAATGAAAATGCAATGGAATAATTAAATGTCTGTCTTTAAAACATGTGTCTTTAATTCATATTACAGTTGAAAGGATCTTACAATACAGAAAAGAGAATTAAGGAAGGACTGAAATAATTCATGAATGACTGACTGAATGAATGAATGAAATAATTAATTAATTAATCTACACATAAACATCCACAGCAGTGATTCCACATCAGCTTTAGACTGTTAAAACAGATCAATAATTTCCATTATTCATCCTCATTGTACAGATTGTAGTGTTGTCTAACTGATTTTCCCCCAATTTATTTATAACAAAAATAACTGATGTTTAATAATAGATTTTTTTAACATGTCATACAGACAGACACACACACACACACACACACACACACAGACAACTGTGCAATTAAGCATCTGCATATGTTTATGTAAGACAGAGAAACACAGAGATTCAGTGTCATAGTGTCTTTGTCTCCTATCTGATTTTCTCCAACCTGTATATATGTTAATAGAAGAGGTACTTTGTCAGCCCTGTACATGGGTGTGTGTGTGTCCCTGGTAAGAGGAGGTGTGTGTGAGTGTACACTCATGAGTCTGTGCTGGGGAACACCATGTTCCCTCTATTCACAGTTCCTGGCACAATCCAGTGGCGTATACCAAATTTCTATCTTCACACTGGGTCTCAGAGAACATTCTCTATCATTTCAGCTTCAAATATTAAACCAAACATGATTCTCTTTTCATAAGCATTCATATGTTTAGCTATAAAAACTATACATTACCAAATGTGAAAATCATGTATTACTGTACCATAATCACCATACCATATCACGCAAAGCAAGAAACAAACTGCAACTATTGTTTTAGATAAATCACTGTTTGGGTTAAGGTTTATTAACAATGACAGAAAAAATACAAGACACAAACCCAATCAGAGAAGAGAACATTCTGTTCTGCAAGATACACACTTTTACTCAAGGATTGCACTTAAAGACCTTATATACATATAGGTCTGGAAAACATTAAGAGACCACTTATAGTTTTTCTTAAATCAGCATCTCTGTGTACGGCAGCCATTTCATTCCAGTGTCTGTGATGGAATTCCAACACAAGCATACCCTTTACTTTTCATATTTTACTTAATGAGGTACTGATTAGGTGATCACCTGAACCAAATCTTATTTAACAAGGAAAAGTATAAAAAACCGCTGCCATGTTCTTCACTAGCCTCTTGCAATAGGACCAGTTTGGATGGTAAAAACAGTGCTAGTAGTTCCTTAAATTTAACTGGAATACAAAATATCTATGCATCAAAGCCTAAAGGGTTTAAAAGAAAAGTTTTGAATCAGAAAAAGAAGGGTTCACTTCTGGTTTTACTGGCAGAGGTATACAGTGAGCATCAGCTTGCTTTCATCCTCAAAAGTTCAAAGAAAGCATTTCATAAGAGCAGGTCAAGCAATAGATATTGGGGACAACAAAGTTACAGATTGCCTGAGAGCAAAAATTACTCTCCATTGACTGCAGTGATCTTCAAATCCTTCAAATGTCACTCAACAACTCATAGGATGACATCAAGTGACCTACAAAAAGAAAGGCAAATGGCAGCTGTGGTAAGTACATGGCAAGGACGGTTTGAAACAGGCTCCTTTGGGCCGGGTTGAAATCATGCAAAGCTATAAAAAAGCCCTTCATTAATGAGAAGTAAAGAAGAGCCAGGCCGAAGTTTGCTAAAGACCGTAAGGATTGGACCGTAGAGGACTGAAGTAAGATCATCTCTGAGGAGTCCAATTTTCAGCTTTTCGCATCACCTCATCATCTGATGGTTAGACAGAGCTCTGAAGAGGGCTTCAAGTCACAGTGTCTCACAGCCACTGTGATATTTGGTGGAGGATAGGTGATGATCTGGGGATGCTTCAGCAAGGCTGGAATGGGGCAGATTTTAGTTTGTGAAGGACGCATGTATTAAGCCATGTACAAGGTTATCCTGGAAGAGAACCTGCTTCCTTCTGCTCAGATAGTGTTCCCTAACTCTGAGAATTGGGTTATCTTTCCTCATTGTACAGACTGTAGTGTTGTCTAACTGATTTTCCCCCAATTTATTTATAACATCAACACAGCAAACCATCAATGTTTAATCATAGATTTTTTTTAACATCTCATACAGACACACACACGCACACAGACAAGGAGACTCTTCACGATCTGATCATATGTGCAATTAAGCATCTGCATATGTTTATGTAAGACAGAGAAACACAGAGATTCAGTGTCATAGCGTCTTTGTCTGCTATCTGATTTTCTCCAACCTGTATATATGTCAATACCAGAGGTACTTTGTCAGCCCTGTGCATGGGTGTGTGCGTGTCCCTGGTAAGAGGAGGTGTGTGTGTGAGTGTACACTCATGAGTCTGTGCTGGGGAACACCATGTTCCCTCTATTCACAGTTCCTGGCACAATCCAGTGGCGTATACCAAATTTCTATCTTCACACTGGGTCTCAGAGAACATTCTCTATCATTTCAGCTTCAAGTGTTAAACCAAACATGATTCTCTTTTCATAAGCATTCATATGTTTAGCTATAAAATTATACATTACCAAATGTGAAAATCATGCATCACTGTACCATAATCACCATACCATATCACACAAAGCAAGAAACAAACTGCGCCTATTGTTTAAGATAAAAACACGGTTTGGGTGGTAATAAGGTTTATAGTCAAAGAACATATGCGTCTCAGGCATATAGACAATATAGAGCAATGACAGAAAAGATACAAGACCAAAACCAAATCAGAGAAGAGAACATTCAGTTCTGCAAGATACACACTATTACTCAAGAACTGCACTCAAAGATCAACACACACACATGGAAAAAAACACTAACAATATAAACACGTTCAGTGATATACTAACAATGTTTGAATAACTAACAATCACCTCTCTCTCTCCATCTTTATACCTACATATACATATATATACACATATATATACATACACACATCCTGCGTTCTGAATTACTGAGCCAGTAAAAATTACTTTTAGATATATATAGCATGTAGTATATATACAAATTTGTTCTACCTCGTGATGATTATAAACTATTGAAGTTACAAATTGAATTAATCTATTACTACAGGATTATGCCTGACCTATACCACAATTAATATCACAGTTAATAATCTATGGAATTATAACATAGCTGAATGATCCTGACACAAAATATTAGGTTATTTTAATATAATATAACATTATTTCTAAATATTTAATTAAACAGGTCTGTTTCTGTCTGCTCTTCTCTCCCTGTTTCAAACTGTCAGTCCATCTGCTTAGACCTACTGCTAGCACATACATCCAAATGAAACACCTATCTGAATTTCACCTACGTCATGGTGATGCGTCCTCATCTTTCTTTATCCAATAATTAAATTGAACTTTAGCTTACTAGTGTAACTTAATCAAGTCCAGTACTTTTTAGCCCAAGAGTCGAATGAAACACAGTTGGTTCATTCTGTCCTCACACATCGTCCACACTGAAACACATCCGCACAAATACACACATATATGTCAATATACAATTTGTTGGTCATTTTTTTCTTAACTTTTTTTTTTTTAAACATAAATTCACTCTTTGTTTGAACTAAGTGTGATTACCATCTTTCTTATGGATATTATTAACACTAGCTGGTATGTTCTGTTCTTGCAAAACAGGAACATGACTAGAAGCACATGCTTACATAAATTCTAGGAAAAGCCTCCAGGCTTGGGCTGTATGCTGCCAGTTATGAAAAGGCAGTATATTCACACTGATATTCTTATTGGATCATGTATCATGAACAAAACCCTTACTAACCATCCTTATAAGTACTTAGTTATAAATATAAGGATAGACTTCAGATAGACTCAGGCAGAAAGAGACTGTGTCACCACATGAGCTCTTGGATGGCAATTTGGGTTCACTGAGTTCTCCTGAACTTGAGAATAGCAGAACAAAAACACTGACTTAGTCTCCTTGTAGTTTTCCTATAGTAAATTGTAGTCTATAGCTTAAAGTAACCTATATTGTGTTATATGTGCTGCCTGTGCTTTGTATTAGCACTGAATGAAGACAATATAATAGCTAGACAACATTTTGGGATGTCAGGTGAGTGTTTATGTGATGTTCTGAAAATAGCGTAGCTAGATTTTAGTAACTTTAATACATTTTCATATGATTCATATAGACCTAAGTATTCTTATTTTTTTTTAGGTGAACTAATTGTAATCAAGCAGCCCATGACCTTGTAGCACTATGATATAAAGCAATTAATATGACTAAATTGTACCTTTTCTTGTTGTTGGGGTGGTAGCATCAAGGGGACATCATCTCTTGTACCGTTAACGTCTACCTTTCACATGGAAACGTGTCTATGGTACGGAAGGCTATCTTTCGGATGATTTACATTTTTTTAAGATAAAGCTTTAGAGGTACGCTGGATAGCCTACATGTCCTTTAGGTAAAAGATACTAAAGGTAGCCTACAAAAGGTGTACCCTGTCCAGCCATAAGGAAAAGGTAGCGTTGTGTAACCGTTTTTCTGAAAGTATGGAAAGCCATTACAAGCCGTGGTCTTGTCATGGATGGGGTTTTAAACAAAATAATATTAAATGAATAAATAAACAGGCAAATAAATAAATAAATACTTACAATATTTGCCGTTTGTCTCCGGGTCGTCTCATGCGCTTGACTGAATAATCCGCAAGGAACTTTACACAAATTTTGCCGGCAAGTGCAACATGTACCCGTAGCGCTTTAAGGGCGCCGCGCGCTGCCGCTGCCGCTGCCGCTGTGGGGAGGAAACCCGCCCTCTTCCACCCTGAGTACTAAATGTTCCAGCGGCTCTATTTTACACTGCTTATACTGAACAACAAAGCCACATGGGTTGGGGGTGGGGGGGAAACGACGAACATGGGAGGCGGAGTAAATGAGGGATGGGCAATGAAGCCTGTAGTAAAAAAAAAAAAAAAAAAAAGAAAAAAAAAAAGCGAAGGGCAGGTTCTTGTAAACTATCCACAAAGTAACACAATGTTCCGGCTGCGCTGTAGCTCGCTGTGATGAGAACACTGTGTCCTAGTAGACACCGTGACCCGTAACCCGTTCTGTGCCGAATCGACCAGGGAACAGTGTGTGTAGTGTACAGAGCTGCACACACTCCACGTCCATAGAATATGCTACAAGGAACACTGGACCATCAAATCCAGGTTTATTCATGTTACAGCTCAACGCGTACTTCCTTTCTAAACTGCTATGGCTTTTTTCTTCCTGCTGCTGCGTGAGACTTTATTTATAGCCTACCTTAAACCTTAACCTGCACTGTCAGCAATGTCTGCTTTTTCACTCCTCTCGCAATCAGGAACATCTGATAATACGTTCATCTAATGAGAAACGATCATTAAAATGAAATATACGCCATAAAAAAAATCATTTCACAGCTTTGCAAAGAAGGAAAAGATCAAACGAAAGAAAACAACGTATACTGCTAACAGAAATGAGAACGCCTTACAAACAAATAATCATATTCCTGTGAAAAGGACGATTGTGAAAATGCAGTTCTCCCAGCACAAAGTGAAGTAGATTTGTAGAAGCCATTCAGTACACCACACAACAGATGGATATCTCAATTCTGTAAAATGAGTACACTTAGTTAAGTGAGGTTAACAACTGCCAGTCTTTTGTGTTCCCTCGAAGCATAACTCACTTGATTCAGCCTGGGGATTAGATGCAAAATAACATGCTGTTACTCCTGTGCTTCCAACATGTCCTTTTGCTCTTTTACAACAGAAGACATGATGTTCTCCTGTTCAATCAAGCTGAAAACAAAAGCCTGGGTGCTAATAAGAGCTCAAGACTTTTTCAGTGTAATCAACCAAATGTGTGGCAATGATTCATTTATCAAGTCATTACAAGTGTATACCAGCCAACTGCTGTTTTCTTAAATGTCCCTTAATTAAACTGTTCTTAGCAATATACAGTTAAAACTGCCAAGTGTTCACTAGTATATTAGTGTGCTGCTGTCTGACTCTGCAATCAGTTTGATAGTATTTTAAAGTATAAAGTTGCAAACTATAACCCTATTCATTTTAGTTCTGATGATACACAACCCTCCAGAGGGTGATCATTGGGGAAGGCAGATTGCTATTTTTGCTGTGTGTAAGATGTTCATTAAAGTTGGCACAAGAAGCAAACAATAAGCAGGAGGCTATTCAAGGACACCACTCTCACAGCTCTCTACACAATCATGCGAAAATGGGCCCATTTCTCTACTTAGTGTATTCTAAAAGAATTTGTACCACTTAGGCATATAAGTTTGTGGAATTGAGAGTACATTAATAAATTAAATGTGTGTTCAGTTATAGGACAAAA
>JAQQZR010000036.1:12160546-12172057 GCA_030068235.1 Notoglanidium macrostoma | reverse complement strand
TATTTATTTTTTTTATAAATTTCAGCTAGCCTTTAACTTAACAGGTCACTGAGTGTTTGATATGACTGACCGTTCGGCAGTGAAGGGTATATGTGACTATTATCATGGACACTAGCAGACAGTGGCAATTCATTGAACACTGGGTGGCATCTTCACATCTCTCACAAGCACCACACCCTTTCTCAAACACTGTTATTTCAGGAATTGTTCTTTGCTAACTCCCAACTAACAGTGTTTTAGCCTGAAGGAATTCTTAGACCCTGGCCTATATGAGTTTACAAAGCACAGAGACTACAAAGCACATCTGTAAATCACACTGCATAAGGAAATCTGCCAAATTATGTGAATATAAATGTGAATGTAGGTATACTGTAATTTAGCTGATCTGTAGCAGCATCAGTGCATACTTAATGTATTAGTGATAATAACATACCACTAGATTTTAGACACTGTTTGTTATCACATACTGTACTACCACAGACAAAATAATCATTGGTTTTTTTTGAGAACTTTCAGTGACTGTTATGAGTTTGCAGTTTCATTTCTCTGACATAACAGTTTAAATGCCTAAATTATAAATAATGTAAATGCAGTTAAATGTCACAGGCCTGCAGATTTTAGTGCTCTTATCTTTCAATCACATTACACATATTTGAATGAACATCCTTTAAAGATAGATTCAATTCTGAACTGATTTTAAAATGTTCAACCTGGAAACAAGTGGTACGAATAAGACTATGAATTTGAAAGACATACATGGTACTATGATTTGGTAATACTGATCAAAATAAGTAGTTTGTCCTTGTGCATCTAAATATGCTTTCTAAATGTACATTTGTAAATATGATACATGCAAGGTATATTTTTATATAAAATATCCTAGGAATAGATGTTCTCAGCATGATTGCAGTGATAGCATGAAGTATTCTATGAAGCATATTAATGTTGTACCCCACAAGTAAGTAAAGTAAATAAAGTGTTTTGAAAATCACAGTGTTTTGAAAATGTATAATAGAGTCCTTGTGTAATGCATTTCTAAACCTAGTCACACCTCTCAAAATGTTTCCTATTAGAGCAGATCTCTAGAAAAATGTAGTCCCGCTATCTTGGGGCTCTGGATTGTTGTTTGCACTGTTTCCCCTGCAATGAGGCCCTTGGCCGTGGCTGTCCAGAAGCTGTCTGACATTCTTGTCCTAGAATGAGTACGAATTCATTCAATACTCTAGTGATATGCCATACAAGATCTAGACACTTTACATTACTAGGAAACTGACATAATAATAGGTAAATTCATGTTAAAATTGGCAAAATATACAGATATTGCAAAAAGTTTGTGTGGGCTGTGCATACTTTGGTCCACTGGAAGAAACTGTAGGTGAATAAAGGGAGCTAGAAAATGACTACATTTTGTGTATTATTTTTAACCCAAGTTTGCAATGCCCCATTAAATGAGTTCTCAATGTCTCCATATTCAATATCTGTGAAATAACAGTAAATAACAATAGGCAACAGATTGGCCTAAACATAATCATAAACATCTCTCTCTCGCTGTCCCTGTATACTTTCTCTCTTTCTTTGTGTGTGTGCATGTGTGTGTAATGGACAGGAGGGTGAGTTCACATAAGGTTACACAGTCATCAGGAAGTGAAATATAACAGAATGTGCAGTGCTAATCTGTTTGAAAAACACATGCAGTACCGCTTGTGGTTAAACATATCCACACACTATTAAGATTGGGAGGAAAATGGCATTTCATTTCCGTTGAAATAACAGTTTACAAAATATCTGAATGATATTTGGTTATGTTTCGGAGCCAGCCTATAATGAGAATATTTAAACTTTCTATCTCTCTCTCTCTCTCTCACTCACACACACACACACACACACACACACACACACACACACACACAAAGAAAACTCTAAAGTGAGCAGAGCAGTGAGTTCCCAGAACTGGAGCTGAATGCACACATGATTATTAACGTGGATGTTGCACTGATGTCATTATTATTTTTTTAGTCTTTTTTTTTTACAACTTTAGTTGTTGTAAAATAACAACAACAACAGCAATAATAATAATAATAATTATTATTATTATTATTATTATTATTATTATTATTCATTAATTAATGAATACAGTTAGAATAAACATTTTTTTTTGCAATTTGAAGAAGTAGATTAAAATGTCTTCATGATACATAATGAAAATGCCATCCAGGGCCTGCAGGATTTAATGTTCTTGTTTTTTACAATACTATATGTCTCTCGGAATTAAAGCCATTTAAGGGCAAAATCTAATCCATAACGCTACTATTAAGCTACTGAACTGGTGTGAAGAAGTTCAAACTGAGATGAGTAAAAGAGTAAAGTATTCTTACTTTCCCTAGCAAGTAAATACAGCCAAGTAGGAAATTAAAGTAATAAAAATAAAAGTAAATAAAGTAGCAAAGTAGTAAAAAATAAGTAAGCAAGAAAGGTAAGTTAATAAAATAGGTAAATAAACAAACAAACAAACAAACAAATAAAAAAACACAGATATGACTAAGTATGAGAACAACAAACACATTACTGCAATTTGTTAAAAGTGATTTAAATATCTTTATACAGCGATACCACCATCGTATCATTAATGACCCTTTGCTGCCGTTCTGAATACCGGAAATACAGCTGTCTTTATACAGCAAAGGCCCCCTAGGGCTGTACAACCAGAATACCCGGATGAGACGGTTGTATCTGATTTGTCGACCCCCCGCGTTGCTTTAATGTATATGTAGTTCGCGAAACGAAATTGGCCACCATAAAGGACTACAAGTCAAATCTTTGCTTTTTGAAACAATATTAAAAGGTTTAATTTAGCGATACTAGGCCAGTTGAAAAACGGTTCCGCTCCTAACATGAAGCTCAACCATTCAAGCCATCGGAAATTTACTTCCTATACAATATTGACATATTTGCATTTACATGTAGGGATATTGCAACAATGTAAAAGCGAAGTAATTCATGGAATACTGATAAAAAGAGGTTAAAAAGTAAGTGTGTGTATCAACAATTCTTTAAATATTATGTGGACTTTTCTTTTGACAAAGTTCACAGCTATAGGTTGCCGTGTGTGTTGTAGGGAGGTAGGTAAAATAATTTAGCATAGTTATTATATTGTCTGGCTTTTAAATAATATTTGTAACATTCATATGGAGCGTTACTTGCCAGTGCTTCTTACCTTGAGCTAGTGCTCTTTCTAACAAATATATTTTTAGTCATGTGACTGTTGATTAGCTGATCTATTGAATCACTCTCTGCCTCTGTGGATGGTCCCACATGAATAATTTAAAAATGTTCACTTCCAAAAACAGTCACATTCTTCAGTGGATAATGTCACCTGGACACTGTATGCATGTCCTAAGAACTCATGTTGTAATCATAATGACTGTGATTGATCATAATGAACACCCTTTCAACACGTTTAATGTTATAATAAAGCAGTACTATACCAACGACAGTGATGCCATAAGTCAACTATTTCGTAAAAGAGGTCATTACTCGATGCCTTTTCCCCAGTGCACACTAGTGACATCTGGTGGTCATGAAGATGTGTTCGATTGTGCTTGCTGATTTTGCCAGTTATAGTATTATTAATACAAGTTTCTTATGCACAGATAATTTCACTTATTTTTATATTGAGTTTTTCCCCTGAGCAAATTTAACCAGAAATTCTATACTGTCAGCAGACATATAGAGTAGAAATTACTAATGAGTTTGTAATGTTTTCAAAGTACCGACTTTGAAAAAATATTCATTTTTTTTTCTTTACAGATAACTAATGTTAATAACATATTTTACTTTATAATCTATTATGAATGTGTTTTCCTTCCAAGTCATTTGCTGAGACAATGTTAAGCTGAAAATGGGAGTTTGGTCTTGTCCTAATAACTCTAATTTCATTTTCCTGGTGAAAAATCCAACCAGGCTGACCTACTGCCAGCTCCAAAACACAGGACGAGCTGCTCAAACTGGTAGATATAAACAGTTTCTAAATAATTGCAGTAAATGCAACATAATTTCTTGCCTCTCCTCATCAGTCACTCAACTGAATTAATCATCTAGCCTGATTTCAATGCATTGTGACCAGAGAACCCCAATCATCTCACAGTCAACTGCCTCCCGAAAAATACCGCTCTAAAGGTCATCCAGTTTTTTCCTTATCCTGAAAAACAAAACTACCCACTCATATAATCAATCAATACCAAGTATACTTCTCCAGTGTCTACAAAACAGCAAACCCTCATCTGTCTTTACTCATCTAAATTGTACACGTGATCAGCAGCTAGCTTGTAAAACTAAACAATTGTAGATTAAAGCCCTTTTGCTCCAGTTTATTGCTGTTTTTGCTGTGTTGCTAAATTTCATTTGAAGTAAATTAAAATGTAATGCAAATTATGAACTAAAAATGTTTGGAAACCGGTGTAGGAAATAGGTTGGAGGTATAGTTTTTATCTTTTAAATGTGTAATTTATGAATATGTCCCAGTCATTAAATAAAAAGGGGGGAGCTTTTAACAGATTTTGACTGCTGCCTCAAGGACATCTATTCACTACTTTATTTTTGGTCTTTCAGTGTCAGGACACAGTAGCACAATAATAAAATAATAAATGGTTGAACCAAACCATCAGACTTCTAGTTACACTTTCTTTTAGGTCCCACAGGAGGAGGAAATTTTGGAGCAATCGCAGCAGTTGAGTGTTGTGGACCCCCTTGGCCTTTTTCTTCAATTTTAGCTAGATGTTCTCCTCCATGTGGCCCAGGTGATCTGCCCCCACACTGGTCAATTAAATCGGTCTTTTGGGGTCAAACACTCTCAGAAGCAGTTCGGATCGCCTAGTGTGAGTACGTACTAAAATGCTTGCTTCTTCTAGATTTATAAAAAGATAAAGGAGAAAAGACAGGTCTCTGTCTCTAAAAATAAATCCTTAACTGTAACAATCTTTCTCAAAATTACGCAAGTACGTTTGCAGTTTTACAGATTAATCCTTCTGGTGTAGTAATAAGAAAATGTTAAGAATATTACACGTGTTCTAGTAAGAGGTTTGGTTGTGTTTTACTTCTGTCCTGTTCCAAATTCTCATTTTCTTTAGTCTCATGACCATGGGTAGGATGTTTCAGGTTAGGCTTTGGAGAAAGTTTGTGTCTGTCCTTCAAACTGACACGATGGATCTGTGTGTGTGTGTGTCTGTGTGTGTGCATTCTTTTCACTTTTTTCCATTTTGTCACTTTTTTCCTTCCTTGCTAAATAAAAGATGTATTGTCATCTTTTCACATCCTCTTTTGTTCTCATTTTATGGTCTGCTCTGTAAAGTTTCTTGTCCAGTAATATTTTCTGTTCATTTTAACAATAAAATTTAATTTGTAGTAAAACTGGTTTTGCACCCATAGTTTTTCCCATAAAACCTATTTTCACCCCAATTCTTCCTATATAACATCACTCTTTTATTCACCTCCAGTTAAGGATTGAATTGCAATCAAAATATTGTTCATTCAAAAACTTAATTTGGTACTTGATTGTCACTGTTATGTTTTCATATTTCAAGCTGCACACTATTGATATTTCAATAAACTATATTTTATAAACATGTAAACACCATCATTTGCAATAAACCCATAATACTGTTGCAACTAGGTGGCAGTAACAACACACAACATTTAGTTTTTGTTTTTACTGTTACACACAGGTCTGTTGCCAAGACTGCCACTGTTATGTCAAAGATAAGTCTAAGACTAAGAAGCAGCGGAGTCTGAGTCAAGACCATGTCTTAAGGGGGCTGAAGCCAAGTTAAAAACAAATATTAGTACATATAGTGGACATGATTTCTGAAAATGAACTTTTGCAATGCATATTTTGTAAAATAGTAGCTAATCATAGTGCAAAATGATTTCACTATATGAGTTTTCATATAAATCAAAGATCTAGGGCTTAACTTTCAAAAGTATGGGGGTTTGAATTTAGCTGATTATGTGGTTAAAATGTGGGGAAAGTTGCATAATTGAAGCACAGTGGTTTAAAATAAGAAATGTACTAACTGAGATAAAACTAGAGTTAGATAACAAGATTAACAGCAAACAAAAAAAATGTTCTGAAACTAAACAGAAATGAAACCGTAAAGCCTCAGTGTTAAAGTTAAACACTTTACGCAGTTCACACATGAAAACTGGCCAGCACTTCTCGTGCATCTGAAAGAACGTCATGGTTTACTCATAACGCAAAGTGTCAACAGCACAGGAAGTTGAAAACCATGTTAGCAGCAAAGGAGGAAGCTACACGTTGGGCAATAATTAGTAGATGCAGCAACACAACAGCCTTTAACAACTCCCATCTTCACTTTGCACTAGAACATGTAGAAGTGAACAGTTTCCTGATAAACATCTCTCGCAGTCATCTTGGGTAGGTTGCAGCATTGTTTGCTTATAAGGCTTTCAAGAATATATGTTTACTGATTGAAAATTATAGTAATTTTATGTGAATCTGTAGATCAATGTCTGTAGCTGTAAAGATTAGCTTATGTTACATCATACATTCTAACACATATAACATATACAACAACTGCAAACTCTCACGTGCTACATGTTTTATACCATGACATCTTATGAAATGGAATTTTTGTGTTTGAAATTACAGCTATTTTAGAACCTGAACTTTTACAAATTTTATCTTTAATTTGAACATTTATGTTGATATAGTGAATATCAAGAAAGACCTTTTTCCTAGATGATGTCTGCTTTGATGTAAGCTATGTTTTAGCATTAAGAAAGGTTCTGTGTATGCCAAATTGTTTAAAATGTGATGAGTATTGCTTTAAATACTTTAGGCAGTATCTTAAATTTTCATACTGTTTCTTATCTGTCACCACAATGTGAATACAATGTCGTATGTCTAAAAATATAGTAGCAATGGTGATTTCCTTTCATCTACCAATGCCAATATCACATTATTATTACATAGAAATGCCACATTGATGAATATGATGAATATTTTTCATATTAATTATTACATAGTATAACTAAACATTTTAGACATTACTCCAGCAACAGATTTTTCACTTAATCAGAACACAAATCTAGCAAATCTAGCAAAATAGAAATGCTTCAGATTAAGTACGTAGCTCTGCATCAGGGGCCATCCACATCACCCAACACCAACCCCCACTCACGCTTTACATTTCTATTGCTCTGCACGCATTTGAAAAATGAGTCATAAACTTAACCTTTAACACTCATGAGTTTCTAGTTGAAGCCTAGTCTTATAATGCATTGTTAAAAGCAGCTCTGAGTAGGCACACTTATTTTTATGTGATTACAGGGCAAATTGTGAAGAATCATGTCAACCAGAAAGTCTACAAAAAGCCACAAGCTTGGCTCCTCTCGGCGTCACAGAAACCGTAACAGAGAAATTGAAGAAAAAGAAAATGATGATGGATTCACAGACCCTGGAAATCAGGAACATAACAGTGAGCAAAGTCACTTGCACACAGTTACTGAAAACCAAGCATCTGATGAGTCTTCACTGCTTCATTCTGATCAGCCAGTTATAGCTGGCACCAACCCAAGCACTTCAGTCTACAAACTTTCTCTTGACCCACAGTCAGAGGATTGCAAGGATCTATCACAAGCTGAAATAACAAGTAAGAAAAGGAAAATAGGATCAACTCGCAAGGGCAACAGAAACTTGAAATTTGAAGGAATTTATGAGGATGAACCACAGCACAGAGTACAGCTAAGCGAAGGTGTTAGTGATGTGCAGGAAGTGACTGTAGAAGCATCCATAAAATTGGATGAGGGCAAAGAAGACCAAACTGCACCCAGTCAGTCTTCAGAACATAAAAGCTCCATCCTACAAGGGAAGCATTTGGCCCTTGGTACCATCATTCCTAATGAAGATGATTGCAAAAATGATGAACACCAACATTTAGAAGCAGCCCTACAAAGCAAACCAATAGACATCTCTTCTTCTGAACTCAACCAATCCAAGGACATAGAATTCAGTCAAGATTTATTACATACCACACTTGATTTTAGTATTGTCACACCAACTGAATGTAATGTGTCACCACAGGAATTAGATGAATCTTTGCAAATATATCATCATGTGGACACTTTCAGTGAGCCAGTAACCTCCTTACCAAACACCACCAGTCAGAAAAGCAGGATAGACACAATTTCCACACCTGGTACTGAAAACAGAGATGACAGACAGGATGTTCAGATGTCTCTAAATAACCTAATACACAAAGACAAGCCATCTATGGCAGAGCACACTGTTCTCACAACAATGGATGACCTATCCAGTTTAAATCTTAACAGTAGTGACAAACAAGAAGATAAACAAGAAAGAGAAGATGTAGACACACTGGAAAGTTGTAATGCTGAAGATATAGGACAAGATGAAGATATGGGAGTACCATCAGACTCTTTGAAAAATAAACATGAGCATGGTACTCAAGATGACAAAGTGACTAGAGTTATATGGCAAAATGTTAGTACCAAATCAAGAACAGAAGATACATCAAGATACATATATCAAGAAGATCAAGAAGATACATTTATCAAGAACATAGTTGACCACTCCCTTGAGCTAAAGGACAACACTTTAATGCTGACTAAGGAGAGCATTCACAAATCTGAAAGTACAGAATTCAGAGAGGACCCTGACGAGTATAAGGAGGTAAGTGTGGTTGGGCATAGAACAGACAATGATTCAGATGAAGGGGTGGCTGCAACAAATCTAAACCATGTAATGGAGCCAGATAGAAACATCATTTCACCCGTAAAACTGAAAAATCAAGAAGTAGGAACATCTTCAGACATTTCATATGAATTCAAATTCCAGTGTGACAGTGAAATTAAAAGTTACAGAGAAGAACAATATGATTTTTCTGAGGCCAGATGTTGGATAGGGGAAAGCAGTGCAGATGAGAACATTGGTAAAAAAGAGGTGGACATGCATTATGATGAAGAAGAAAAATATAGAGTGATAGGGACAGAGAGAGAGCTGGAGAATTATGACATGCAATTTACAACTTCTAATCAGTTGTTATTTTCTAAAGTAAGTTCAACAAATGTGTTAGATTTTGCCACTGAATCTCAACTTATTCCTGCTGAAACACTGTATGGAGAAACAGAAACCAGCAGCCAGACATGCAACCTTCAACATTACAATCCAGGGGAATTTCCAACTAAATTGGAGATGCAGTCAAAGGAAGGAGTTTGTTCTGATCAAATGCTTGACAAAGTAATCATAGATGGATCTGAGTTTTTAGACATAGAAACTGAGGTTATTGAGAAGGAGAATAATGACATAAAGGAAGAAATGTATGCTGGTTCCAAAGAAAGTTTTACAAAGGAGGACTTTATAAGAGTGAATGAAGGAAACGATGGCATGTCAACATTTATGAATGAGCATGAAATGGCATCCATCATCACAAATATACAAGAATATGCTTTTATGGAACAGACATCCATGGTAGTTGAAGAACATGGTATTGAGAGTCCTGTTCATGCTAATCCTACAAGTGATGCAGTGGAGCCCATTCCTGACAATTTGACACAAGTAATATTAGACATGCTGGTGTATAATGCTGTAGCTGTACATGATCAGAATCAAAACATGTCTGAAGAATGTCTAGTAAATCCAACAAACAGAGAATCAGAAGCAGAACAATTTGAAAGCACATCTCTGACTGTTTACATACAGGAATCAAGACTGGGTCAGGATGATGCAGTAGCAGAAAACATGAGATTTAGCCCCTCTGAGAAAAAACAGGTAGATTCAACTCAAAGGAGTCTTAGTGGACTTATCTCAATAGGTAACCAGAAAGACAGTCTTAAAGCACAGAGGGAAGCCAACCAGGTACAAAGTGTAGAAGAAAGTACACCAGTCTCAGAGGATGGATTACCACTCAGCTTTACTCCTGAAACATGTTATCTTCAGTCTTCAGAGTCACTCAATGTCATGGAACCAGAAGCAGAAAGAATAGATGAAAATATGATTGAAGCTGTGGGTAAAGAAGACAACACAATATCTTCACAAGAATATAATGAAACACCTCAGTACATCTCAACAGAAGTTGTCAAAACAAATCAAGAATGTAGTGTACTTGACAGACAGGATAAGGAAACTGTAATGGTAAAAAATATTTGCAGCAGGGTGGATACCACACATGCAGTATTATCAGATGTAGCTGAACATGTGGTTGATACTGGGGTCCACAAAATGCAAAGCAGAACAGAAGTGGCTGAAACTATAGAACAAAATGAACAAGCAATATGGCAGGGAAACAAGGATGCTCAACCCATATCTTTAGAAGATCCTCATCAAAATACTTATCCAGATTTGGAATTAGGACTGTCCAAATCATCAGAGTTTACTGAGATTGCTACTGTTATAATAAATACTGATCGGCAGATGCCTTTTACTGATCCAATGAATGCAGCTGAAGTAGGTCAACTGCCAGAGGTAAACATACTACCAGAAACCACAACTCTTGTTCAAGAAGAAGGTCATATGCTGATTAGCACAAATAGTCACAGAGAGGGGTCAACACGCAGGACTCTGAGGGGAAAGAGAGAAGAAAACAATGAAGAGGATATGTATGAAGCAGAGAAAGATATGCCTTTTACAGATAAATCTTCATCATCAAGCCCAGAAAATGGAGTTAGTAAGGAGAAGAATACAATGGAAGACTTAGAAAAATGCTCACAAAAATATATGTATTCAGAGTTATCCTCTCAAACCTTTTCGCCCTCTCAAACTACTATCGAACATCATTCACCTACAACAGAGCATCCTAATTTAAAGGAAAATGATGGAAATAGTACAGAGACCATGGAAAAGACAAGTGCAGAAATCCATACGCAAACTCAAACTAAGAAAAAGAAGAAATTTGGATCTACACGGAGACCCCATGGAGGACACCAACCACATACTGAAGGAGAAGGAAAATGGAAAGATCGAGAAAATACAGAAGAAACTGAACATCAAATCATATCTCAAGCTGCCACTTCAAACCTGCTCACTGAACCACAGAATACTATGAGTGAGGTGACACTTGACATCCATGACTCACCAGTCACTACTGAACAAAAACTAATTATTAAATCAGAAGCTGAAATCGTGATTGAAGGGATCGAAGCACGACCTGCCATATTATCAACTGAAGTTGATCAGATTCACTCTGTGGCCTATGATGAGGTAAGCAATGCAGAAGGACTGACTGAAACTACAGAGCAAAATGATGAACCAGGAGTGAATGAGGAGAAAGATGCTGAGTCCACGCTTTTCAATAATGAAGAAATTGCACCAGTCATCAAAGAAATACAGAATGATGCTTTCATTGAACACATGTCCCTCACAGTCAAAGAGCATGGTAATGAGAGTCCTTATAATGAAATTGCCAGTGACGTTAATGTTCATTCCACATGTGGCCCAGTGGAGCTCATTCCTGAAACACAGGCCATGTCACACATGCA
>JAQQZR010000036.1:12136037-12154704 GCA_030068235.1 Notoglanidium macrostoma | reverse complement strand
ATTGCTGGTCCTACCAAAAACTTTACCGAAGAGGACATTACAACACCATGGTCACAACAATATTTGCTTTCTGAATTATCCTCTCAGACTACTGATCTGAGTTTAACTACTATCGAGCATCCATCACCTCCAACAGAGCATCCTGATTTCAAGGAATATGATGGAAATAGTACAGACACCATGGAAAAGACAAGTGCAGAATTCCTCATGCAAACTCAAACTAAGAAAAAGAAGAAATTTGGATCAACACGGAGACCCCATAGAAGACACCAACCACATGCTGAAGGAGAAGAAGGAGAATGGAAAGATGTGGATGATACAGAAGAAATACAAATCATAGATCAAGCAGCTTGTTCAGACTTGCTTACTGAGCTACAGGATGCTGTAAGTGAGTTGTCACTTGATACCCTTAAACCATTCTTGAGAACTGAGCAAGATGTGAATTGTAAAGCTAATGAAAGCACCAGTCAACTAGCTTATCCAACCCATGGCCAAGTGGAACATCTTCCTGACCGACAAAGTAGAATAGACATGCCAGTTGTATCTGAACAGTACCAAACAATGTCTGAAGAACACTTAGAGAATCCAAAAAACAGAGAACCAGAACTAGAGCAATGTGAAAGCACATGCCCAGTTGTTCACATACAGGAATTAACTTTGACCTCAGATGATATGGCAACAGAACATTCAGGAGATAGTAATTCTGGGATAAGGAGGAAGTTGGGTTCAAATCGAAGGAGTCTTAGAGTGATGAAGGAAAAAGAAAACATCCAGGAACAAACAACAGAAGAATCTACACCAACCTCAGAGAAGGATCATGACCTCAACTTAACTACTGAGATATCTCATCAATCCATACAAACACATTCTGGGTCATTAAATGTTGTTAAACCTGAAGCAGAAGCATTGGGATCAATTTGCAAGAATCTTGAGGAAGAACAGAGTGAACAGGAAGCATGGCAAAAAACTACAGATAGGAACCCTAGATATGCTGGAGACATTGACAGAGAACACTTAAAATTGGAACTAATAGAAGACATGCTTAACCCTGAATCAATCTTTTGTGACACAGAGACAAGAGTACAAGAGTATGAACCACAAATTCACAATAAACTTGATCAGTCAGAAGGCTCCCTTCTTAGTGAGATAGAATTTTGCCTGAATAAAAGTTTTGAAAGTACCCTAAATACTATAGCTCTTAACCCTAATATATCAGAATTCTCAGAACCAATGTCTGAGGGGTCTCTTCAGCTACCATCATCTCAAAACCCTGAACTTCACACAGAACCAAGCTCCCCATCAAGAAGGAGAAAAATGGCATCAAGTCGCAAGATATCTAGAAACAAGCCTGCAGAAAACATATCCAATGAAAACAGGGGGTCTGAACAGGAAAAAGAGAATTTGGACAAAAACAATCCTGAAAACAGTGAGCATAAAAGAGAGCCAAAGACAGTTAAACAAACTGTCATGGCAGAAGGCACAGAAGCCATGAAAGAATCTTTTGATCTCATGTCTGAAGTCCAAGCTCTCTCTCAAATGAATGAGAGTGGTACACAAGCCACAGGGCAACTGCTTCCAGAAGGTAGGCGAAAGTTTGGGTCCAGACGAACAGCGAAGGGAAGCAGAGGTCTAGGGGCATTTACACATGATGATTATGAGAGCAACCAGAAAAAAACAGATGTTCAAGTGACTAAGGATGACTTAAGGGTATGCATGTAATATCTCTATTAATTTGTTTAAGATTAATTTATCACTTTTCACTTATTTATAAATGTATATTCCTCTCCATATTGTGTACGTTTGTATATTTAACATCCTGTATTTCACAGGTCTCTGATCCATATTTCATCTCAGAACCAGAGAGTACACCAATCCCTCAGCCAGTCTCTGAACCTAGGTATAGATGAAAATTCTCTGGCATTTGTTTATTTATTTTTTTATTATTTTATTAACCACATTTCCAAATGTCTGGCTGTTATGCATATTAAGGATGTTGCTAAATCATCTGAATTGTACTCACCGCAGAGACTGCCTGTTGCATGTTCATTCATGTTCTTACATTATCATTATATGTTTTCTGTATTGTTTTCTTTCTCCAGATCAGGAATTGAAGAGGTTACAAAAACTGTTGTGAAAAATCCAAATGCATCTACCGAAGCTGGCCTTGTTTCCTTGGATAACATTAGGAAAACTTCACCAGGTGTTGTAAGCACTGGAGGAAGACAGAAAATAGACTTTGAGCAATGCAATGAACAAAGTGAGTACAAAAATTTAGGTTTTGCAAAAAAAAAAAAGTAGTTGAGGCTCTGGAGGTTGGGGTAGGAAATTGTGTTAAACAGCCTGTAGCAACCTTCAACTACTTGTGTAGTTCCAGATTTTGGACTAGCGGTATACAACATTGTGATGGTGGGAAACAGCAACGTGGGAAAGACATCCTTCATAAAACGTTTACAGACCGGACATTTCACCCCAGACTACAATGCTACTATTGGTGAGTCTGAGCTCACAATGGCTTATAACTTTTATATATAGGTCCAAAACTGTGTGTTAAAATGCATGTCTGTGTGTGCATGCCTTTATGTATTCAGGTGTTGACACCTTTATCCAGACTGTCACATTTGGTAGTAGAACAGTTAAACTATATGTGTGGGACACAGCAGGTCAAGAGAGGTAAGATAACAACTGACAAAGAATTCATATATGACTAATCAAAACTATCCAGTGTTTTTTGTCGTTGTTTTTTTAATTAATTTGAGGAACTGTCATATTCAGGTATCACAGCATCACTAGGCAGGTCTTCCACAAATGCCAGGGGCTTCTGCTGATGTATGATATCACATCATCTCAGAGTTTCCATGCTGTTCGTGCATGGATCTCCCAGGTTCAGGTTAGTTTATCCATTGTATAAAGAAAAATGGAGAATAAAGGGAGGAAAGTAACCCATTAATAGCCTATTAATTATTTTTTATTAATTTTTTATTTTTGGTTTGGTTTGGGGTCAGCATAAAAATTGGTCATTGGTTCACTGAATTAATCCTAAAAAAAAAACATAATTCCCTTAAATAATATAATGTACCTTTCCATAAACACGTTGTCATTCAGAATGTACAATATTCAAGTCACCCCCTTCCTCTATTTTTTATATATAATCCTGCACAGGAAACAGCTCCCCCTGATGTCATCTTGATGTTACTTGGCAACAAAAATGACTGTGCTCATCGAGAAGTTCAGCTACAGCACGGGGAGGATCTGTCAAAAGTACGGTTATATACATACTGACCTTGTCACTTATTAATGATGTAGACATTTGATAAGCGTTGAAATATCACTACAATCTAATTTTTCTAGTCTACATAAGAACATTGCTGAGTTGGCATGAAATAAAATAATTTTGCAAGACATTGCTTTGTTTTTTTAACCAACACAGGAGTATAACATTCATTTTATGGAGTGCAGTGCTGCAACTGGTGAGAATGTGTCAGAGTCTTTGAAGACTCTAGCATGGTGAGGCAAAGTTTTGTCTATCAACTCAGTGTTATGATTTTATTATGACACAACTTGTTCACTCTTTATGTTTCTTATTATCACTAGGTTATTGGTGAAACAGAGAGTGAGGAAAGAGGAGGAACAGACAACATTACAGCAAAAGCCACAAAAAAAGAAGTCAGGTTGCTGTTGAAAACACACACATACACGCACACACCCACACACCCACACACACACCCACACACACACACACACACCTACAACTTTGTTCGTACACATCAAATATATCTGTACAAAATGTGTAATAATATAAGAGAATGTTATAGAATGTTCATTGTATTTTTAAAATATTTTCATTGTCTTCATACATTCTTAATATATTTTTTGCTAAAGCATGCATTATTTAATTAACCTCTCATTGCATGCTTTGTGCTGTTCCATGAAACAGAGCAATTCTGATGGAAACTGGTGGATTAAAAATGCATTTTTCTGTTTACTGTTACTTTGCTGTTTCTTTTTTTTATCTTTCTGAATTCAGTTCAGGACTGGATTCAATTCAGGGCAGAAAGTCATCTTATAACTGCATTTAGCAATAAATCATGTAAAATATTGCGCACCTCTAGGAGGGTGGACCCCATACACAGAAAATGGTAAGAATTAACAGGCTGAGAAAAAGCACAAAAACAATGAAAAAAACCTCTGCTGCCCACTGACTGGTTTGGACCCCTGTCACCACTAGAGGGCGATCAGAGGGAATAAGATTGGTCAGGTTTAGCATATAGCCCAAAGTCCAGCCTATGTCAGTGTCTGCCACCTGTAATAAAAACATTACAAGTATTTAAATTCAGAATTTAAGAAGTGAAATTAAAATTAAATACAATAAAACAATAAAATAGTGGCACTGATACTGTAAGAATAAATGCCTACATGCCACCATGTACTGTTGCACTAGCACAATTATGTTAGGGTCATATTGCTCTGATTTTCCGTATTACAAACCTGTTTTTTAAAGGTGATTTTTTCCCAGTTGTTGTCGAATTTATATCCTTTCAAAAGAATAACCATGATATAATGAGCTGAAGAACAGTAATCTCTGAGATACTTCTCCTTCACTGTTGGATATTCTGCCACAAGCTGAAAAAGAGAAAAATAATTGTATACAACCTTTACCATAAGCATTACATAAGATTGATGCTTTTCCTATCAGACATATGAGAACTTACTGTCATCCAGGTTTTGTTGCAGTAAGACTCAACGGTAGAATTGACACGAGACAGTGAAGCCCTTGGTGCAAGACCAAGGAAGTCAAAGGTATAGAAGTATGCAGAGAAAGCCTGAAACCGACAATGAATGGATTTTTTTAATATCGGTACATAAAATTACAAAATCATTGTCCTGGCATGCACACTTTTCAGTTTCACAATCCTTGCTGTAGGGCATGAGTGCTCAACTGTCCCTGTTCTAACCTATTACACAAAAACTCTAATACTGATTAATTTAATCATGTGTCTCTAATCAGAGAAATCAAGACTCTATGCTGGATTTTTTTTAAATGTTCAAATTGGCACTTAAATGTATAATTTTAATAATAAGTCTAGAAAACAAACAGAAACACTCACAAAAAACTCTCCGTAGACAGGAGGTTGGTAAACTCCATCAAAGCCACAGTCTGGATAAAGCGAACAGTTTATAACATTTACAATCTTCTCGATCAGTGATATACAGTTTGCAGAATCACCAGTCCCTGAGAAAGTGACCTGTACCAAGGGGTCATAAGGGGTCGGCTTGACCACACAAGGGGAGTCGTAAATGTCCCCTAGCTTTATTGTCAAATTGTAGCCTCTGTGGTAGCATGGATGGTTGATAACAGAAGAAGAGCTAGTCTAAAAAGAATAAACAGACTCCGATGATCTCAAATCATTATAACTGTAACATTTATCAATAAGCAATAGTACTTCAAATGATCTTGTGTAATGTTTTTCAAGCAAGCAAAACAACTCATTGTTTAACTGTCTGAATATTACTTACATTGAATATTATGAATTACCATGAAAGTTTGTCATTATACCAGCATTACATGGTAGAATAAGAGCAGAGAATACTCTACTATTAAGAACATTAATTATCAGTAATTTTCATACTATCAGAAGTTACATCCAGCCAAGAAGTTAGGGTCTGATCAAACTTTATTGTAGGTAATGATTGTATAATGGCCAAAACATTTTTTTAAAGCCAATTACAGATAGTAGCTATCTATTTGCTATAATTGCACTGCATTCATAGCACTTTGATTCCCACTTTTTATGACCTCAGAAATCAGAGCACTAACCTTCTGAAGATATGCCTGGAGTTTCTTCAAGGCCTGATCTTTGCCATAGCACAGGTAACTGTGTGTGTACAACTGGTACCTGTAGCTATAGAGCTGGAGGTCAAAAGCAGACTGTGGGTCTTTAACTGGCTCTCTTGGTAGGAAAGAAATCTGTGTGGATGCACCACCTAAGTCCAGAGCTCCTAAAATCGTCCCAGCTTTAGGGTGAATCCATTTACCATTAAATGCATACTGTTTTGAAGGAAAATAGTTTGGAATTGTGGATTCATGCAAATATCAATAATTATATACAATCAATAAAGTTGCATTTCAGATATAAATTGTGTACTAGTCATAAGGAAACCCTTACCTTAATGAAGCCCTCCAACAAATAATTGATGGTAATCCATCCATAGGCCCCCTCCTCCATACCAGTGATAATTCTGGCCCCACGAAAATCAAAGGGATAACCCTGCATAGTTTTTCTCACCTCGTTAATTATTTGGTCTGACTGAGTCTTGTTTTGTAAACTGTGGAACATAGTAATAATAATATATATTAGATGTGATTTTTACACTGTGGCCACCTGACCATCACCCCCATGTGTGCTATTTGAACATCCCATTCCAGTCTTAGTTAGTCTCCCATTGCTGTTATAATAACCTAGAGGTGCTTAATTATGTCAAAAATCATAATCATAATCAACAATTATTTTGACCAATATTGAGGTCATGATTATTGACCATGATTATTTACCAAAGATACTCCTGACTGTGGAAACACTGTGAACAGGCCATTTCGACCTTGAACGTATTTTGACTGCTGTGCTGTAGGGAACTTGTTAACAGCATTTAGGGAGGAGAAAGCACACCACTAAAACTGATCGGGATTTATTGCGCAAAATAAAATAGGGCATCATTTCAATATGAGATACAAACAAATATCTTTTTTTGTTGTTGATTATCATTTTTTCATAATTGTGGGAAGCCATTAATGTAATCATGATTAAAGTGTGATTAATTGCACAGCTCTATAATAACCTCAATTCTTCTGGAAAGGCCTTCTACTAGATTTTGAAGCATAGCTCTGGGGATTTCTTTACTAATGTCAGATGAGGAGACCTGGGGTGCAGTCAGCGTTCCAGTTCATCCCAATATGTTCAGTGGTGTTGAGTTCAGGGCTCTGTCCAGGCCACTTGAGTTCTTCCACTCTAACCTTGGCAAACTATGTCTTCATGGGGCTCACTTTGTGTACAGAGGTACTATCATACTGGAACAGGTTTGGGCCCCATCGTTCCAGTTAATTCTCTACAATTGTGTGCGTCCAACTTTGTGGGATTCAGTAATTTTAATTTATCTGACATTTTAATACATATTATATAAGCCAAAATGTTCCTTAGGTAGAGGCCATATACCAAAGAAGGAATATAATATATAAAGTGTCTTAGAACAACAGATAGCAACAATACTACAGCGCTGTTGAATTTCAAATCTGATTGGTCAGGGGGTGCTGATTAATATTTTATAACAGCATGGCTCTGACAATAGCAAGGAATACAAGACCAGGTTTATGGTTACAGTAAAATAATCAACAACTGAGTGATATTTTGTGGCCCAAAGTTTTTTTATTCTACTTTAAAGAATGCAGTCTCCCTTCATTTTCTCCCAAATTTGATTACCTGTCAATTCCCCTCTGCCAGCCACCCATCACATAACAAACAACATCATCATTTCAAACTATTGTTGATATTGCATCCCAGCACAGCGTGCAACACTCAGAGGAAAGTGCCATCCGCCCTCTACCACATGCCTGACCTCAGATATGCCCACAATTAGTGTTGCTATGTGCCTGAAAGGGGAGACAGAGCATGAGAGTTTGCTATCCCTCCCATCCAGTGACTAATTTTGCTCCTGGCCACATGGCTGTGGCATTGTCACATGACTACATTTTTTAAAAATAATTAAAGAAAAACACATCATAGTTTTTTAGCAGTATATAAACTGCCAAAAAAAGATATGATACCTAAATATGTGAGGATATCTTGAATAAAAGATGTCAGACAAAAAAAGACAACTTGTTTACATGTTTTTCTTTGTTAAATGTTATCATAGAGAGAATAACATATTAGAACTACCTGTCATTCAAATCAGTAATATGAACATTTAGTTACTATTGATATAGTAAGAGTAAATTCACAGGAATCTGTGGACATTCCACATAATCCAAGTATAATATGAAACATTAAAAACATGTTATATAACAAAGAAAAAACATATAAACAAGCTGCATTTTTGTTTTATTAATGTCAAGAGAAATTACACCTGCTATAATGGAAGTGATAACAGAAACTAACATGTATCAGGGATATTCCACAACCTTAAATGTAACTTATATACCAATTTGCTTGTTTGTTTGTTTAAACAACCATTACTATAAAAGAAATACAACACTTGGGACCATTACACACCATCATGTTGTTGATTATTTTCCTATAACAGCATCTTGTTTTATTCATTACATGTCAAATGGTTAAATACCAATACAGTCCATAGTATTCATTATACATGATATAATATATTATATACGTGATATCTCTCTCCATGGCCATATTTCTTTACATTTAGACATTGCATAATGTTGCAAGACATTATATTGAATTTTTCCACCTTTAACCTGCATAAAATACTGTATACAGGATGGGCTCTGTGCATTTTAGAAAATATGCTCAGAGCCCAACCTTCAGTAAATATATAACAAGAGAGACTGGATTCTATTTGTGTTGAATTAAGAAATTCTATTTGTTCATGGCATAATCATCTGTTAACCAGGTGATAAAAGATGATTGGTATTTTTTGAAGCATTTTGAACTGAAGACTGCTCCTAAATCCAGGAGCCCTGGAATTTCATTACTCTTCGGGATGTATCTTTTTTAAAGCTATTGTGACCGTATTGCCATAAAATGGCAAGTCAGTTTCAGGGTGGCATGGTGGTGCAGTGGTTAACACTGTCACCTTACAGCAAGAAGGTTCTGGGTTCCTCCCACAGCCCAAACACATCCAGGATAGGTTAACTGGCTACTCTAAATTGCCCATAGAAGTGAATGGATTTTCATCTCTGTCTTAGCCCTGCAATAGACTGCTGTCCTGCCCACAGTAGCAACCTTGCCTGTAGACAGTTGGTATTGGTTCTAGAGTCCCCTGCGACTCGCAACGGATAAGCACTATATATAATGAATGGATGGACAAATTTGGATTTATGATTACACATACACTAAAAAACATTTACATTTACACTTTAAAAAACAAGAAAAAGCAGATGGAGAGTTCAGACAAATGTGCTACAGAAATAAAGGTGACCTGACTTGAAGTGACTTGCCTTTTGTCTGCACCTTAGCAGACGATCAATCTTTTAATCCTTACGAATTAAAACTAAATATACAAAAGGATTATTAAGGGAGAGATTCGCACACCTGAGAAGCCTCATGCCTGCTGTGGCTCCCAGGTAAAGAGGCGTTGTTCTTTGCTGACTTGCAGGGACTGTTGCCATTGCAACGTCTAAGCATTCTCTTAAGCTCTGTCCAGCGCCAGGAGGATTTGCAACATAACTGGATATACCATCACCTAAAAACAGAGAATTGTGCTCATCCATTATTTTTGGTACATTAGTATGACCATCATGGAAAAAAGCAGCACCTTTCAAAGTACTGTAATACAGACAAAAATAAATGGCATCCTTTTGCTAATAGCAACAGACATTCTACCAATTTCTACCTTTCACATCACAGGTCAGAGTCTGAGAGACGATTCCTGTGTTGTTTTCTTTGTTCCCTGGCCATTGATACAGGAAGAGGGCTGTGTGTGAGGAACCTGCATCAAACACCATCCCATACTGAGGAAATCAGACAAAAGCAATTAATTCACTTACTTTTCCAAATGCTAAGAAACTTTCATTACAATTAAAGCTTACATTCTGTATAATGATATAATGTTAAATAATGCTAAAATGAATACTTTGAACCACATGATGTCTGTTAATACAAACAAAACAAGGTTTAACCTGTGTTGAGTACGGCAGTTCTGCTCCCTGACGATTAACAATGGTAAGGATTAGAGCGACGATAGTCATGCATGTTATAGCTACTACTGCAACACCTAGTAGCACAGGTTTTAACTGTAGCCTCATGTCCCTGTACAAACACATACACAAGCATCCTGTCAAAGCTTGGGCAAATTCAAGAAGAAACAGAACAATAAATGATATACAGAATGTGTTAAAATATGATGAAATTCTATGCCTTTTAAAGTATTCTGTCAAAACATCTGTGTCTATATACAATGTTTTGTTCTTTTAAATATTTGATCATCAGTTGTAACATACAAACAAACCTGGACTTCACAATGAGTCAACTATAAGTTAACTATTAATCCTGAGTCCAAAAGAACTATGCTAGTAAAATACTGATAGGAATGTTGAACGGCACCTCAGTGACATACCAAAGAGAAAATACTGCTTTGCTTACCTTATATAAACCTGTAATCTTCCCTGATTGATACGACAAAACACATTCACTCTAGGCAAATTTGGTACAACAGGTGAAATAGTACAATATACTGCTCACACCTTCATCTCACAAACATCATCTGATAAATGACGAAATGCTTCCTCTTTCCAAGACTGCTTCCAACTAATCACGCACTTACGGACACACATGCACACACCCTGCTGGCTGTATCAGGGTAGGAGTATTTTCCTCTTTATCTTATGTAACGTATTCACTTCATGCATGAATTTATTATATTACTAAGCAGAATAGCTATATTCTGAATAATCTAAGAAAAAAAGACTGCCCACACTGCTTTTAAAAAAGCTTCATAGATATTATGTTATATACACTACATACTGTGTATTATATCTTAGTGGTGTACCATCTTAGCTGTAATGATACTTCAGGAACAGCTGAGAATTGCATTTTGAAAAGAAGAAATATGATATCAAGAAATTGGTTTGAGAATGTACGTTTTGCAATAATGATGCAGAATTCAAAATATCTAACTGATTATTTCAAATGTCTGTTCACAGACCAGAGAAATGTTCTAAATCTTGTACTGAACAAAGCCAGCAGGCATGTTAGCCTTATTTCTCCAGTGATAGCTTTGATTTGGAAAAACGGTTCCACAATAATCTCATATGTCCTTACAATCAACTCACCGCAGGATCCCAATTAACATTCCACAAAAGTTTCCTCCTACTTCTGTACCTTCAACACAAAGAAAACTGTAATCTCGTCCTGTCATGCTCAATTATGAATTACCGCTGAAAAAAGGGAACAGTGTGAAACGTATCATACATCAGATTAAATTTCCCATATGAATACACTAATCAGCCAACTAACTGGTGTCCTGATTCATGCAATAATACTTCTCACAGAACACACATGGAAGCACACACAGAGACACACAGAGACATTCTTGAATCTTAGAAACAATCCTAGCACACACAATAAACTCTTACAAAGGTTTGTTAAAGTCACTATAATAAACTTAACAAAAACACATATAACATCACATTAACTTACCTTTACACATAATGATTAGCTAACTGATACTTCAGGTAACTGCCACTCCAGTGTTCCAGTCAGTTCAGACATGAATTTGACCTGCTCTCATGTCTTAATTCTGTGCTGTGAGTTGATGTTGAACATGAGAAACCCAACTGTTTAATCAAAAGATATTTAGAGTTACAAGGACTTAAATGTGTTATGAAAAAATTTCAAAAGACAAATTATTGCAGATTATTTACAAGGACTTCAGCACTGTTGCTGTTTTTATCAGTGGGCTTTGCCAAAGATTTCTACAAGGAAACATGAATTATTAAACAAGTGATAAAAACATTAGTGTGACAGATAAAAATCTGCAGTCATTTCTTGCACATTATGTTCTTTAAAAAGTAAAAATCTGCTCTTCAAAAAACAATGCTGTCTAAATAAAATTTGATAAAATCACAATGAACTTTAGGATGGACAAATTATAAATTTATTAGTTAGCCCATCGGTCAGGTAAAAGCCTCAGTGTACCACCGTGGCTCATGATTTGATTGCCTGTAAACCTATAATTGAGTATGTTAAACGGTGGTAGATATCGTAATGTAATAACATATTTCGAACTGGTTTGCTGGTAAAATGCATGAACACAGACATTTTTTAACAAAAAAGCATATGATAGCAAAGGTTCAGTAAGTTGTTGCTCACTGTTTTAGCTCTGAGATTAGGTGTTTTTAATCCCCTTTATTTCCCTTGATATGTTCACCTGCAGGGTGACTGTTACTTATAGGAAGAGGCTTAGATGACAGTGTTGTGTTTTATTATTTGCACATACCTGCACATTCTGAAAAGATCAATGCACTTTAATCCATCTTGGGGGGGAAACTATTCTACCAATAGCCAGATCATGTCTGCCAATTTGTGTAGTGCAGAATGTTCTGGATTTCCTTCAAACATACATACCAAACAAACACTTTGTTCAGTAAGGAGTGGGGTACATGTCTGCAAGGTCAGTACAAATAAAGATTCAATAGCCGAGACATAAAACCTACTTGTCTTGAGCTACTGATTCTTTCAACCCAGATTTTAGGTAAACCTGCATTCTTTATGGGAGAATTCAACATTGCTCTGCAGACTTTGTCTTGAATGGACTACAATTGCTTAAGACAATGGTGAGTGCTGATGTTCTCAGAACAAAAGCGTCAAGACATCAAGACAGGACCACTGAGTGGGTAACAAGTAGCCTGGTTGAACAAATCCAAATTTACCTTTGGAGGTGGAAGGGCCAGATGACTGCAGACTGTACAGCTGTTTTTTGTTTTTTTTAGAAACTGTATGATTCAGTTATTTCCACATGATACACCCAGCAATGTGTATGCCTAAGCAAATGAATTCGTTTTCATACAGTAGGTCAAAGAAGGCCAAAAACACTACTATATATGTGCAACTAATAAACATAGTGTATGACAGCTAAAACACTTTATACCTAACCTTGGTTTCTACAAATCCAAACAGGTCAAACAAACTATCCACAATGCATTGCACTGTAATGTATTTATTTAGATACTAAATAAATTACGGTATCTAACATATTGAAACATGAGCATTTAATTTTAGCTAAAAGTGTCATCATATATGTAAAAGTACAAATCTTATCAGTCCTATAAGTCTTAATTAATATTTAATGAAATAATCCAATTTTTTTTGTTTTATTGTAACATATGGTTAGTGAAAAAAGAGGAGATGGGGGAACAGGAAGGCTTATTATTGGTTTCTAAAAAAGGATGGATGAATTATGCAACCCTAAAGGAAATGCAAATTTTGGAGAACTTAGGCAAAATACTTCCTATATGAGCCATCACCTGCTATTTAACCTGATGGTAGTGCAAGGTAGGATGATGTAATTTTACAAATTAGCATAAATATTATGAATATTAAAGCAGATTTTATGAACCAAACACTGATACTAGAGCAGAATTAAGCAAAAAAAAACAAACAAAAAAAAAAACCTCTCCAGTCATTAGACTTCAAACACTAAAAAGAAAGTTTAAAGTGAGTCCCTGGTCCAGATTAATTCTGCATTCTCTGGATGTATGACTTATGGCTATATTGCTATATATTGATATTTCACAGCTTGCTCAAAAGTCAGAAACTTGATGATCATTAACAAACCTTCTATTATGCAGTCCAAGATTGTAAAACACTATAAATAAAGGAAATTACCACAAATGTAAAATCAGTGTTATATTACCATTGTACTGCTATTGTAATCAAATTACTATTTTTTTTAGTTGTTTCTACTTGTTTCACCACATATCAAATATGATCCAAAATCCAAACATGAAAAAATTACGTGCTTGTACTGTAAAAGCTTAGTCTGTTGACATTGAAGTATGTTAGAAAAATGCAGCAGTACATAAGTGTCATCTAACATTTACATTTACATTTAAATATCCTTTTAAACTTGACTTTTATTTACATAAAAATACTGTTGTATTGTTTTTTCTTCATCAGGTTATATAGCAGGTGATGATGTGGTTTAGCATGAGTCTATTTGGAGGGAGGTATTTGGGGACATGCTAGAGGGATAATTACTAACATGGCACACCTGAGCCCTGTTGTCCTCTTTGTGATCTCTCTGTCTCTTTCTCTCTCTATTACTGAGCAGTTCAATCTCTGTGTGTGTGTGTGTGTGTGTGTGTGTATGTGTACCAGGCGCGTAATTTGCATGGGGGTTACGGGGGTCATGACCCCCGCAAAAATCAGATCCAGCCAATATAACCCACCCAATATAATCACATCATTCTGATTAATAAATATATTAATTATCTTGTATTAATAACTTGTTGATTTTCTTTATTCATTTCATTTGCCAGCAAAATAGTAGCATGTTTAATCATCTGGTAATGTTACCCACCCCCCTGCCGAATACTTGGTATTACCCAACGCCTCTTTCTCTGCCGAACGTTCACTATTTGCTATACTATACTCGGCAAGCTCCGAGCTAGTTACAAAAGACAATGATGCAGGCAATGACTGAAACGATGAGTTGAGGATTACCAGAAACATCTGGTTATTTGTTCTATATCTTATTTACAAAAAAATCCGAAAAATGTAATGTAAAACCTTTGGAGTAAATAATTCCAATGTAAGGGAAAGGAAGTATTTGCCCTATTTACCGACGTCTTCCACCGCAAGTCACTGTAAACTTTGATGTTAACTAGCATGTCCGACATTTAGCTTGTTAATTAGCTACAATCACAGCATTAAAGTGGTCACTAAGAAAACTATAAACCCTAACCCTAACCCCACCCCCAATGGTAGACCCAAAGTTACCCCCTTGATGTGTACATGTACATGTACACATGTATGTATGTATGCACTGCACATAGCAGACCCAAATAGAATACATCAAGCAAGCTAGTAAGCTGCAACATTTTTTTGTTTTGCAAAATAAAAAATTAATTACTGTTTGCCTACCATACAAAGGGGACTAGCACAAATAAAAAACTAAAGTGCATTCTTATCCTAGGGTTAATGATTGTTACAAATTTAGCCTATATGACACTGAAATGTGAGATGTAATTAAAATATCACAAATAACAGTGCAGCACAAGGACATTAGGTTACATGTGTTCTGGGAACTTTGTATAATGACACGAGTTTGACATCACTCGGAATCTAGCTGAACTCGGCAAGAAGGTTCCAAAGGGAATGCAGGCTATTATTGATGGTGTTTTATAGTATCATATAGTCACCACATGACTTTGTATTAAAGGTTTCGATGTGTGTGCAGGAAGGTATCCAGGTGTCAAAATACCATCCCTGGTGGATAGATGAGGTGAAAGAGAACAACTATTTACTGAGCTCTCTTCCATACACACATGCTGGAAAACAAATGAGTGACGGAAGTCCCACAACAAGAGAGAGGGAATGCAAGGTACATCACTCTTCAATGGAAGAAAGAAAGAGAAATGTGCACTTGAGTTATTTTATGCCAATAAATTATAATGCAGCAAAATATAATAAGTGATCAACTGGCACTCCATCTAGAGTGTATTCTTACCTTAAATCCAGTTTTCCTTGAATAGTCAGTGGATCTATCTGGAGCCAGAACAAGATGAGGCAGCTCCTGAAGATTAAACGAAATGAAGTGTTGTAAGTTCCAAAGTCATATTATGATAAGAATAAAAATTATAAAACACTTAAAAATCAACCTCATAAAAAGAATGAATTACAGCAGAGGTAAGTAGGAGGGTGAGTCAGTCGCCAAAGAGAAGCCATTTTTCTACACTACTGTTTTCCAACAACAACAACAAAATAAATAAATAAATTAATTAATTAATAACAATAATTATAATTTTTATTCATTCTTTTATTTAGATGGATGGGGTCATAATGGATGGGACGTTAGTCCATCATATGGAACCACAGACACACACATTCACACCAGGAGCATTGTGGGGAGAATATGCAAAACTCTTCACAGACAGGCTCAGAGCTCAGATCTCCGGAAAAAGTAAAGTGGCTACTTTCAGTGCCAGTGTTAGTGTCATGTACAGCCTTGGATCAATGACAAATGCTTGTGTTCAGATAAAGCTGGGCATGATATCCAGCTTTTTCTCCAGATAATGTTCAGCTCAAATATCACTATATAATCAATCCCTAGCTCATTTACCCAGGTACCTAACCAAAACAAACAATTTGTGATTCTCAGGTGCATCTCTGGTTTACTGTGGAACAATCAATAGTGACGTCATACCAACAGTTGTCCACTAATTAATTATCCTGTCCTATATGGCAACCCTGAGGTTAAACTTAAACCATGGAAATTTCCATGACTAACAGAGACTACTGCTCTCAGGGGTGAAGGTGAGACATAATCTCGAGACTATGGCAACTCAGCGATGAGTTTACAGTAAGGGAGAAGAAGGAACATCTGCCATATTGAATAATACACAAATACGCCACCATATAATCACAAATTTTTTTTAAAAAACATCTGATCATTCTGATAGAGCAATTGAATATGTGTCATGTGTGTGAATATGCAAAAGGGTATTGTCACATTAGTGTTCCTTGTTTAAAAAAAAACAACTGGTGTGTGCAAGTACCCTTCCAATTATTTCACTGCATAATGGTTTAGTCACCTATAACTTTTTACAGTATTTTGAAGTTTGGAATTTGAACTTTCAAGTATTTGCAACTTACGATTGCTTGGTATTATAAATGTTAACTATGTGTCTTTGTAATCCTTTTTGTTTTTATTTATAGAAGGCTGTCCAGTGATACTTTTGTACAAATAATTTGCAATACATATTTCATTACATTTTTGCCACCTGCTTATGTGTTTTTAAATGGCCTATTAAAACCATGATACAGTGACACCATGATATTTTTAGGCTAGGTTATACTGTGAACATTTCAAAATTGCCTGCCTCCCCACTCCTGTGAAGTTGAGCCTAAAGAGCACAGTAAGGGAGACAGTGAGGATGAGGAAAGAGAGAGGCTGCAACTCTCCAGACCAGCACAGCTCAGCTGTCACAAAGCAAAAGCAAAAACTCGCAGAGTTGCCAGGTCTGTAGCTAGCAGGAACATTGGACCCCACAGTGCCTATCCCCCTCTCCTGTCAGCATGGCTGTAGCTAGCTGTAAAGAAAGAAAAGAAAAGGTAGAGTGCATTATACTATTCACAGCATCAAATAAAATGTAAATGTAAAAAACAAAACAAGGGTCATCCAAGTGCAAAGTACACACTTGTGTTTTCCTTACTGTCAAAATATCTTTAGAGGGAACAAAACCTGAATTTTGACTGGAGGAACCTGCGATTAATTTACGTTCCTGGAGGATTGTTCCAGGTGTTGTTTATTAATGTTAAAAACAAAGTTAGGATTTGTTGTCAGCAGAGAGCGAGAGAGAAAGAACTGAAAGCATGACTGAATGAGACAATGAGCGAGCTGTGGTTGATTGAGCTACAATGTTAAATAGATTTAGGGAGCAGTATTGAGAGAACACAATACGTGAACAACTGAAATAATTAATATATAATATTTTCATATTTATGTTCTAACATGATAATTTTGTGTTGCTTCCTCATACATAAAACTTTTTGTTTTTGTAATGTGCCTAATCAACTTCTTCAGGTGTGGTGAAAAATGGCTTTAAGCTACCCTGGGAACAAACTTAAGATCAAGCTATAAGTAAAATTACATTAACTAGCAATGGAGCTACACCATCCATATTTTCTACATTCAATGCTTTACCTAAATTGAGGTAGTAATATATTAGTTATATTAATTATGTTATATATGAAAACTCACTGTACTACTACAGTAGTAAACATAGCATACATAGAATATACTATTGTAATTTGACCAGTTGTTTGTAAGCACTATAGAATGTGCCTAAGTGTATGCATCAAAACTACTATTATAGACTAGACTGTCTGTCTGTCACATACAGCAAGACAAAGAGAGACAGAGGGACAGACAGAAAGAGACAGATAGACAGACAAGCAGGTAGACAGACAGACAGACATCTGTCATAGACAAAGAGAAAAAAACAACAGAGACAGACAGACAGGAAAACAGAGAGATAGAAACCGAGAGACAGACAGGCAGAGAGACAGAGCATATAATCTTCTGGAAAAATGTAACATAAAAACACATCAGTGGTAAGTAAGTATAGTTCATTTACAGTTCTGTATTTTGTTTCATTTGTGCAATGTAATTTGTTTTCTTGTACAACTAATGCAAAAATATCATATTTGTTACAGTGATACATGAAAGCCTAAAACCAATGTTTCCCAGTAATTGTAGGCCTTCTTAAGGATTTAAGTGTAGAAGAGTTGGTAGAGCAGGTGGAGATGATGGAGCTTGTGGTGCTGGAGGAGCTGGTGGAGCTGGTGTTGCTGGTGGTGCTGACATTCATTCCTATACACATCACCTGACTGATCCACCCATCCATAAACCTGTTCCTAATTCTCTCATCAGCCCTGCAGTACTTAACTGGCCCTTTCCCACTTGCTCCTTGCCAGATTGTTGAAGCTGCCTTTGCTTCATGCCTTTCTAGCCTCTGTATTCTGTTCACCTGAAATCTGGAATACTGCATCAGTAATACACTATATTGCCAAAAGTATTCGCTCACCTGCCTTTACACGCATATGAACTTAAGTAACATCCCATTCTTAATCCATAGGGTTTAATATTACGTCGGCCCACCCTTTGCAGCTATAACAGCTTCAACTCTTCTAGGCAAACTCTCCACAAGGTTTAGGAGTGTGTTTATGGGAATTTTTGACCATTCTTCCAGAAGCACATTTGTGATGTCAGACAC
>JAQQZR010000036.1:12111819-12127668 GCA_030068235.1 Notoglanidium macrostoma | reverse complement strand
TATATATATTCTCCACTAAGATACTCCAGGATTAAATTGAGGTTTAAATTAAACCTCGCAGGAAGCAGTTTTAACTTCAGATTATTGTCGTTTGTTAAGGAACACATGGATTACTTGGAGTAGGTCAGTGAAGATCAATGAATACCGCCAGCTAGACACTGCAAGTGCTCATAACGTTACAGTTTTTGGCGTGTGGCACTTTTCACAGAGAAACTGGGGATTTACATGGTAACCAACAGTATGTAGTCATTCACAGAGTACACATTTCTACTTGTGAATTGAGAAGACATTACATAAACTCTCCTGATGCTACAACCCAGGTTGACTACAAGGTACAATTCTATGAATATGGGAACTTCCCTGGAGTCATAGGCTGCACAGACAGAATCCATATTCCCATAAAACGTCCCTCCACAAGGAACCGCAAGAACTGTTTTTTCATAAATTTCCCAGTTGGATACACTCCCCAGTTATAGTTTTCAAACATTGTTGTATGTTGGAAATGTGCAACTCAAGATTCCTGGATTTTCCTTAACTTATCTCTGTATGCTCAGTTTGTAAGAGGAGATACTTGGTGACAGTCAGTATGCTCAGTAGAATTTTTTGTTTACGCCATACTTGCACCCAACAACAACTGGGCAAAGGTGCTACAACCAGGCTCATATGCGCACTAGGCATCTAGTAGTGCGCATGTTTGGAAGAGCTGTTTCGATACCTTCAGAAAACGCTCCGATTCAAACCATGAAGATGCTGTATTGTCATCATTGCAACAGCTGTTCTTCACAACTACCTGTAACAGCATGGATGCCCAGAGCCTTCAATACAAGAGGATGACAAGCCGTATGTACTAATCCATCACCACTTTAAGTCATTATTTTTGATGATATTTACATGTTCATACTTCTGCTGGGATGAGATGTACTTTCACATGTAATGAGCAAATTAATGTATTCTAAAAGTGTTGATTTGTCTGGAATTTTAAAGAAACACCCAAAACATCAAACATGACTTAATAAAACAATATTTATTTCAGATTAATGCACTGTTGTGATATTTGGCAGTTGAACCTCTGTCCTTCATCTTCATTTCATGCTCCTCAAGATACTTTTACTTGTGTTCATGAAATTCAATAGCCAGCCTTGCATGGATTGTGACTGTTTTATTCTACAGTACTGGCAGATACTGCTATCCTAGCTTCTGAGGATGTGGAGGGTAAACTGCCTTGCAACTCTTCAGTTTTGTCTGTTTGACTTTCTCCTTGAAACAAGAAGAGTTCATATGTATCATCAAATAAATGCACATTAAATAAGAAATGTTTCACATCAGATGACCAATAATAGTTCGAAATGAGAGGGAGAAAAGGCAACAACATAAAATTTACTAATATACTCAATGTAGGCATGTAATCCTTCATCTAAACTGTCTAGACAGTCGTCATCTGGTATGTACTCCACAGGTTGTTGGTTCTCCTTTATTCCTGTCAGTAACTCATCCAACTGGTCATTATCTTTATTTGAAGGTCTACCACCAGTCTTAAACCTCTCTCTTTGGGCTTACACAACAGTTTTTTTTAGGTTTATTATTATATTCTTCCACAAAACCCTGTATTGAATAAAATTATAAATAATAACCCATTGACATCACAAAACAGTAATAAAGGTAAAACCACTAACAAGGTAATAAAGCTGACAATTCTTACCTGAAGTTGTATTGTTCTTGTATTATGTTTGTTCATTTGTAATTCATAAGGGATGGATATCCATGCAGTCCTTTTCTTTGATTCCAAAGCAGATGTGTGCCATTTATCTTCAGTGATGGGGTGTGTTAAGACTATTACTCTTTAAAAGAGTTCTCGTGCTTAGTAAACTTTTTTGATCACACTTTTTTTTTTTTTTTTTTTTTGCATTTGTTTTCCTTGGATTTGCTTCGCCAGTTCAATACAATTTTAGGCTTTTCTAGTTCCATCCCATGTATTATAGGCAACCTTAGTCCAGCTACTTCAGACTAGAACAGGTGGCTTTAAATTAATCTTCTTTACTTTAGTTCAAGACTCAATTCTCCAGGTGTTAGTAATCTCTAATTAACCTGTGTTTCAGAAAGCCATTTATTAACCCATGATTAACTATCCTAGATTAAACCCTACTCTTTTAAACCCCGTCTTGGAAGCCGCCCCTCTAGGAAGGTAGTGGATAGAGGTTTAAATAAAAAAGTGCCCATGTTGGAAAGGGAACAGAGAACGGCAAGAAAAAGATGAACAGTTCTCAGTCATGGAAAGGTCTAAAATATGGAGATCAGACGACCTTCCGGAAGGCCACAGCACTGCATGATACCTCACTGAACAGACTAGATGTTCTAAAAAGAAACTCAGTAGGGCTGTGGGCTCCCAGTACCCAAGTTTGATGCTGGACCAAAAGATTTAAAAACTGAAAAAAGGTTCAAATAGTTAACTTACTTCAGAAAAATAATTCACACCAAGTCAACAAGTCTTTCTGCATTTTAACATTTTTTTTCCAGGTGAAAAGGGTAAACAAAGTGGTCAGAAACATAGAAATATAATACAGCTGATTATTGAATCAACAACTCAAGTTGTCTGCCTACAACCATGTAGTCGAAGATCACAAGCACAATTATCTAGGCATACAGGGCTATTTATAATCCGGTCGTATCGAGGATCAAACAAACGTTCATGATGCAACTTTATATCTAGATATAGCATTGTGTAATGTACAGTTAAATTAAAACATGTATTATAATGACATTAATTGACAGCGCTATACATGTTTTCACAGAAAGGACAAAAAAACAAAATGTTTTAAGACTGTAAAGTCTACATGGTACATTAACAACATTGTAAGCACAGGTTTCTTTTAAATGCTAGATAACAAAAATCATGTGTCAAAATAAACCAATAAATAGATTTAGGTGTTCAAATAAAGTTTTCAAATGTAGTCCAGAGTCACAGAGCACAAGAGATGAGATCTCAATCATCTAGCACAATTAACATTCATTATCTTGCAACCACTCCCCCCCCCCATATCCGATTCATTTCCTGTATTTGTTCATGTAATTAAATATAACTTTTCTGTTTTTTAAGTTTCAGTTTGAATTAAATTTTTTTCCTCTAATAAATCAAGTCTTTTCAAGAGATTTGCCAGTGCCATCACAGATTTTTAAAGTGAAGTCCTTCATATAAAGTGTGCAATGCCAGCAATGCTCTCTCCCGCAATGCTTTGAATGGAGTCTTATTCAATTTTCCCTAAAACTGTGAACTATTACCAATACAGTACTATGTAAATACAGATGTAAATCTAGTACTAATGATTTCAAATTTTGGAATAGCATGTGCATAAAACAGAATTGTTTGCATCTGTTGTTTGAGTAGGCAGTTTTAGGGTTCAGCAAAAAGCTGATGACTGAATAAACCACACAGTATCAGGGTTTCACCTGTAACTGGATGCACCTATTTACCATACATTTATATAAGAACAATGACAAAAGGCTTGAGTGTCAATAAGACAACATTCACAATGTTAAACAAGGTTTAAAACTTTCTAAAACTCAGAGTCTAAAATTTTCTGAATAGATTTTTGTATTTGCTTTAAATCAGAAATAAAAGCCATCACAGCTGTTTATGTGTATATACATGGTTGAGTGTGAGCATGCGTGTGGACAATTTTTAGAAGTGAACAAGTACATAGTGTTTTATGAAGTGAATTTATCACAATTCTATCTACACGTACTCTTTAATAAAAAAAAGGCCCCACTAAGGACTGGCCCTGGTTAATACATTTCAGATTTTGTTAAGAGCCAGTGCATATTTCACTACTGCCATCAAGGTAAGAGTGCGGAATTGAAAGTGGTTGTCAATATGCTACAGTGTAAAGTGAATGTGTAAACGCACTTGTGCACACCCAAACTTCCAAGCATTAATACAATTTCTGCCAAAACCATAGGTGTTGTGATTCTGATTTTAGAAGTTAAACAGTGTTGTCAAAAACCTTGTAACAATGATCTCGCCAATATTAAGAACTGAAACAGGAGAAAGCACAGCTCAAGGGTGTCAGGTGAGTATGCATACTTATGTTATCAAATGCAATCTGTGAATAAGCATATCTCAAGTGCATAATACTAAAGAACATAAGTATAAAATACCCTCCAGGATTCCAAGACCCAAGTGTTTTCCTCAGAAGCCTGCCATTGAGAGTTAATTCTTAAATAGATCATGGTTAACGAACACATTAACATATTTCAAATATACTCTGAAATTCTTGCGTACACATTTTCTTCATCCATTATCATCATCCAAGATTATCATAATTTAAGATCCAAGATAACTAACATTATTCTTCCATTCTTAGAACAATTAATTGTGTGCGACACTCCTGAATAACTAAAACATTTAAAACTATATCTCATACACCACACACCAAAAGTTTGGACACATGTTATCATTTTTGATTATCTTAAAAGATATCTAAAGGCATATGGTTGAAATTTGTTTCAAATGCAAAAATAAATAGTTTTCCTTTAAAACTTTGAAACTACAGCCACTAACTGCTCAACATACCTGGAAACTCTTGGAAAGTAACCCAACTCTTCACAGATTTCTCATTAAGCTTGTTAATTACTTTAATAATAGATATTTTTTTCATTTGGATTTGTTTAACACTTTGTTTCCCTTGTAAAATTCAACCCGTTATTTCATAGTTTGGATCTTTTGTTATTTTAGTTTAGTTCTAATGAGGAAAATGAAACAAATCCTTCTACAAGTACATGTATCCAAACTTCTTTTGGTTTCACGTGCCATAAACATTTTGTTAGTTTGTCCAAGCTTTTTTGTGATTTCATGGTGTCCTCACCTCATGTCATAATGAACATAGTTTTTAGTGTCTCAAGAAAGTCCAGCACCCTAAGCACATTAATTGAATTTTTTTTTTTCCCCCCCAAAGTTAGTGAATCTCATCCTTACTTTTCACATCCAGTTGAGCAGGCCTTAAGTGCTAGTCCGTTACTCCTTCACTGTGGAGTTTCTCTCACAAGATCTTAAGTCTGACCGGATCTTCACACCAGTGATCTGTTCCAACACAATAGCATAAAAGTCCAGAGTCCAGGAGATCAGTATCCGTGTTGGGAAATTACCATAAATGGAAAATAAATCATCTTCCATCATTTTAGCTTTCTATTCCACCAAAAAATATGAAAACTGAATGGATAGGTTCACTTCCACTGTATACAAGTTCTGAATTCCACATCTGGTTTGGTTCTCAGCATGCTGACATAAATCAGTAGGTTAATCCAGGGATAATCCTTGGGGCTTCAGGTGGAAAAATGGAGAACATAGGTACATTCACAGCACAACAGTGGACCCATGTCAAACCACTGCAGAAAAGAAAATACAGAAGGCATCAATTTAAAAAAATTTCACCAAGTCAATTCACATGCTAGCTTGCATATATGGAACATTTTCAAATAATAAGACAGAGATTTAGTGTCAAAAAGAAAAGTAAATGGAAAATAATGTCAAAAGTGACTAAACAAACAAACATTACACAACAGAATGTTGTACGGACGTCGCTGTTCCAATTCGGTCCCAGTTTCTATTTGACAATTGTGTGACAAGGATGACAAAATATGTGCAACCCTCCTGTGTACAAATCTGATTAAAAGCTTGTCGGGTCCACTAAACAAGACACACTGTGACCGAACTAGGGATGATTACTCCTGTAGCTATCCAAACAAATTCCAAAAATTCCATGTCCAATTGCTTAATTATTTTTATTTCCTTCTCAGAATAAATAAGTGTGCTACACATAGAAACTTAAAGCACTCCAACATCATTTCTTGAGATTATAATATTTATAATGTTTATGAGTAAATAAGTATTGTTATGAGTAAAATAATATGGATTTATTTATGGTTTTGTAATTGTTATTATTCTAGGAATCAGCTTGGGATATCATGAACAGAATTTCTTGTGTCAAGCACAATGAGAATAAAACTTTTAAATTCTTTGAGTAAATCAACTATTGTAAACCCATTAATCCACTACTAAGTTTAGGCCCTCCTCCAATTGGAAATAAAATGTGTTTGTCAACTACCAGTGTAAACATGAAGAGTGTGGAGTCTTTGTGTGAGAATTTGGTAGCCTATGTATCATAGGAGCTCAGCTAATCTAAAGAGTCTTAATCAAACACCTTTTCACACTTCAAACATGAGCAATTACACAATAGCTCTGGCCAAATAGATACCCGTTTCTGATTGACAGCAGGACGTCCCACTCTTTACGATGCCATTTGGTTTTTTTGCTAAACAGGAAAGCAGAGGTCCTCGCCTACAACTGCTGCTCCTCCACCAATAGCTAGAGAGACATTACATGGAAGTTAAAGGTCATGAAGTTCAGTCTTTCCTTATCTTGTGCTGTTCTGAACTTGTTGACTTTATTCTCAACTAGTGGGGGAACTTGTATATTCACATTATATGAAGTATATATAACAATGTCAAAAAATATACAGTTGAAATATTATTGAATACCCCATACTTTATTATGGTGCAAAGTAGTACAAGCAGGACACTGCCTAATATGCCCAGCATCAATATGGTGGCCAGTGTCTGCTGCTGTTGGTTAGTTGCCACCACTGCCAGCAGGTCTGCATGCTCACAACGCATACCTATGAAGCCTGGGTGGCACCTACAATCATAGAAAGACAAGACACCGATCAAGGAATTTCAGGTAAGTATTAAAACATGCTTTAGAGCTAATCAAATCAAATCAATCAAATATTTCACTACAATCCTGAAACCCATGAGCTCTTACTTTCACAAACATAATGAGGAGAAATAAGTATTAAACACATTTGTTTTTGTAATTTTTATATTTGCAGTGCATATATTAATATTATTCATTCTGGAGTTCTGAAGTATAATTTTAAATATCACAAAATTACAATTCACTATTTACCATTACCAATTAGTTACGAAAGCACAAACAAGTCTGTGGGAAACTTTTAGTATTATTTATATATTATTTTCATGAGCTTTTGGAATAACCCATTTAAACATAAAAATGCATCAATTATTATGACAAATTTACCTATGTAGTGTATGAATCATCTCTGGTGATTATTCATGTCTTTCAAATGCAGCAATAAAATGGCTCATATACATTTATTCACATGACAGTGACACTTGTGCTATTTAAATTAATCCAAGTCTGTGTATTAAGTCAACAGTAAGTCATTTAGTCAAAAACAAGACACATTTGTCCAAACACAGACAGCTTACTGAAGAGATTTTAGACAGGAATTTATCCATGAGTCAGCCATAGTCTGACATCAGTGAATTAGAGCTGCAGACAGAGTCATACTTACTGAGGAACTGTATTTTTCACAGTTTGCTTTCTAGGTGAGCCCAGTGTGAGGGCAAAATAATGTTTGCATAGTTTCATATGTTACTATAAAATCATTATTAAATACTACACCATCAATAGATTTTGTAATGTTCTGGAAATCCATGCATCACCACTCCAAATATTTGTTGTTCAGGAAATGTTTAAAAAGTATAGCTTTGCTAACTAATTCTAAACATACAGTGGTCCTTGAAAGTTTATGAATCCTTTTCGTCCAAGTCCTAAAAGTAGATAAAGAGAACCCAATGAAACAAAAGACGCAAAAATATTTATTTATTGAGGAAAATTATCCAATTTTGCACATCTGTGAATGGAAAAAGTATGAGAATCACTAGGATTACCAGTTGATTAGAAGGTGAAATTAGAATCAGGTGTGGTCAATTAATGAGATGACAATCAGGTGTTTAGTGGGCACCCCATTTTATAAAAAAAAAAAAAAAAAAAAAAAAAAAATGGATTGGTTAAAGTTATCTTCACAACAAGATTGTGGTGTATAGTGGCACAAACAAAGGAGATTTCAGAAAAAATAGTTGTTGATGCTCATCATGCTGGAAAAAGTTATAAAGCAATTTCTTAATAGTTTGGAATTCACCAATCCAAAGTCAGACAGACAAGACAAGACCAAAGCATGAAATTTCTCGCCAAAAAGAACATTGCTGCCAATCTACATTTTGCTAAAGATCACATGGACAAGCCAGAAGGCCACCAGAAACATTTTGTGGATGTCTGAGACCAAGTTTTTGTTTAAATGATAAGCATTATGTTTGGAGAAAAAAAAAATAATACTGCATTCCAGCATAAGGACCTTATCCCATCTGTGAAACATGGAGTTGGTAGTATCATGGTTTAGGCCTGTTTTTCTGCATCTGGGCAATTGAAAAATGAATTCAGAATTATACCAGTGAATTCTAACGGAAAGTTTCAGGACATATGAACTGAATATCAAGAGGGCCAGACAGAAAGACAATGATCCTATGCACACAACTCATTCTATCCAAAAAAAAAAAAAAAAAAAAAAAAAAAAAAAAAAAAAAAAGGTGTGAGCAGCTCATGTGAGGAAACCCACCAACATCCCAGAGTTGAGGCTGTTCTGTACAGAAGAATGTGCTTGAATTAATTCAAGTCAATGTGCAGAACTAATCAACAGTTACTGGAAATGTTTAGTTGCAGTTATTGCATCACAAGGGTGTAACACCAGATACAAAAGCAAAGGTTCACTAACTTATTAACAACCTCACAAACATGCAACATTGGATCGTTTTCCTCAATATATGACCAAGTATAATATTTTTAGCTCATTTGTTGAATTGGGTTCTCTTTATCTACTTTTAGGATTTGTGTGAAAATCTGATTATGTTTTAGATCATATTTATGCAGAAATATAAAAAAATTCTAAAGGGTTCACAAACTTTCAAGCACTACTGTATAGTTATGCTAAATACATTGGCATGTCATTGCTAGACTGTTATCTGTACCCATGTTTCTTCACACAGAAAAACCCAAGTGTAGCCCAAATGTCTAAACAATTATATTATTAAATATTCTTACTGTTACTTTGAACAGGTCTCTCAAGTATCAACAGGACTAGAGTCATGGATGGCCTCTCCTTTGCAAAATCCTAAAATGTTATGCTGATTTTTTTTTCTTTTTTTTTAAATTATAATTATTAGTTTTATTTAATATTGGTTTTCTATTTTAAACACACTTGTCACAACACAACCCTAATTCAAAACACACCATATGGGATATGCAACTGCAGGGCCGCTCACTCTATTGCACAACTATGTGTACATTTTAATATTCAGGACACACATGATCCATATATGTATGACCACAGGTATATGTACACTCACACACATGCCGGTGTCTCCTCCAGGACGAGAAAGCGGCACGTGCCATGGAAGCAGAAATGGCTGTGGGAGTCAGGACACTCAGCAAAGTGAGAGTGGACTGCTGCTGCTAGGAACTCTGCAGCCAGGTTGCAAACAGAGAAAAACCACTGTGAAATATATTAATACATTTAAATATAATATAAATAGTGTTTATATGTATTAAAAAAAAAAAAAAAAAAAAAAAAAAAATCAAGGCCTTATTTTTCTTAAACAGATCATTTTTGAAGATACTTGCACAGGTAACCAGAACTTACTTCTTCTAACAGTAGTACTTGACACTGCTGTTGTGTTGGTAGAAGTTATAGTGGTGGATGTGGTGGGAGTCATCGCCATGGTTGTGGTTGCTGCTGAAGTAGAATTTTCCTGCATTTGGCTGCAAGTAATTAAATAGCCTGTAAAATAACCATGAAATGCATTTGACACATTTCAGCATGACCACCATCAACTGTGAAAAACAACCACAATCACGTCACTCAACAGAAATTATGGCAATTTCACTCACCTCTGGAAGCCACATGGTAAAAATTGGTAGGATTTTTTCCCCAGAGCTTGGCGTACACTGGTTTGCAGTACCAGCACTTATGTCTTACTCTTTTGAGTACTGTAAGTTTGTGTGTACCATCTCTTATCAACAGCATAACAATGCATAAACAAGAGGCCTTAATTTTCATACTGTATAAAGGAATAACTTGATGTAACAAACAGACCTGCTAGTGTTCCCTTACATGATGCTTATTTATATTTTAGATTGATTAGTTAAATAAACTAATAACAACTAATGAACTTGTGTGCAATCTAACAGTAAAATACACAACTAAACTTTGATTTTACAAACTTTGACAGATCCAAAGTACAAAAAAGAAAGAGCTTTCATCATCACTGCTTTCAAATTTTCTGAACTTTTGGGTTTCTCAAAGTTATTATAGACCAAACCAACTACACAATTCGCAACCGTATGCTTATTTATATAAGAAAATTCTGTGATGGACCAAATATAACGGACTTCTGACTTGAAGAAAAGCTCAAATTTATTGTCAAATACTCCATTGGGCAGCTTCAACTTACAAATACTTCATAAATGAACACAGAAGGAATTTCCTTTTAGTAATTGCAGCAAGGTTGCAGTGACAGTTTTCCAGAATTTAAGGAAAAGATTAGGTACATTTTCCTACTCTGAGTTGTTGAGATTTGTGTTCCATCAACAATCAGCACGGATATCAATTTGCCAGTAATGTGTGACCATATACCTAATAGAGCAGGACTACCAAGAAAGGTACTTGTATTTTAAGTTTTTACTGATAACAGCCACAATTTTTATCTATTCTAAAAGTATGAAAAGCAATAATTCCCAGACCTTATTTGAGAAAATGAGAGGTCAAGCTATTCCTTTGGATCTGAGAAACACAATTGATTATACTGCCTAATACTCACCAGGTATACCCTGTGTATGCACTGAATCCTAGAATGTGCAATAAACTTAAACTCATTTCCCAATTACATAAGAACTTGGCTGGGCCTTCTGACTCACAGAAATGTGTATATGACAACAGGTCAATTGAGTGGCATCAAGTCAAAGTTTGGAGTTATACATAGTTGAAAACTGTGCACAAGAGACTTCTTTACAATCTTAGTAGAAGTGTCAAAACAAGGGATTAAAACAAAGCTTAATTAACCAGATAAAGGACAAGAGAATAGCATTTCCTTCAAATCCAAGACACTGGGGTCCTTCCTCTTATATATTTATCACAATTTATGCTTACTGCTAATAATAATTATATTTGAGGACACAAAACAGGAAGGTAAATTGAGCATGGCTCTGGTGTCCTGTCTAGGCCACTTCAATGTCACAGTGGTGCACAAACACACCTTACTAGCCCAAGTGATTTGCAAAGCAACATTTTTAGTTTAATAGTTTGTAGTATGTCATTGCAATAAAACGACAACATAGACAGCATGTTTCACAAAACATCTGAACTTCTCCCTCAGTTTATACATACGTACATACATACATACATACGTACATACATGCATGCATGCATACACACACAAGCAAGAAATACTTGCAGCATGCACAAATTAGACTAACAGGAAAAATTTACTCACCACTAACGAAAAATATCGTATCCCAAAAAGCGCGATACATCGTTGTAAGGTAAAAACGTGTTCCTTTGATTCCGTGGCGTCTTCCGTTAGAGTATATTTGGACTGTAAGTACTTTTGTCCACCAGTGAAGGCCCAAATCTTTGCTTGTCAGAAGTAATATCAAACAAAATTACTTTTATGCTTGATTCCATACCAGTGGATATTAAAAAGTTGTTTAGCGTCCTTCGAATATTTATTTAAACTTGAACTTGAACTTAAGACGTGCTCTGCTAGACTCTTTACAAGCAACAGAGGCTTTCCTTACTAGACTCGGACAACCAGCCCTTAAAGACAATTGTAAGCATTTACCCCGTGACGCAGGGCGCATCCTTCACACACTTGATTACTTTGTGTGTGCGCGCGTGCATGTGCGTTTATGACAAACAGACAGATTTTACCAGAATTAATGGATAAATCAATTATTTTAAGACGATTCTGCTTTTTGGTGGGGGTAACAAAATAATGTGGACCAATATCATCCTTTTCCAATCAGGTCAAAGAAGCATCTCTACTTGACAATCATGTTGCCTCATGTTGTTCTCATTAAATGCTGAGAAAGAAACATCTTACCAAGGTGTGGAGCTCTAAACAGGTGAAAGCACGTGTTTTGTTGCTGCTGGAAAATGCCTTAGAGTGCAGAGGTTCCTGGTGACCTAGTGGTTGAGTGTTTCTCAACTCATCACCACTGAGTTTAGGAAGTTATAGACTCATACATACAAAGGCCAGAGCTGGGTTTACCTCCATTTCTCCCCTTTTCTCCACTGAATGGAGTCTCACTTGGAGCTTGGGTTCACTCTCCTGACTAGTGAGCCTCTGATTAACGCAGCTAAAGTAGTGTTGATCCTTCTAAGTTAGCAAGACCACTGATGTAACACTGGGGCTGGCAAGGAATGCGCACCCTGGTTCTTCCCATTGGGTAGTAGGTGGAAGTGTCTCCACTCAGATTTTTTTTATAGGCTATACTCTCTAGCTGAACACAGAGCATGTTGAGGTGCTGTTCCTAGCTAGCTTACTACGCTGGTGTCAGATTCCTTCAGCTAATCCTTCATTCTATTCACTTGCCCGTTTTTCCCCTCATTCTGCCTTTCTGCTTTTCTTTCCCCAGTGTCCACATTCTCTTCCATCCAATAACGGGAGGGCCTGTGGCTACATACTGCCAGGATGTTCAAGGGAAAGATGATAAAGCCATTTCTTTCGCTGACTGATCAGCAATGCCAAGCCAGCAAGTCTGCCTTGCTGGTCAGTTTTAACCCTGACCCTGAGTCTAATTTTAGATAATTAACTATAATCTTAACAAAGTGCCACGACGTAAGACACAAATTAGCGAACTAAGTAAGCAATCCAAGTGTATTTCTAGGCATATGGACAAACTAAGCTAAGACACGGCTCATTTGTAATAGTTGATCCTGGAACTGAAGCTGCACACAGCAGAGTCATTCATGCTATTCATCGCTGTCCTCCTTATAACCAGACAGCCAATCCAGACTGACAATGAATGCAAAATGTAATGTTCCAAAAGTCCAGCCTACATGTTCTTTCAGTTTTGTACATGCCCTAAATGGACAACATTACCCTCTTAGCAGGTGCCTGGATTCTCTCATTTATAGTTTAATAGTTTGTAGTATGTAACTTCATTGTTCCAGTGGGTCCTGATGTCAATGCCATAAAGGTATAATCTTCAGTTCCGTTCTGTCCAGTTACAAGGTACCAAGGCTTTACTATTCAGCATGTATGCTTATTATCAATGATTCTGTTTGTATTGCATAGAATTCAATTTTGCCACAAAGTCCTGCTTATGGCCCAGAAATGGCCTTGGTTTATGCTGCTACTCTCATTAATGGCGGAATGTTTATTGCAACTCCCTGAGCAATTCCCCCAATAGACAGAGAGATATGACGCCTTTGATCAGGTCACCTGTGTCTGTGGGTATGGCCCCTTGGAGTGCAATGCAGGTGGGAACTGCAACTAAGCAGTCCAGGAAACACTTCTTCAAAAGTCCCTACTACACAGGTCTTCTGTGCTCTTAGGTGGAAACTGTACACCCTATCGTTTGTATCTGGTGTACTGCCTGGTTCCTTGAGTGTTAGTCTTCTTGCATGCTAGACGTGACATACCCATCTATTCTAAAGGTGTATGTATGTTATATGTGTCATTTTAGTATGTCAGAGCTCTATAGATGGTGTCTCCCTGGGGGCAGATAAACTTATCACAATTTCCTGAAGGGAGCATGTCAGTTTCGTCCACCATACTCCCACAACATTTCCCCTTTGCAGAGGAGTTAAGGCCTCTCATTATGAGCCTAGGCAGGATGCTGAACTGAGTTGGATTTGTGCCTTGACAGTAAGCTTGACGTGCATGTGTTGGTGGGAAGATGGTTCCAGAGTGACCTAATGGTTAATCTCAGGGTTTCTTCCAAGAATCATATCATCCAATTTTGTTAACCAATCAATTGGCCGTACAGCATTTTATGAGGGTTAACCTATGGAGAGTTCGTTGTTATACCCAGGATGGTACTATGTGGAAAGGAAGGCAGCTAGTGCCCCTCTGTCAATACGAAAGACATGGGGATTTCCCCTGTTCTCCAGGGTGCTAAGCATTATCATCCTGGCCTAGAGGTTAGATGGACACCCAACTACTACCATGACATGCCATCCTCCTTGTGGGCATTATTTGGAGGCATGTTACTCCTGCCTGCTCTGCCTGCATGTCTGCTCTGATTCTATCTGGGCATCGCCATGCACATTCTCCAGGTTCTATATTGTTATGCACCTCTCTGTGGCATAAGTGTGGCAGTCATCTCCAAACACCTTTCTGCTCTGTTCTAAGATTGGTTAGAAGGGGTCAATTAGAACACTAGTTATGTATGTAACTGTGGTTCTATGAGCACCTATGAGATATGATCTATGAGATAACTGCCATGTTTCCCTGTTATTCAGACATGCTGATCTGGCAGGTACTCTGCAAGAAGCTTCTGAACTAAGATATTCAAATTGTGGGGGGCATTAAGGAATGGCAGGGGGACATGGGTGTTATGAAAAATACAAAAAAAATTCAATTGACCATTTCTGACCTGCCAACCTTTTTACACATTTTGCGTATGAGCTTTTTATTTAATAGTATAATGCAGAAATACGGCAAAAGAGAAGTCTTCTCTTTTCCCTAATAAAACCAGAAACTGAGATTGAGCCAATGAACATATAAATCCAGAATAACTGACAACAAGCATTTTGACCACACCTGTTCACACCACACTTGTGCTAACTTGTGCAAAACATGTGCTAATGCAGTTTCTGTCATAGTAAATCTCTTTTGTCAGCAACTGAATCTGGGAGTGTAAAGTGGGTTCAGTTTCGGAGTGTATATGTCCATGTATGTATATGCATGTGTTTGTCCAAGACCACATTAAATCATTAAAGTACACAACATTAGCTAACTATATTTATTAGGGATGCCGCCAAATTATTTCGACCAAAAATTTGATTTTAATACTTTCGGTTTTCAGCTGAAGCATAACAATGCTGAACATTTTAAAGAAACTTTTGTTAAAAACCATTTATGGTTTCAGGAAGGACATTAGACTAGCATATGTAAAAAGATTTTAGATCTAAAATCTACTGATATGTTTTTTTTTTTACTGCTCACTATGTTTTTCAGTTGTATTATAAGACTGGTTTTGTTTTATTTAATTTTATTTACCAGTTAATAATAGGCAATGGCACATTGTTGAGGAGGGCATGAGCTATCAAAAACTGGGAAGTGAGGCTCATCAGGATGAATTTTGAATTCCTCTATTCCAGGTAATAATGTCAATGCTATTTATTGAAAATACTGCATCATACAGACACTGACTTTGTTGGAAAGTCTCAACATGTGTGCACATGCACAAGAGAAGGTATCCAGATGATATTCACTGCTCAGTTTTTCACTTGCATGGGTTTGTGACCATAGCAGCTGAATCTGGGACTGTAAAGGATAACATGTGCATCTTTGACCAAGACACATGAATCAAACTACTACATTTCAAAGTGTGAAAGTCTCTCTTGTCTCTCTGTTTCTGTGAGTTGAGATAGTATAGGTATATATATATATGTATAGGTAGATCTATATGTATGAGTTGAGATAGGTCTATATGCTGAGGCGCATAGTGCGCAGAGGTAGCAGACTTTCTGCAGAGTAAGTCGCTACAGACCTCCAAACTTCATGTGGCCTTCAGATTATCTCAAAAACAGTGCGTAGAGAGCTTCATGGAATGGGTTTCCATGACCGAGCAGCTGCATCCAAGCCATACATCACCAAGTGCAATGCAAAGCGTCAGATGCAGTGGTGTTAAGCACGCCGCCACTGGACTCTAGAGCAGTGGAGACGCGTTCTCTGGAGTGATGACTCACGCTTCTCCATCTGGCAATCTGA
>JAQQZR010000036.1:12070507-12109512 GCA_030068235.1 Notoglanidium macrostoma | reverse complement strand
TAATGTATTTATGTATATATATATATATATATATATATATATATATATATATATATATATATGATGTTTGTGAATAGTGTGAATGATTGTCATGTTAAATTTGATAATTTATGTCAAATGAACAGATCACTGAAATTTCTGCTGATACTGAAATTGTGAAAAACACCATTAGTTAAATTCAAAGGTATAAAAGCAGACAGCAGTGACACAAATTAAAAACTATTAAACAGTAATTAGGAGGCAGTTTGTTGGTGACCCTTACCTCCCAGTTTTCTGGACCAGAAAAATTATGGTAAAGATTGTTGGCAAGTGTGTCCAGCAAAGCAGGGTCATGCACCCCACACTGGGAGAAGGTGTTCTTCACCAATCCGCTCCACCACAGCTGGCCATTCATGCCCTGAGCAACGCCATAGTTAGGGTAGAGACGCGCGTGTTGGCGGTAAGCTTCCCTGAATGCAGTCTCTATCTGCATGGGGGGTAACTTCAGTCCAACACGCTTGGCATCTTTACAGTACTGCTCTCCAACAGACCAACGCACCTTCAGTAGAGTGTCCTTTACATCCCAGAAAATCCAGCGCACTGGCCCACGCATGATCCTTCAAAACAGAATACGTAGGGATTCGTCACTATTATTAAGCAAATTATTGACCACTGATTTCTGACCACAAGAATTCATTATATTACACCGTGTTCCATGTAGCATCTCCTGTCCTGCTATCGTCAAACACCATGCTTTATAATGATATGAATTCTGGCTCTTTTCAGTGAGATCATTTGACTCAGCTGTTCAATACGAGCTGACTCCTTTGGCTCTCAAACATTTCATTGCCATTTAAAAACAAACAAACAAACAGGTGTTGATATTACAAAAAGTGATTGTTCCTCTTTGCCAAATATACATTCAACATCCACTTTAGAAGGAGCACCTGTACATCTGCACATTCATGTCCTCAGCAAATCATGTGGCAGCAGCACAATACAAAAATAAGTTTGCAGATACAGGTCAAGAGCTTCAGGTGATGTTCACATCACAAGGAATGAAGAAAAAGTGTGATCTTGGTGACTTTAACCATGGCATGGTTGTTGGTGCCATAGGATCTTTTCACACAGCAGTCTCTAGACTTTACAGAGACTGGTGCGAAGAACAAAAATAACATCCAGTGAGCTGATGTCGAGAAATACCCTTGGTGAATAGAGAGTTCAGAGGAGAATGGTCAGACTGATTTAAGCTGACAGGAAGGCTACAATAATGCAAACGTCACAACCGAGATGAGCAGAAAAGCATCTCAGAATTCACAATGCATAGAAGCTTGAGGAGGCTGGCTTACAACAGAAGGAGAGGAATCTGAGGCTATAGCATGTGCACAGGCTCACCAGAACATTTGAGTATTACAAAAAAGACCCTGCAATATTATTTATTTATTTATTTATTTATTTTTGCTCACTGAGAATGTTACATGGATGTTCTTGGGATATTAGTTTGTAGTTTAAAAGTCTAACGTGCCCTTTTTTTAGTACAAATGTTATTGATTATTGATATTTATTTTATGAGCTCTGCATTATTGTGTCAGTAAAAAAAACATTTTAGATTTCCAAACATTACTTTTCCAAAATAGTTTTTATTTTTAAAAATACTTGTATGTCAGTAAAGAGAGCAACACGTGATGTAAGAGATCGCTTTCAGTTAAAATACATAATAAAGGTTCCTGGGTTTTGCATGCAGATAAGAAGCAAGTGCGACAGTCAAAGTCTCCAAAAGAAGTGTGGCAGGTTCACCAAGATACTCAGTAAAACTTACAGCTCATTCCCTTATAAATCCGCACATATTGAACCTGCGACAAAACAAAGGGCCGTCACACCAAACACTGGCATTGTTCAGTTTATTGCTGTTAACTGCACGTTGTAATATCTTTCTCTTTACCGTAGATTTAATTTAATTATTTTTTACAGCAATTCATTGCATGCTCCTAAGACTTTGTGTGTGTGTGTGTGTGTGTGTGTGTGTGTGTGTGTGTGTGTGTGTGTGTGTGTATACAATAAACTTTCAGTTGTGAGACCATGAAAGAACGTTTCCATAATTGAAGCACTAGCCTTCAAAACACGCGCTAGCTTTAAGATGTCTCTAGTAAGAGTGGTGACCCGAGGCTATAAACGTCATAAACAAGACAGCTAATAGCAAAAAAGGTAAATTTAAAAAAAGGTACTGGGTCTCCAAATACGGCTGCACACCCTACACTTAAGCTAGCCTGAAATCTGAAAGAATATTAATGCATTAACGTACAGTAACACGAAAACAAGCAGCTCACAAGCTAAGCACAGTTCCAGCACAGCAGCTTCTTCTTCGTGTTCATGGCATAGTTAAGTCCATGAACAGACCGCCACCTAGTGGACTATTGTGCAATGAGCACAGACATGGCATAAGTTTGAAAAAAATCACTATAAAGGATATATTTATAAGCTTCTGAAACATATTTCTATAGGCTAGGGCTTTAATACCGGTATGTTATTGAATTAATTAATGTGTGTGTTGCTTTAAATATCATGGGCAACAAAAAAACCCAACCATATTAATATCAACTTAATGTGTCCAGAGAACCATCACAGGCCAAACACTTTTATTGTCAACAAGTATTTTTAATCTCATTAAGACATTTACATTACATTTACATCATTTGCCCCTTATCCAGAGTGACTTACATTCATCTCATTTATACAACTGAGCAGTTGAGGGTTAAGGACCTTGCTCAAGCGCCCAGCAGTGACAGCTCGGCAGCACTGAGATTTGAACTCATGACCATCCAGGCGGTAGTTTAACATCTTAACCACTGAGCTACCACTGCCAATAGAATAGATTTGAGTGGTTTAAATATAAAATTAAAAGATGTAAAAAAAATAAAATTAAATTAATTAAATATCAGTAAGTGACAGGCAAAAAAACAAAAAACATTTAATGGTCAACATTTCAGGTCAAGCTACATAATACAAGCGTGACTCAAATGAAAATGTTACTTCCTTTCATTTTGCATACATCAATGCAAAAAGGTAGCATAAGCGTGGCATTTTCTAGATGATCTCCATTTCATTCATTCAAAGCAAGTGTTCCAGTTCGATTTCCCCTAGAAAAAATTATTCTGGTTCCTGTTTATTTTTATGTTGTATTTTGAAGGTTTTCACCAGACTCACCCTCCTTTATGACAATATACAACAATAAATATGCTGAATGTTCATTCAACTAATAAGTCAGAATGCAAATCTCCCCGGCTGAATAACTGGGTCTTAACCCACAGTCAATATATAAGGACATTAGTATTATCTGGTGTCAATGGATGTTTCTGAAGAAGGATTCATTGATCCTGCTTTCTCTTGGCTAACCGACTCCAACTGACAAGTACTAGTCCTTGTTTGGCCTTGAGTCTGTGTGGTAGAGTCTGACTGCTTGACAACTTGCCTGTAAATGTCATTCTTCCGGATTTTCCGGGTAGTACGGCGAAAGTTAGCAATGGCTGGTATGATATCTTCAGCAGTCCAGTGATGGTGAGTCAGGGCATCCTCCATTTTAAAAGGACCATCTCGTATGCGACGCACCTTGGTGCACACTGCATTAGAACGCAGTTCCAACCCCACCTCATGCACCAGTTTCCGAAGGAACCGCTGAGTTTCATTCACACACTGAACCTCTGAAGCAAAACACACAAAAGTTTTCAAAACACATAACTTATGGTAAGGATAAAAGACTTATTGGCAGTATAACTAGCAGGAAAATCACTAGCAAAGGATTCAAGGGAATTAAATTAAAGGAACACTTCAACCTAATTTCTGTCTACTGCTAAATCTTCCTCTATTGAGGAACAAACTAATTTTGTTCACTCAAAATTCAGGTCGAAAATCTGTATAATGCACTCTTTTTCAAACGGGACTCTTTTAGAAGTGGGAAATTGTGTTTGGGTGTTATACAGTAGGTATGTGGATGGCACATGGATACCTCAAAAGCCTTTTATTTCATTTCATATTAAATCACCACTTTAATTAACAACTTGCCTTAGCTTTCTGTAGTTTTTACTGAGTATATGGAAACAGGTCAAGGTGACTATACTAATCACCCACACACTACAGATATGGCAGATAAAAAACTGCCACTTATTTCTTTAATGTATTAACCATGCAAGAAATTAGCGTCTATGAAGTTTTTTGTCATGGCCAGGTCGTTTTTAAAAATGATACCTCAAGCTGTCCTGCTAGGCAGCTCACAGACACTGCAGTCACTGAAGTGTGAGCAGTTAAGAGATGGATGGATGCTGAGATGTATTTATGTAACCAAAACTGCTCTTACCCAGCGTGAATTGAGGTGGTTTAAAGTGGAGACATCGCAGGCCAGTTAATATGGGAGGACTTTTCTCCTGTGGACACAATAGCCCCTTCACTGCCAGTTCATAAGCCTCCTGAGTGCTCATGTCCACCTGAGAGTACCTGTGAAAAACACAGACATTTATGGGATAAACAATGCATGAACTGCATATTGCAAGTGTTGTGTTATAACAAATTTTAATGTACTATATGCACAACATTAATTGGCTTTTACTGAGTATAGTGACTCACATTATTAAAGCTTTCTGATTGGCTCCCTGGATCATGGCCAACACTCTTTCTAGCTTGTCATTTGTAACATGATCTATATGATAAAGGAAGAAGTTAAAAATAGGATGCCAGCAGGTATAGCTGAATTTAGTTAACAACATTTTACCAGATCTGTATTTCTCATAGTTTCATTAGTGTCTTCTTCACTTTTTTCAGGGAAGACGGAATTATGATTATTACCGAATGTGCTTCGCTCTACAACTCGTCCAGTGTGAGTGAAATCATCTGTGGCCGTTCCAAGCTCCCCCTCCAGTGTGTATTCCTGCAATTAATTAATTAATTAATTAGCAAGTATTTAAAATACATGTTTACATGAAAAGTTGAACACATTTAAAAAAAGCTAATGAGTGTTGCGAGCAGAATTATAAATATTCTATTTAAATTCCAAAAATACACTAGCGAGGGAATTCACACACAAAAAACAACTAAAACAATGTGCCAAGCTTTCCTGTTCATACTGAAAGAATATTTAATAGAGTCAGACTTGAGGTGGTGTCAGTTAATGAAAGCTCCTTTGTAATTCACACCCTGAATACCATGACTAACATTAATGTTTACCCTGGTCGCATGTGACCTGTACAGACTCTCCAGGGCAGTGTTTCCATTCCCCAGACCCAGAACTGAAAAACACAGAGAATAAGCTAAAAATAGTACAAGAAAACACACTACATGCTGTTATAGAATATTAAACATACTTAAGAACTTTAAAAAAAGTGTTACCTAATACTCCAGAGGAAAATGCATCCAATCGATGGCCAACACCAACACGGATCTTATGAAACCTTGGTCCTGTCACTGGACAAAGAGGAAAGACAGTAAGTTTGACTGTGTAATATAGAACAGTACCGTTTAGACATGATGTGCAGTGATGTGAACTGCGTCTGACCCAGAGGATGATCAGTCAGAGCAGGCAGACTGGACTTGGTGACAGTGAGCTGGCTGGAGCCGCTGCAGTCTCCACTGGGTAAAAGCTGAAACTGGACCATACAGCGCGGGGGAGCTGCAGGACATGAATTAACCGCTTCACACAGCAAAAGGTCAAGTAGAGTACAGAAGAGGCCAGCAGGAAGAAAGGATGGGGAGGAAGAGTGACAGAGATTACATTAGATTATCTGATGTCACAGGAACAGCAATAGATAACTACTATTTGTACATCATTGCAATCCCAGGTCTGCTACATTGCTGTAAATGTAATATATAGATGAGAGGAACTGAACCATAGCGTTTATACCTTTCAGTAGGTTTGTCTCTACCGTGTCCCGGACAAGTTTCCAATGAACTCCTTGAGGTTTGTACACAGCGAACAGACCGTCTAGTTTACTGAAAAGGCGTGAAGCTGGCATAGCCATCTGTTTTTACGACGTTAACTACACTTTGTTTACCATCTGAATGAAATTGTACCCCAAAACACACTCAAGTAAGCAAGATTCTCTCTAACACAGCGTGTTTTCCTTCCTCGGCGTTACACAATACTGCGGTTTAATGCTTTAGACTACCCTCTAGCGGCCGGAGGTGTACTAAAGTATAATGGAAAAGTACATCCATCCATTATCTATTACCTCTTTATACATCTGGGTCGTGGGGAAGCTGGAGCCAATCCCAGCATCTTCGGGCGAGAGGCGGGTTATACACTGGGCAGGTCGCCAGTCCACCACAGGGCCAACACATACAAACAGCCACACACGCTCGCATTCACTATGGGCAATTTAGAGTAGCCAATTGACCTAATCTGCACGTCTTTGGACTGTGGGAGAAAACCGGAGCACCCGGAGGAAACCCACGCATGCACTGGGAGAACATGCAAACTCCGCACATAAAGGCACCTTGGGTGACCCAGGGATCGAACCCAGGACCTTCTTGCTGTGAGGCGACAGTGCTAACCACTGCACCACCATGCCGTCTGGAAAAGTATAATTATGGGCAACTCATAGAATATCAAAAAGCTTTCTTGCAGCTTGGGGAAATACTCTATTCCGGGCGGTCGAGAGGTTTCTGGCTCTAAAACTAAGTTAGATCAACAGTGTTGCTGGGTGCAACCTCCTGAACAGCTTACCTGTATCCACACAACCCTGAAGGAAGGTGCTTTCTCAGTCTTGCTGAAGCTCCATGGTCAGCACTCTGGGGATGTAAAGGTGGTCCGAGTCTTCATCCCCAACAGCTGGTTGACTTTGAGAGTATGTTTCCCCTTTCAGGACATGGCACTCAGATTATGTGGAACATCTGGTGTATTGAAGGGGATATGCCACCCAAGCTTGTCTCAGCACTTATAAGAAGGATTAAAATTTTATTATCAGGTTGACAGTGCAGAAATGTGTCATATATTTTGATTTAGCAGACATGCCTGTGCAGTCCCACTATGGGTAGGTGTGGGTTTACTGTGGGCCAATGAGGGTAGGGCAAGTTCACACTAATCCCATGTGGGCCCCCTGTGGGTTAGACCATGTGGGGTCTACAGCATACAAAATGGATGTAAATTTCATGGTAATTTACTGGCAGCTTGGCTTGCCAGTATAATACTGTAACATTTACAGTAGAACTGTAATATATTTACAGTAAAGTGCTGTTGCATAATTTAATTTGAGACATTGCATTTGCAAGATACAACTGAGGTGAAGATTCTTACACAAGGAACCAAGTAATTCGATCATGTTAGGATTTGAACACATGGCCATCTTACCTGTGACATGAAGCATTAATCATTGAGCCACCACAACTAACTCAATCAGCTTGCACTGAGTCACTGCAATCTTTTAAGAAATAGGCCAATCACCTATTATAGCAATGTTGTTGTGGCTCAATGGTTAAAGTGTTGACTAGCTTTTAATAGGGTGTGTGTTCAAATCCCAAAAGTGGCATGTTTGGGTCAACTGCAGCTCAACTATATCCAGCATGAGCCAAATGTACTATTTTGGATTATGTATTATTTTAATATCAAGATATTACAATACTTTGCCTTAAATGTTTAATGTAAATTTTACAGTACTTTACTGGAACCCAAGCTGGCAGTAAATTACCATAAAAATCTATGGAAATATTTTTACAGTGCTATTTTGCCCATTGGGGCCACCATGAGGATTTACCATGGGCAACCCCCTGTGTCAACAGTGCAGGTCAGTAAAAACGTTATTTTCAGATTATAGATGCTCTAGGGCCAGGGGTACTCAAACCTTTTTTCCACACATAAATGTTACATAATGTCAGAGGTCTGCAACAATGACAGTAAAATGTAAGCAATAAGTTGTCCATGGCATAACAAAAACTCATACATTCAACAGCCCATCACACTTCCACAGACCATCCGTAACTAAAACTGCACACAGTCAACAAGACAGCAAGACAAGTTCTGAGTCTGCCTGTTGGTTTGTAGCAGCTGTTTCATATTACAGTTAAAGACAAAGAACCTTATACAGTTTTTTTATAATTTTTTGTCCCTTGAAAGTTAGGTAGACAAACATTCCCATAGAGCAGCATCTTCCATCTGACCATACATGAGTGTCATACTCACAATTAGCAAGTTTTTTAAACCAACTTTATAATTACAAATTAATTCTTACTTATTATTATTTTGTTAATTTTTAACCATTCCCCCCACAAATGCAATGACATCATCCTTGTTGTGATTGGACCAGAGTGAACACACACACAGCAGTTTAGTGTAGTCTCACAGTCTGCAATACATTTGACATTGTACACGTGTGTACTAATAAATTTGGGGACACACTCAACCATGCTAGTATTTATTCTTTATTGCATTTATTTGTTTCTGTATTTCCCTGCCTGTATGATAATTAGGGGGCTGTCCAAGAGAAGTGGTCACAGTAACCCCTTCTCCTATTGGTTGACTGGTATCAGCTAGTGCATATTGATTTGTACTGCCTGACAGCACAGGAAATCAAAGCAAGGGCTTCCATAGCTCCTTGACTTACATCAGAGAATTTTAACATTAGGTCTGGGTCTGTGAGGACAGAGTCACAGGGAATGAAATGAGAGCCATGCTTTCTGAGTTGTCAAATAAAGCATGAGTGACATGTCTCACTATGGGAATACACCCTCAAGGGTTTTAATGCATGAAGAGGTGGCCGTTATAAAACTAATATTCTTATACCAATCCCGAATGGCTGGCAGTCATGACGTATGCGTCAGGGCCCTGCACCTTCATATACTGTATGTCTTATCCTACAAAAGCACTTTCTCTCCCACACACATGCACATGAGCATGCACATCTATCATCATCACGCAGACAGAAAGGCACCATGCCTGAGAAACAAAAGGTAGGTAAATTTAAATGTAAGATCTTATGATTGATAAAAGTGACTACCTCTTCCTAAAGTACTTAAATGATCACTTTCATTTTAAAAAAGTGTTTTCTGTGTGCTTTTCTTACTATGTTACATCCCCAGCAGAGGTTTAGACAGCTTGTATTCTTAGTCTGTGTCCTAGTGAACCAGTATCAGGATGTATTCATGGATAAAGACTTCAGAGAACTTCTGTAAGGCTCTATGTATAAGTGTGTCTGCCAAATTCCATAAATGTATATGTAAATGTAGAAGATTCTGACTGGCCAATTGTTATAATTAGGAGTTGGAAGTGTACCTGTGGCTGGCTATCTTTACAGTCTTCAGTCTTCAAAGTGTTTAAGTATAAATTTATGAGATTGAGCTGAGATTATAAACTGACCCGTGACTTGCCAGTATGTTGTTTCATCTCTATTCTGTATGAAGCCAGGGATTGTTGTGTCATCAGTTAACTTTGGAGGACCTTTGGAGGTGCAATTGTTGATATACAAAGAGTAAAGCATGTGCGAAAGCACCCAACTTTGATGCAATCCAGTGCTGAGGGTCAGAGAAATTGAAGTGAATCTCCCCAGTCTCTCATGCTGATTTCTCTTGGTCAGGAAGACCGACATCCTCCAGCACATGGTGTATGGCACAGCTAGCTTGGAAAGTTAGACATGTAACAGTGATGGGGCCATTGTGTTAAATTCTGCAGTGAAATCAGCAAACAGTGATCTACTATAGTAGTGGTAGCTCAGTGGTTAAGATGTTGGCCTAGTGGTCGGAAGGTTGTGACGTCAAATCCCAGCGCTGCCAAGCTATCTGGGCCCTTGAGCAAGGCCCTTAACCCTCATCTGCTTAATTGTATAAATGAGACATATGTAAGTCGCTTTGGATAAGGGCGTCTACCAAATGACATAAATGTAAATGTACTATTAGCTTCAAGGGATACACAGTAGTTTATCATGGCGTCAGCATATTTAGATTGAATGACACCCTTCACATTAAAAAACATAAATGGCAATACATTGACTATACGGTACTGTATTGTAACTGCTCTGGTTGCAGCAAAGTGCTTATGTTGTTCTGTGGCCCTGTCTTCTTGAGTCTTCACCTCTTTTGATTTGGGACTAGGACAAGTGGTAGGTTTAAGGTGAGTCCCCAAAACAGTTATATAATAAATAACCTTTAAAACAAAATAATTAGGTCTGGCTTGACTTATATAAATGCCAAAAATTGTAAATGCCAGAATTTAAATGCTGTGTCAAGTCCTTGGAAGACTTGCACTAGTCACTGACTGCACTGTAATGAATTTAATCAGAGTGATTCTAGCACCAATTAAAGCTGATACACAGGTTTATAATGTCATCACTCTCATTTTAATATAAGCCTGTCTCATTTTGTATGTGTGCACAGGGAGGTGTTGGGTTGTGAATCAAATTGGCAGTACTTGTTAGCCAGCAATGCTATGCCAGGCTTCATTCAGCTGCTGACGCTACCCTGTTTCCCCAGTTACCTTCTCATCAATCGTGGTTACAAGGATGCCTGCTTAAAGGGTAATGCAACTGCTGTGTTACAGAAATATAATCAGTGACAGGGTGGTGTGGTGCTCATTGGCATGAGGTATAATTGCTATATCTTCAAATTTGATTATTATTTAATAACAGTGCAAAGTGTTTAATTTCTCTAATACCACGACAAGTTGCCTACAATTGCAATTTTTATTAATTAATGATTGGGTCACTATATTTTCTATTCATTTGTAGTTATGTTTAAAGTCTGAGAACACTCATGAAACAAGTTAGTTCCTGTTATCATTTATAAGAGCTATAAACAACCTTTCCACACTAGCCAAGTCTAAGCTTTTTGTAGAAATTAATCTGCACTCACCAGTGCTGTGGCAAAAAGTATTATAGTTTGTTATATATTTTCTGTATCATAATGGTAGGATGTGGTATAATATAACAGTTGATTATATTTTCAGTATCACAGTGGTAGAATATGGTTATATCACAGCTACTTATGTGAGGTTTTATGTGAGCTATGAATAGTTTGAATTCTATAGGCTGGTTACAGAAGAACATTAATAAATGATTGTCATATAAATATCTGGTGTATGGACTGCACCCATCTCTGTAAAGGGGAAAAAACAGATGCAGTGAACACTGAAAGGTAGGACTCTACTTTTTTTTTTAACAAATGTTAAATGAATCTCCACCAAAAACATTGAGGTGCCTTTAATTCTAAATCTAAACTTGTATGTGAGATGGGATTTGGAAACCCATTATATCATACAGTATGCAGATATTAGTTACAGTCATAGTTCAAGTGTTTGGCTGCACTGTGGTAGTTGCAAGGCTGTAAGGTGCAGAATTATTAAGAGAATTAAAATTTTATTTCACAAGTTCACACAATGTAAGTTAGTGTGACACCTGGAACTAAAACTGATCTCTTGCATGTCAGTGCATTTTCTAGAATTCAGAGTAATTCAGTGCATCAGTTAGTAGTAAGGACATAGAAAGTGACTGAAAATTAACTGAACACAGGCCTCAACAAACGCATTGAGTGACTCAGTGAGTAATGCTGAGAGAAGAAGTGGCCAATTTCCCACTCACTTTCAGTCTATATTTATTGTCTATGAAGCTATGCATGTGTTTCAACAAATATTATTGACATTACAACATTTATTTTCTCATTACACAGATTTATTTGTGCTTCTTAGGTATTTCACAAAGTGGGAATTTCAGCTGAACACCTACAGTATGCAACCATTGGCACTGGCACCTGTGAATTCACCACCTGTATTCTGTGTTCAATAGAAGCTAATCCACTATCACATTACACACCTGGCCTTTGGAAGACTGCTGAGGTCTGGCATGTGCAAATAAATTCATTCTAAATATTAGACACAGATTATGTTCTTTTAAAGATTAAAACTACCACTTTTAATGAATGAATTAAATTAACTTAATGTTTAATTGAAGTTTTGAGTTCATATGACAGTATAAGAAAAAGGTTCAGTTATACTTCAGATTTTTATCTGTTGTGTTTTTTGTGTGTTTGTTTTAAATAGGGGTTTTTTGTTACTGAGGTTAAGGTTTTGGCTTGATTTGGTCAACCTTGAACATTTTCAAAAACTACAGCTTCTTATTTTGTACAATTTGTCTTTCTTCCAGTGTCAACTACTGAGCTGAAGTATTACACCCAGCTTTAGGACATGCACAAATAAGTGTCTGTTTTATATCACTAACCTTAGGGCATCTCTCACTGTAGTGGGTTGCATATATTATACTATTGTTTGTGTTTTAATGTTTTGCCTTTAGGATGCAGAAATTTCTGTCTTAAGGTCTGAGTCCGAAATAGGGATTTGATGTTTGCTGAAAAACCTTCAGGCAATGATAAACACTGTCATAAATGGTAAACAAATGGATGCAGGTACAGGTTCAGTTTTTATAATTAACAACCAAAGCCTATATACCAAAGGGTTGGCAATTTTCACTGGACGGGATAATGTTTATGTGATTGGTAAACAGGGAATCTAAATGGTGGTCAGCTCAAATAGATGAAACAGACAATGCAAAGGGCTTAGAAACCTCAAAAAATGGGATGTTCACAGGATACATGCAAGCAGCTTTATTGCTTCTGATGGCAAAAAGCATAAGGACAATGCTATATTTGAATGACTGGCTTGTGTGCACCCCCACCAGTGAGCAGTGCTCCATCAGGAAACTGATCACCACAGATGCCTCCATCACTGGTTGGAAAGCAGTGTGGTGTCATGAAACCTGAAAGTGGCATAGCTTCACATGAAAACTGCTCATATGGTCTCACACATGATGAGCTCCATTAATAACAACTCATTTGCCATGTAGGAACAATGTTGCCCAGGAGAATGGCATCTGCATACACTGTCGGTGTCCTAGATACGGGAGAAATTTGGCAAGGCACAGCTAGATGTGTTTGCCAACACAGCAACAACTCATTGCCGGCTTTGGTTTTCCCTAGTGAGACAGCCCACTATGCCAGGATTCAGTGGCCCATGACTGGCCTCAATGCCCGCTATATGCATCTGTTGTTGATCTTGCCATTACACATAGTGGGAGGGAGTCATGTGGGCACCTTTGAGTATGGCTTCACAGAGGGAAGCCTAGGCCATAGTGTGATCCAGCAATGTAGAAAAACTAGTAAACGTAGGAGCCCCTAATACATGGGCTTTGTTTGTACTCAAGTTGAAAGTTCCATTGTGGTATGCACTCCATCAGACAGATCTAGTGCAATGTCTGGTGTTAAAAGTCTGAGAATGCTGTGCACCCTATTGTTTGCATCCAGTTCATAATATACTACATCATTTGGACACTTTGACTTTATGAGAAGCTATCTGCATTTGTGCATACATGCATGAGAAGGTATCCAAGTGATACACACCACACAGTTTTTCATTTGCTCAATTTGTGGTCACATGATGCCTCACAGCAAGAAGGTCCTGGGTTTGATCCCCGGATCACCCAGGGTTCCTTTCTGTGTGGAGTTTGCACATTCTCCCTGTGCATTGTCTCCCAGGTTTCCTCCCACGGTCCAAAAACATATGAATTAGGATAATTGGCTACTCTAAATTGCCCATAGGTATGCGTGTGAAAGGTCCTTGCTGCTAGGGGGCACAGTTAGTGTTTTGTGGCGCCAGTCCCAAGCCCGGATGAATTGGGAGGGTTGCGTCAGGAAGGGCATAGGGCGGAAAAAACAAATCAATGAAGCAGACGACAGACGAGCCGCTGTCGCAACCCTGTACAGGGAATAAGCCGAAAGAAGAAGAAGAAAATGCCTTGTTTTGTGAAGCTCTTGATTGATGGCTAAAAGTAACGTGGTGGCCATTTTCATTTGCATAAATTTGAACTGCAGCTACATGTCCACTTTCACATTTTGGGGTGGCATGACGAAACAGTCTCTCTCTTCTTGTCATCATGGGATGTTTCTATGATGTTGACATATTTGGTTAAGTCAAAAGGCCTCCCTTTCATGTATCTTTCACCATATTGACTGAACTCATCTTGGCAAGTGTACCAATTTGCATAAAGGTAAGTTTTGTTGAAGTTTTTTCCATCACACAGGGAAACATGCATTGTTGCACCATAGCCATCATGCACCATCTGACTGCAGCAGAGTTCACTACTGAAATGAGTAGCATGCAGTGTAGTAAAGTGGATATGTACCCTAATTCTTCAGTTAAGATCTACAACCTGAATTCCAGAAAAGTTGGGACCTTCTTTAAATTTTAATCAAATTTAAACTAATAGACTTTCAAATCACATGAGCCAATATTTTATTCACAACAGAACATAGCTAACATAAGAAATGTTTAAACTGAGAAATTTTACAATTTTATGCACAGAATGAGCTCATTTCAAATTTGATGCTTGCTACAGGTCTCAAAATAGTTGGGACAGAGGCATGTTTACCATATTGTAGCATCTCCTCTTCTTTTCAAAACAGTTTGAAAACGTCTCGGCATCAAGGTTATGAGTTTCTGGAGTCTTGGTGTTGGGATTTGGTCCCATTCTGGCCTGATATAGGTTACATCTGCTGAAGAGTTCGTGGTCGCCTTTGACGTATTTTTGGTTTAATGATAAACCAAAGGGCTGCACAGTGGTGCAGTGGTTAGCACTGTCGCCTCACAGCGACAGTGATGTCCTGGGTCAACACTGAGGCGACACTGAGGTCCTGCATCCAAGAAGGTCCTGGGTTCGATCCCCGGATCACCCAGGGTGCCTTTCTGTGCGGAGTTTGCATGTTCTCCCTGTGCATGTGTGGGTTTCCTCAGGGTGCTCCGGTTTCCTCCCACAGTAAAAAGACATGCAGATTAAGTCAACTGGCTACTCTAAATTGCCTATAGGTGTGAATGCGAGCGTGTGTGGCTGTTTGTCTGTGTTGGCCTTGTGGTGGACTGGCGACCTGCCCAGTGTGTACCCCGCCTCTCGCCCGAAACGACTGCTGATATTGGCTCCAGCTTCCCCCGTGACCCAGACGGATAAAGAGGTATAGATAATGGATGGATGGATGGATGATCAACCAAATGTTCTCTATAGGTGAAAGATCTGGACTGCAGGCAGACCAATTCAGCACCCGGACTCTTCTTCGATGAAGCCATGCTGTTGTAATGGCTGCAGGATTTGGTTTCGCATTGTCCTGCTGAAATATAACCCGAATTCCAAAAAAGTTGGGACGTTCTTTAAAGTTGAACAAAATGAAAACTAAAAGACTTTCAAATCACATGAGCCAATATTTTATTCACAACAGAACATAGATAACATGACAAATGTTCAAATTTGGAAATTGTACACCTTTATCCACTAAATGAGACATTTCAAATTTGGTGCCTGCTACAGGTCTCAAAACAGTTGGCACGGAGGCAACAAATGGCTGAAAAAGCAAGAAAGTTAAAAAGATTCAGCCCTGTAAATCAGATATCAGGTCTGTAACATGACTAGTTATAAAAGGGATGTCTTAGAGAGGCAGAGTATCTCAAAAGTAAAGATGGGCAGAGGCTCTCCAATCTGTGAAAGAGTGCGTAAAAAGATTGTGGAATACTTTAAAAACAATGTTCCTCAAGGTCAAATTGCAAAGGCTTTGCAAATCTCATTATCTACAGTGCATAACATCATCAAAAAGATTCAGAGAAACTGGAGATGATGAGATTTGCATCATCTTGTTGCTTGTACATTTATTTATTTGTCTAACTCCTTTTTATGTTTTACTTCTAAGTATCATTTCACTTGCTAGCTACATCTCCCTTATCACATCGCAGTCTGGAAGTGTGAAGGCTAACAAAACTTGCTCATGCTATACCTCTATTAGGGCAGCTGAATGGACTTAGAGGAAAGTGTGAACTTCCCAATTGATATACATGAGCTAAGATTTGTATGACATTGGCTGGTGTGGGTTTGACCGACAGCTAGAGAGAGAGAGGACTGCCATCCTCACCTGAAAGCATGTTTTACCAGTAACTGATATTTGTGGCATCACTGCGATTATTTTCAAATCAGGCAGTTGCTCCACTCTAGACCTCTTTGAATTTTGCGTGTGAGTGTGTCGTGGAGGTTTCACCATGTTTTGGCATCACAAACCTCAAGCGCCACCAGCACACTTCTCGCGCGCATTGTCACGCGGCGGTGGACAGCAGCATAGCACTTTTCCTTGAACTCTAACCTGGACGTGTAGACGGATTGAGACTTCAGTTCACTTCTTGACACCAATTTAGACGGTAACGGAGTAGATGATAAACCGTTAGGCTGTCATACCACACAAAACTGCTCGCTCCTTTCACTCACTCACTCAGACACACGCGCACACGCACGCACGCAGGCGCGCGCGCTTCCTCACTTGTTATACATGCGATTAAGTAATAACGACTAGCATCATGACCTCACACGGGCCGAAAGACGCCTCAAAGCAACAAAAAGTAAGTAGATTTATATCTAAAATCTTACGAACATAAGAACAAGCTGAATCCATTTCTAGTGTTTAATTATACAATGTTGAACTAACACTGAGAGTGTTGACTACAGTATCAGTTAACCTAATGTTCAATTAAGTGTTGACTTCAAATTCTTAGTTTTGAATTAACACATACAATATTTAAAATATTACACTGTTGAATGTGCACCTGCATGTTGGATGTGCTCTTCTATAGTATTGAATTTCATCCTGCTACCATCGAAACCTGCAATAGCCACTGAATTCATATTTGCAGGTTTTCCTGAAATCATTCATAATTCTGGGTCCAACAGGATTTGTATGTACTAATTAAAAACTGAGGATTATTCAGTATGGAAACTGCTACTTTGCAAAATATAATTACCATAAAATAAAATCAGAGCAAAACAGCACAAGTTTTATTCCACCAAGAACATAAGAGCAAAAAAAAAAATCCCTATTGCCCAGAGGCTTAAATCATTATTCCTGTAGTTTGTTTTTGTATTGCGTTTATCAATTCCTGTGTGATGATAGTGTAAGCAATATAAGAACATATTTAAAACTGCAATCTCATATGTTGATTGTCTTCTATACTTCTATAGGTCTGTAAACTGGTTCATTTATAAATAACTTAAAGAATAAAGTCCGCGCACATTCGGCTCTGAGCAATCATTTACTTCAACAGGAATCACGACACAAACAGCTTTAATCCTTAATCACTGTGTAGTCACCTTAAATCACACTTCATTTTTTATAAAGTCTGCAAGACGCTGTGTGACATACTTAAGATATACTTAAGACATTGATTACTTCAAGGTTGCAGAACAGAACATGAGCGCAAACAAAGGCAATCTCCTCAAACAACACCTAGATTTAAAACACTGCTCTTCATTCCATTATCATAATTTAGCATGACAAATCCAAAAGTAAAACATGTAATAAAAAAAAGTAAAAAAAAAAAACCCACAAGGACAAATAGGTTTTTTCAACCTCCTCATTCCCAGGAAATTCAATATATATATATATATATTAGTACATATATGCATTCCATTTGGCTGCTACTATGATTTATATAATGAGAATGTCGGGCTATGTGTTAAGTTCCGTCTTGCCAATGTATAGTAGACTTAGGTTCATTAATTCTATATTTTAACTCACATTTAGTTTTTCCAACGTTAATCTTGGGGCAAGGACCTTGTAGAAGGTAGATCAACTTTTTTGGTTGTACATGTTATATATGAGTCATGTGTATTTCTTTGTCAATGGGTTGGAAAGGCTTTTACATCATATCAACTTTTGACATCCAGGGCAAATTCTACTTAGAAAACATCCTATTGATATGTTTTACAATAATTGATCTTACTAGTTTATCCAATGATCCATGTGCTCCAATATTTATCCAAAGTATGTAATATTCGATCATTTTCCTCAATAAATAAATGACCAAGTATAATATTTTCATCTCATTTGTTTAACTGGGTTCTCTTTATCTACTTTTAGGACTTGTGTGAAAATCTGATGATGTTTTAGGTCATATTTATTCAGAAATATAGAAAATTCTAAATTGTTCACAAACTTTCAAGCACAACTGTAAGTACAAAGTGGTGGATAATGCAATGCTAAAGCTGTAGATAATGAATTCTTATCTGTCAATTTCTGATAGACAGTGGTGGAAATACTGTAGATTCATTGTCCTTGGTTAAAAATAACATCCAAGAGCCTGTGTAGACGTGGTTGTAAAATGCATCTTGGGCATCAAGATCACAAGTGGACAGCACTAAATACAAGTGTAAACGATCACCAAGACGCATTGAAGATGCCTTCACTCAAACGACTTGCCAAGGTGGTCTGGGACGAATTTTTGTAGTGTAAAAGCTAATGCGTCCTGATGCATCCCCGACAAAGATGTAACAGGAAAATACCTCATTAATTCAGGTAAATAATGAAGGTATGTTGTAGATTTAATGTCTTTAGCATAACTGTGGATGGGGCCCTTTGACCTTCTAGCAGAAGTGACTTAGATAGTTACAAAAACTGAACACATATGGTCCACTGGACACCTTGGATACACCTGATAGACATAGGTGTAAATGGTGATGTGTCTGGGCTGTCCACTTGTGACCCATTTGCCCAAGAGACATTTTAAACAGGGCCTAAGAAGTGAGTGTGATTTTTATTCTTATACACTGTAAACTGTACAGTATACTGGTCACTCTTGAATTTAGGAATTTGATAAACTTAATTAATTCCAATTTTTTTCCATTCCAAATCATAAAGCATTCATCAATATACACACACCAAACATTTTATTAGGAACACTATGCTAATTTTCCCTTTGTTCTCAAAACAGACTCAGTTGGTTGGACAAGCTATTGGGAACATTGTTGAGATTCTGGGCCATGTTGACATGATTGCATCGTGCAATTCCTGTAGATTTTTCAGGTGCAGTTTCATGCTGCAAATCTCCCATACTACCACATCCCAAAGGTGTTCTATTGGTTTCAGGATTGACTGGGAAGGCCACTGAAGAAGACTGAACTCATTGTCATGTTCATGGAACCAGTTTGAGATGAGCTTTGCTTTGTCACATGGTGCAATATCATGCTGGAAGTAGCCATCGGAATATGTGTAAATTGTGGCCATGAAGTGATGCATATGGTCAGCAACAGTACTCAAATAGTCTGTAAAATCACTGAGATTACTTTTTTACCCATTCTGATAGTTGATGTCATGTGAAAATTCATTAATAGCACTGCTGCCACATCTCATCCAACATTTAATACATGGGGCAAAGATGCTATTAAAAAAGTCCAATTCAAATTTGCCCATAAATAAATTAGGATAATTTGGTGCTGCTGGAGTACAGTTTGTACAAACTTAATTACAAAAAGAATAAATAGCACATCTTCACTGGATGAAATAGGACATGGTATATGCAACTGGAACAAGTAATTGCTATTTCTAATTAGTAATGAAAGTGCTTAAACAAAAATATCCAATAATATAACAGAAAAATCAAGTGTGTTACTGTGAAATGTTGTTCACACAGGTACTCACAGGTATAAGTTTGTTCACTCAGTCTTCTATACAAAGAGAAAAATACTTGCTTGATTCCTAATGGATGATCTTCAGCAGGTAGGCAAAAAACAGGACTCTTTAAATGCAGGGGTGTTATCTGATCATGTAGATGATGATTATAAATATTACATATCTTTTGTGGGGTTATTCTGTGGTGAAGAAGATGGGAGGAAAAGTGACTTCAACTTTGGATGGACAAGCAGCCAATGTGTGACTACATAAGGATTGTAAAATGCTTTGTCCCATTCAAATTATCTGCATTATTTGGCCTGTTTCTTTTAGTTACCCATTTTCTTCCCTTAGATTAAAGCCTTCTTTAGAGATTATGTGAATATAAATTTGTGCTTTGCAATGCATTGTGGAGCTCCTTTTGATAGTGTTGTTTTCTTGCAGGGAAATGCTCGCATGCTGGTGTTGATGGTAACTTCTACTGCAGTTGGGGGAACATTACAATATGGATACAACCTCGCCATCATGAATGCACCCACTATTGTAAGCAAGCATGAAAGAAAATGTGTACTTACCTCTGTTTACTCGTGATTGTCTTGCTATTTTTTATGATGGTCATTACCCCTGAATCTGAAAAGGTTCCTGCCTGTTCTTATGTACTGTATCAAGTATTACTATTGTGTATTCTGTGTCCCTGCAGTACATTCAGAACTTTGTTAATGAAACGGTTCAGAAGCGATGGGGGATACAGTTAGAGGTGTACCAGGTTACGTTGATCTGGACATTCATAGTGTCAGTCTTATCATTGGGTGGCCTTACAGGGGCTCTGTTGGCCGGGCCCATGTCCGTCCTCTTTGGAAGGTACAATTTTTTCAAGATTCATTGTACTGTATGTATAATACTTGCAGCATTATATGTATTTACTGTGATCACCTTTGAAAATGTTGATATTGAATTGAGCCTGAGTTCTATGTACTGTGTAGTGTGTAAGACTGTGTAATGACCTAATTTATACTATATAATTTATAATTTATTCGTTGAGGGCCCTTTAGTGAGCAGGGGCCTAATCTGTCCTTGCTGGTGATAAACTATATAGCCAAAAGTATGTGGACACCTGACCATCACACCCACATGAGTTTGTTGAACATTCCATTCCAAAATCATTGGTATTAATGTGGAGTTGCCCTCCCCTCACGCCCTTGTTGCTATAAGATTTTGGTATAGTTGTATAGTTGCGTTCCTTGTACTGTGTCCTCATTTTTGCACTGTTTTTAAAATTTGTGCTTGCACTGTTCACATTACTTACACTGTTACATGTTGTCTATCTATGTGCACCAATCCTGCCAAGTCAAATTCCTAGTACATGCAAGTGTACCTGGCCAATAAAGTTGTTGGTGTATTGACATTTTGGAACAGGTTTGTGCCAGTTAGGTCCAGTGAAATCTTAATGGTAGAGCCTAAATGATATTCTAGACAAATCTGTGCTTCCAACTTTGTGGCAACAGTTTGGGGAAGACCCAGATATGGTGTCATTGTCCACATCCACATACTTTTAGCTGTATAGTGTATCTTTGTTACGTAACTAGCCAAGAGATTTTTACTATTATTGTTTATGTCTTTATATAATAAGACATTTTGACTGTAATTTATGTATTTTTATTATTGTTTTTCCCTCAAGGAAGAAAACTATGCTGCTGAACAATATTTTTCTAATGTCCAGTGCACTGCTGGCTGTGACAAGCCAGAAAGCTCAGTCTTTTGAGATGATCATCATCTCCAGATATCTGGTTGGCATCAATGTGGGTATGTAGGCTGTTGAGCTTGTAATTCAGTTTTAGTTAAATACTTGTATACATATATCGCTGGATTTATCATGATTTCATTATGCTTAGATCTGAATTACTCCCTATCCACCGAAACTGTAAAACATTGACTATAAAACAACTATTCTGGTTGCAGGGGTCAGTATGAATGTACAGCCAATGTATTTTGGTGAAAGTGCACCAAAACACTTACGTGGAGCTGTGGCCCTGTCCTCTTCTGTCTTCACTGCTTTTGGGTTGGTGTTAGGGCAAGTGGTAAGTTTGAGGTGAGTCAAGAAAACAGTTATTTTGGAAACAGTCCAGAATAAAGTTATATAATTAAAATGCACAGCAAAATATTTAGATCCAACTAGACTAGACTTTATATGGGCTGCAATATGGATTACTTGCAGCTAATCCTCCTTTATAGTAGTTATGGTAACATAGTGATATTTTTAATACTCAGACACTCAGTTTAGCTGACAAAATCTAAGTGTGTCAAGTCTTCAGAGGAGATCATTTCAAAAACAGTGTCCAATAAACCTGATATATCCTTGTTACTTATTTTATTGCAAGGCAGGCTCATTTTGTGTGCATATGTGTGTGTGTGTGTGTGTGTGTATGTGTGTGTGCATGTGTATGTGTACAGGGAGGTGTTGGGTTGTGAGTCTTGTTGGCATTACTTGTTAGCCAGTAATGCTGTGCCAGGGTTCATTCAGCTCCTCACACTTCCCTGGTTCCCAGAGAGCCCTCGTTACCTTCTCATTGATCGTGGTGATGAGGATGCCTGCTTAAAGGGTAACTCAAACTATATGTTTATACTTATTACATTATATGATAATATTATACTTTAGAATACAGTATAATAGTTTATAGTTTCTCAGTATCACAGTGGTACAATACAGTTCTATTGCAGCTGCTTGTGTGAGGTTTTATGTGGTAAATTTTAAGGGCTGAAGGTATAATGTGGGCTATGGATAGTTTAAGCTCTATAGCCTGGATCGGATTTGTTTCAGGATGCCATATTGATGGTGAACATTAATGAATGATACACTGATATCCTGAAAATTAGAAACCCATTACATGTACTGTACACGTACAATATTTATCACATAAAGAATAAAAGCCTCATTAGTCAGACACTGTGCATTCACCACACTCTGAAAATGGCTGAAGAAAATGCTCAAAAATTCACTCCCTTGGACTGGATTCTTAAAAGAAGAGCTGTATATATGCATGAATTTTCAGCTTCTAATAGAAAAAATATAAATCATCATATCACTGTCACATTCTCTATACAGATAATACAGTTGGAGTTATTCTGAAACTTTTTTTTAAATGTCCATACAAGGGTTTTTCGTCTGTGTGTACGTGACGTGTCTCTCCCCATGCTGTGTGTGTTTGGCAGCACTGCAGCAATTGCGAGGATGTGAGGTGCAGAAAGAGGAGTTGGATGAGATGCTCCAAGAGCAGGCCGAGTCTGAGGGCAGACGAGCTCAGCGGCCCTGGGAGCTCTTCAGTGACCGTAATGTTCGCTGGCAACTCGTCTCAGTTGCCATCATAAGCAGCGCCATGCAGTTGTGTGGTAATGACTCAGTGAGTGAGGCTGTCCCTCAGACTAATTCTGATTCGTTCATTCATCTTCAGTGATCGCATTATCCTGGTCAGGGTTATAGTGGAACCAGACTCAATCCTGGAAACACTGGGAATGAAACAGGAATATACACTGAATGGGACAACAAGCCATCACTCAAGTTTATCATACCACTTGTAATTGAATTGCAGTGTAAATTGGTGTTGGTGCATTATCTGAAATCTTCTTCTTCTTTCGGCTTATTCCAGAGTAATTCAGTGCATCAGTCAGTGATAAGAGCAGACACCAATAACTGAAAATTAACTGAACACAGGCCACAACAAAAGGAATGAGTGACTCAGTGAGCAGTGCTAAGAGAATAAGTGACCAAATTCCATTACTCCCTTAGTCTATTTGTCTCTGAAATTAAAAATTTGTCCATGATGCTATGTAGAGTACTGTGAAAAAGAGTTAGTCACCCTATTTGTTTTAGTACAAATTTGGTTATAGATATGTTGTTATTTTATGAATGTTGCATTATTGAGGCAGTACAAAAATATTTTAAATTGCCAAATATTACTTTTCCAAAATAATGATCTGTATTTGAAAAATGTTTGTATATCAGTCAAAAAAGCACTTTATTACATAAAAGACCATTTTTCAAGCAAAAACATAATGAAGGCTCCCGGGTTTTGCTGCAAAAATAGAAGCAAGTGTGACCGTCAAAGTCTCCAGAAGAACTAAGCATTCTCCAAGATGCTCAGTAAAACCTACAACTCATTTCCTTATAAACCTGCACACTTTGTACCTGGGACTACTATTTAAGAAAAAAGTAAAGTGTTGCGACATCAGATATTGACTTTGGCTACTTGATTACTGTTTATTGCGTGTTATAGTATTTTTCTTTTAAGTGGAAAGATTTAATTTCATTATTTCATATTACATATTAAGTCAACTTTACTTTATAGCATTTATTTCCATGTGCCTAAAACTTTTGCCCAGTACTGTATGTGTTTCAACATTTATTCTCTCATTACACAGATTTACTTCTATGCTTCTTACATATTTCAAGCGGCGGGAATATCAGCTGAACACACCCAATATGCGACCATTGGCACTGGCACATGTGAATTCACAGCCTGTATTCTGTGTGTAAGTGTTCATCAGGAGCTAAGCTACTCCCATGTTACATAAATGGCCTTTGGGAAGAAAGGTCTAGTATATGTAAGGTAAATTATTTAATTACAATTCTAGACAGATTAATTAGAGCTAGACAAGTTTGTGGTTTTAAAGGCCAGAACTACATGTTTGAGTGGTATATAGGCTACCACAGTTAAAAATCACCACTTGTAATGAGTGACACTAAGGTAATGTTTTAATAAAGTTTAGAATTTACATGACAGATTTAGAAGAAGATCACAATAGTACTCCCCTGCTGTGTGTGTGTGTGTGTGTGTGTGTGTGTGTGTGTGTGTTAATGTTCAGAACCTGTTGATAGAACGGATGGGCAGAAGGTTGCTGTTAATGGGAGGTTATGTGCTCATGACTGTCTGGGCTATAGTCTTCACCTTGGCTCTTTCATATCAGGTATGCTTTTTTTAGATTTAATAAATACTGAATTCGTCACACATGCACATACACAAGCATTATCTTTATTTTTCTTCACTTGTAACTTGAAATGGATTCATTTATCTATGACTTGGGACTCATCCTTGACTAAAAACAATTCCCAATTTTATGTCCTCTTCAAATTTTTAAACTTTCTTCAAAGTTGTTTCCTCAGCATTGAATAATGTGACTTAATACTGTTATAGACTACTGCTGCTCATTAATTTTCCACAGTTCGCCTGTTTAAATTTAATTAAGTATTCTGTAGTAGAACCTTCACCACCAAATTCAGAACCTGACTTAGACTCAAACAAGGATTTTAAACTTTCCTTGGATTTGAAGGAGAAAGTGACTGATCTAAAACACTGTTATAAAACACATTTGAAAAGCATCTAATATAGGGGAATGCAGTATACTTACTGGATGCATTTTGATGAAGTCAATTCATGTTCAACTGAGTGAGATTCCAACTGGAGGTGTTGTATCACTGTCTCACAATCAGCATTTTGATGCCATTGCCTTCTAGCATGTAGTACACTGGGTGCCTTACCTGAGCATGGTCTGTGTGTTCACTTATATCCTCAGTTTTGGGATCGGACCAGGTGAGTCAAACTGCATCACGTCTCCATTAAGTGAACCATTTTGAGAAAATCCATTGTATGTCACTGTGGCTGAATTATAGCAAAGTTTAATTATGGCAAAAAAGAAAAAAATCAGTTTTTGTTCAAAATTGGATCTTTATTCCTATTACAATTCAATACATCGCCTTTAAAAAGACATAAATAAATATCACTAAAAATGAAATAGAAAAGAAATTTTTGTCCTCACTTAGGCTATCATACGTCAATGATCATTTTATGTTATAGGGGCCAGTTTAACACAAATGCAGTGGTAAAAAAGAAAAAAAAAAAAAATACTAAAGATGTTTCAAAATAAACATCTTTTTTAGCTAAGTGTAATTTCAGCCATCGATCTAGTCATTGGATATTTATGAGCTGTAATTAAACAGACATGAGTCTAACCAATTCAATTTCTAGAATAAGAATCTGGTTGTCAAAATGTCCAAAATGGAATTGTAATCTTTAAATACAGTTTTCTCTTTTTTACGTTTAGACTTTCAGACTTTAAAATGCTATAAATGTGATTGGGATATGTGCAAATGAGAAAAAAGAGCACATTTCAATTCAGAAAAGTCTATAGTATTCAGAACTACATATAGAAGGAAAAATTCAATGAAAAATGTCAAAATTTTGTCATGCAGAGGGTTTCCTAGGCTAGCAATATTCAATATAGTAAAAACAGCTTTTGTTGCTAGGACTACAGACATTAAACAGATTAATTAAAATTATACATTGACACTACTATTGTTTAGCCATTTGAAGGAAGTTACGACATTCAGATGCTTCATAATACTTTTCTCCACAGCGGGGGTGACTGGAATACTTCCTACTGAGATTTTTAACCAGACAGCTCGTCCTGCTGCCTACATGATTGCTGGTTCGCTAATGTGGCTTAATCTCTTCATTATTGGAATGATATTCCCATTCATCGTGGTGAGTGCATGAATTTTGCTAATACACAAATAAACAGCTAATAGAATGAGGTCTAGGTGAGTGACCCAATTGTTAAAGTTAACCACTAGGAGAAAAATACAAATGGCCTCTATTACACTTTAAGCAAACTGTCTTTTTCCAGCATCCACTCATGAATTGAAGATGTAGGAGTAGTAGGTACAGATATGAAAGTGATAAACACCTTGACATACTACTTCTAGACTGACAATCTTTGTGTAAAATTTAAATAGTAGAGTAACAATTTTGAGTATTTCATGTTTCTACCCAAAGTCTTAAATGTTAGCCTAACATCTGGTGATGAACTGTATGGAGATTAGCGGTTGTAGATGTAATATCATGAATAAGATGAAACCTCAGGCATTTCCTTCCTGTGTGTGTTGCTAACAGAGTGGACTAGGTCAGTTCTGTTTTGTGCCATTTGGTGGTGTCTGTCTTCTCACTGCTCTCTATATTGGACTGGTTTTGCCTGAGACTAAAGGAAAATCACTACCCATGATCACAAGCGAATTCCACAGGCTTAACTTCCACAAAAAAGAGAAGACGGGTCCAAAGTGCAAAGGCCTTCATTACAAACTAGGTGAAGTCCACCACTCAACTGCCCTCTAAGCTACTTATTTATGTATTTGGAATTCCTGTAAACTTCTCTCTGTTGAAGAGTAAAAGTGCCAAAAGTTTACCCAAATAAAACCACTGACATTTTATTGTGATTAATTTACAAATGTAATATCCTTTTGTCTTTAGGTATAAAAATGTATTGATATGGTATAGATACAATATCTAATTGTATCCTATTGTCCCTTTATAGTAATTATACCAATTATGACTTTTAAACGTTATTAATTTTTAAGCTTTTTTCTCACTGGAAATTCTCTCACATTCTGGATAACAACTACAACAAATAAGGTCTCAACTAGTACAAACAAGATACTTATAGTGTACTCTGTAGTCGTAATAAACCATGATGGAAATCTGGCTTTATCAGTTCACTATGTACTGAGTAGAATTTGCATTTTTAATGCTTAATCCCTCAGCTTGAAAGTAGTTCTTTTATAGATGAATGCACAAATATTCTATATACACTCATGGGTCGCTTTAACAGGAACACCTGTACACCTGCTCATCTATGCAGCTATCCAATTAACCAATCAGATGGCAGCATAATGTAAAATCAGATACAGGTCAAGTCAGGTAATGTTCACATAAAACATCCGAATGGGAAAAAAACGCGATCTCTGTGACTTTAACTATGACATGGTTGCTGGTGCCAGATAGGCTGGTTTGAATATATCAGAAATTGCTGGGATTTTTACACACAACATTTTCTAGAGTTTTAGAATGATGAATGGTGAAAAAAAACAAAAAAAAAATGCCCAGGGTATACAGTCTGAAACACCTTGTTGAGGACAGAGATCAGAGGAGAATGACCAGAATAGTTTGAGCTGACAGGAACACTATAGTAACTCAAATATGCACGCTTTACAACCAAGGTCAGCAGAAAAGCACAGACTCACTGAAACTGGACAGACTAGAAAAAGACTAGATGATTTTTTTGGGTCTGTCAATTTTGGGTGAGCCTGTTCCAATGATAGCCTCAGATTCCTCTTCTTGACTGACAGGAGTGGATCCAAATCTTCTGGTCTTCTGCTGTTGTAGTCCATCCACCTCAAGGTTTGAGGTTTTGTAGATTCTGAAATTCCCCATAGATTCCCCATTTCTTAAAATCATGGTCAGATCCTCATTGAGGGCACCAGCATGGCCCATGGTATGTCCTTCATAAATCCTTCCACCTGCTGTTGCTGTTTTTGAAAACCAAATTCATGAAATAGTTTGGTAGCAAACAATAGTTCCTTGTCGACGGACACTCTATGGACAACCTACTTCCCATTTCTGTTCCTGCTTATTAATGCTACAAAGGAACATACCTGTTATTTACTTAAGGTTTTAGTAGTCATATTCACTGAAGTGCTCTTCAGTGGCCTTCCCAGTCACTGGATCTGAATCCAATAAAACACCTTTGGGATGTGAAGCTGTGTGGTAGGAGATTCACCACATGAAAAATCTGCAGGTATTGTGTGAGGTAATTATGTCAAGATGGACTAGAAAGTGATGTTTTAAATGTCTTGTGGCATCCATGCCACAAAGGCTGTTTTGAGAGCAACGGGAGGCTCTACCCAGTATTAGTACAGTGTTCTTACTAAAGTCCTCAGTGAGTGAATATACGATATAAGCCAGATAAGAGTATAACAGTATAATGGGATTCTTGAACCTATTGTGAACTACATTTTAGTTACCAATGTTTGGGATACAGCCATAGAAAAAGGGCAATATGTTACTTCCCACCTCTAGTATTAAGCTATTCGTTTGAGTACACTACATTTTCCTGGAGGCAGGTCAAGAATTACCCTTTTTTATTTCATAAAGAGATCTGTTTAAATGTATACCTGTGTTAGTAATCTGATTACTGGGCAACAATCCAGGAGATTTTAGATGATTTATGCAATGGGATATTGATACTGACCAACATATGAATGAAAGAATGTGCACTAAATGGGTAGCTGTGCTTGGTGACTGAACGTTTTTCCACAGAGTTTACGTCTCTGTCTTTATCTGATTCTATTAGTAGTCCTACATTCATCCATGCTAGTCCTCATATGTCTTAGCCAAGGTGGAAGTTATCATTGTGTCCTAAAACACTGAAGGATGAACACAATAAACCTGACATTACTGGTTTGAGAATATGTGCATGGAAAAAAAAAAATCTAATTCTGTAAGCTCTCCAATTATTTGGGGGAATTAAAAAAATGTGTGTTTATATTTCTGAATGATTAGAGACTGTTTTGCTGTTCATCTCGATCCATTGAACAGAAAGATAGGAAAAGAAAGACAGACCTCCATTAAGTAGTATGTTTGTTTAGCTCCTTTAACAGACTTGCATAATGAGATAATGAGAAAGGATTGTCACAAAGCATCATCCCAAATACAATTTTATTTTATACTTATCTCTGTAGCAAATAAACAGAGACACAAAACAGTGTACAAAACAAAAACATCAATAGAAAAGTATGCCTATATCCAAAAATCAATGAAATTCTTGACTGAAATTGCAAAGAAACTTTTTTTTTATCAGAGAACAAAGATAGAATAACAAACATACATACAAATGTACATTTTCTTTCTATGTGCATGTCCTTATACAAAAGTGTCAATGCAAATCACTTTATGTACATGGTTATTTTTATGATGGTCCTTTTAATGACAGATTTTCCTACCCATTCACAATCAGTACTGGGAAGGCACTTTGCAACATACGGTAAAATGAAAACATAAGCAGAATACAAAATCAAACCACATTTAAAAAAACATTTCCAGTGATACAATGTGCCACTAAAAAAAAAATAATAAAAAAAAAAAAATAAAAAAAAAAAATAAGAGAGATGGCACATCAGTGTTTTAATCACAGAACCTTCCCAAGTGGCCACATTAATCTTTCACATAAATAAAGGTTAAATGCACAGAATAGAGTGCTGGAGAGATTGATTCCAGACAGTCAGGTGAAAATTAACTTGACAGTAACAATCAGGTGGATAAGATAGAAGAGTCCACCAATGCTTTAATCGAGGGAATCCTGGGTAATTGCATACGTGCATAATTCTTTTCTTCACACTTGAGGCCACAATAAGAATGCATTGTACAAAGGAAATTAATGACTGCTCTGTATAAATTCAACAGAGCTAACGTGAAAAATCTTTCCAAACAGTTCCAAAGTAAATGTGAGCGGAATTGGAAAACTTTTAAACACGTCTTGCAAATAATAATAAATAAACAGAAAATAGAATCAATGGCTAAAATCATACTCACATGACCTTTGAAGCCTTCACTCCAACATGTAGATACATCAGCGCGCTCATACACGCTTAGAAACAGAAACAGGTTTTTCCAAGAGTTCACTGTATAATAAGTTCTTAGCTTGCACAAAATGTTCTACTTTGAACCTGGTCTGATCGAGGAAGTGTTCTGTTCTGTCTACATAAAACATTTAAGGTCTTCCCATTGACAATCCTTAAAAGCTCTAATTATTCCTAAGAGTGTAAGCACATAAAGCAGGCCTCTTACAGGCATATCTCTTAAAACACGTTTTTTGATACATAACCACTGCCCAGTCACATTTGCTCAGAGTATTATATTGGATGAAAACTAAACGTAATAAAAAAAACCATGAATTTAGATCTGACACACTGATGGCACATTCATGCCACAAAAAAAAGTTTATATGATCACACACCACTACAGCGTAATAAGAGATACAAGTGTGAATTTACTCAAACCAACTGAATACAACCAGGGCTCTTTTCCTCAAAACATATTTCTCCACTCAAAACTTGTGTTCAGCCATAATGGCCAAGGGAAGTTATATACACAGAGCCCCATTATATAGCATAAACAAACTTAATATCGGCCATATATACGTATTTATATATACATATTTCTTACATATGTGAACATTATATACACATCATGAATAGGAATTCTTAAGTTAAGCAGGAATGTTTGGACCCTCATAGAAAAAAGTCCTGATATATTAAAAAACCTTAAAAAGCCCTCTGATTACATTACATTCTCTTAATAAGAGACCATAATGTGTGCATGCACACGCACGCGTGCACACACAAATCATCATAATCACACACACATGCACACGCGCACACACACACACACAAACTCTCTTCTTGGCCTCCTCTAAAACGCAAAGACAAAATAGCACAGCACAGATCTAAAGTTTACCAACAACTTCATATAAACCATTTCATAAAGGAGATGGGACACCAAAATCAATAAGTTAATAAAATATACTCTTCATCTCTTGTAATATCTTACAGTCATACCTGAAATTGGTCCCTGTTAAATATTCAAAACTCATATTCAGTTTGCATGACTCCGTACAATCCATCTTGCAAATATTCATGATTCAAACAAAATGAAAAGAAAATAGTGTTAACAACCATGAATTTGGGAACAAGATTTTAAATACTCATCATTATTTAACTTAAAACTATTTAAGCCTGTGGCTTCCAGTGATGTTTGTGCCCAGGATTTTGTTACAACACAAAATAATCCAAAGGAGTTCAACTTGGGTTTAATATGCTCTGTGGGATGATTTATTAATACGTACTCTGATTTTATAATGAATGATTGGCTGCTTCGTGCAACAAGAATGGAAAACCTACTGGCAAACTTGCATGTCAAAACATAAAATCAACTGACTAAAGACTGACAGTAAGCAACACAAAAGACAGAATAGTTTACATTGGCATTGATGATGAAAGGTAAAACTACAGTTCCCTCAAAGCTGTGGCCATCTGGTAAGAGCAAATGTCTCCCTTTCTCCAAGTGTTCACTTGTCCCCTAAGCCTACAGCATTGCTCCCTACCTCAGAGTCCACGAGTGATGAGGCAAAAGCTGACTGGACAATCTGAAAACCAAATGACTCAAGCAGCGACATGTTCTGCTGTGGTGAGAATGGAGAACCCAGATCTCCGAGACTGGACGCTGCCCCGCTGGCTTTCTTGTGCACCCGGTGCTGGTGCTTGTTGAGGTAGGATTTAGTACGAAATGTCTGGCCACATAAGCCACAAGCAAACTTCTTCTCTATGTCTGTCTTCTGTTTGGAGCCGCATGAAGCATTTGCTGTGCCGTCAGCCTCGCCATTGAAGATCAACGAGGTCACCTCAAGCTCCTTTTCTTCAGCCTTATGCTCCAGTTTGAGCTCCGTTCCATTGGAAAGGTCCCCGAATGTTGCATCCGACCCCTCAGAATCCTGATGGGGGCATTTCCCAGCATTTTCTTGCCCATCTGAGAGAAACACAGAGTGAGACGTAGGCAGAAAGACCATGATATAACGAATAAAGAATGGGTGAATATGAATAATTTAATAAAAATAAACGCATATCAAAAAATGTGTCAAGCATTTTTGGCCAGCACTAGTAAATAAGCTAAGGTAGGAAAGCTTTAACAGTTACAAATATTAGAAAGCCGCTCATCCATATCAAGTTGATAGCTTGCCTTGTTACAATTGTTTGTATACAGTTTGCCTTTGGTCAAGATTGACCGGTTTTTAACCTAAAAAACAATGAGGTCTAGACAAAGGCCAGTTGGCCCATGCTTTTACCAAGATGTCATGATTTTGTGCTTTTTACTAAATCAATGTATTATTTCAAGTCCATCATGTAATTCTTTTCTTTTTTTTTCTGTAAAAAAAAAACACAACAGTGTCTCACTTGTTAGTTGCCTTGGAGTTCACAACACGGGAGGTAAAACAACACTACAGCCAATGTGGCATCACTGTTTGCAAAGAGTTTGGAAATCAGCTATATTTACAGAATGTAAATGAACAATATTACATTTTACATAAGGTATATATTCCTCCTCTACTTCTTCATCCAGCAGTAAGTGCAGTTCTTTTCTATGGGTGTTATCAGTGTATTCTGTGTTGTGTGCTGGTGCAATGCCATTAGTTTTGGATTTATAAACAAAAGAGTGATTGAAAATGGTGGGTCCACCTTTAAGAATCAATCTGGACTCAGTGTCAAACTGTGGCAGAGGGAAAAACACTCAAACTATGAGCCATAATGGACAACTCGGTCCCTGCCTGCCGACCCAGCTAAGCAGAGAAGCAGCTCCGGTGATGTACTGGTATAACTGCATTGCACATATGAAGACTTTATAATGTCTGTCTCTCAGTCACTCTTCCTGTCTGTCTCGATCTGTTTCTTTATTTTTCTGTTGGTCTCTCAACCAAATCTTTGTGTCCGCACATCTGTTGGTCTTCCTGTGTCAGCACATCCACCTTGTTCCAGGAATTCTTCCGTCTCCCTGCATCCACATGGCCGTCCGTTTTCTCTCGCTTTCTCTCTCTGCATGTACACCTTTCTCTCTGTATGTCCATCCCCGTTTGCCTGTCTGTGTCCATGTCCGTCTGGTTGTGTGTTTGTAAGAACCCTTGTTTCAACTGCTTTTGAAAAGTGCAAAGAAACTGGCTTTTACTAAGCTGTGAGGCATAGCAGTTGTCATCCTGTGTTGTGTGAGCAGTATTAGGCTCGCCCTACTCCCCTCTCTAGCTGGCCCATACTGACCTGCGAGAGGCGTGTGCAACGGGAGGCCTGGTGCTCCGCCACAGTGCCGCTCCCACAGCTCAGGCTGCACACCGAGGGCAGGTGGGCCTGGTTGAGCGAGAACTGCAGGCCCTGAAAACCCCCGAAAACACCCCTCTGCCTCAGGAAATGGCATCAGAATCCGGCGACTGGTACAAAGGTCTACACCATCACAGACCACCCCAGTGAGGGAGAGTAGAAAGAAATGAGAGGTACAAACAGAAGGAGAGACAGAGATTCTTGGGTGGACACTTACTGTCAATACAGTCAGCCTGACATCAATTTCACATGGGTTCATGTACAGACCATGGCTTGATTGAGGCACAATCTGGGTATCTCTACTGAATGAATCTTTTTTCCTTCATTACTTGCCAAGCCTGCAGACTTCTTGTTGGAGCTTATCTGTAGCTAATCAAGTGATTACTGCGATAATCACTCAATTGAGACATTCTTCAATTTTCTTTTGTATGGATACATCATTACTATAGATTAACTCCTGAAACAGACTGTTTCAAAATATGCATAATCAGCCAAATTCCACCAACTGCGAAATTATAAAACGAAAAGAACTTTTACTTAATTTATAGGACTAATTCTCTTCTACGTGAGCAAAAAGTCTGGGATAAAAGTGTTCATTTCAACAGTTAATAGTCTTTTGAGAAAACATCATAATAGATGGTCATATTTGAGAAATAGGGTTATTGCTGTTTTTAGTCAACTAAACTGAACTTATGTTTTTAATCCCCCCCTTAAATTTTACCATGATGTCCAAAAACCCACATTCAATAACTTTTTAAGTTTGAATTCTTTGTGGAACACCAGATCATTTCACAAACTCACATTGCCATTACAGCCTTACTAAAGCCCTTCTCCTTCTGCTGCTTTGATGTGCATTACCTAAAAGAAAGTTCTGCAGTGGCGGAAATACAGTCACATGGTTATGACACGGAGCAGACTTTTATAATGAAGAAGGTCCATTTAACAACATTACTTTAAAAGTGCATTTAGTACACTGACTATGCGTCATAGAAATGTAGGAAGCATACTGAATGATTATTTTGTTATTTGTGAGTATGCTACTTCTATCTAGCTAGTATGATCAACAAGACAAAAAACAAGACAAAAAAAAAAATAAAACTGCAACACTACTGCTGAAAGTAACGAGTTCTACAGTGTCTTTCTCCGCTAATGAAGCGGTAGCATGCATTTGCAGATAGGAGAAGACATGGCCAGAGCCTTGCAACGTCTTCCAGTGTGTGCGTGCGAGAATATCTTAATTTAATAACCTTATCAATCTTTACTATATGACTAAAAGTTTCCGGACGCCTGACCATCACACCCACTTGTGCTTTTTCTAACATCCTAGTTCGGATTTAGTCTCCTTTTGCTGTTATAATAACCTCCATTCATCTGGGAAGGCTCCACTAGATTTTGGAGCGTGGCTGTGGGGATTTGCTTATTCAGTCACTATCAGATAATGGTGTAGGGTGAGGAGGCCTGGGGTGCAGTCAGTGTTCCAGTTCATCCCCGTGTGAGCTACTCCAATTCTTTCACTCGAAACTCGACAAACTATGTCTTCATGGAGCTTGCTTTGTGAACAGGGACACTGCTATGCTGAAACAGGTTTGGGCCTGATCTTAGTTCCAGTGAAAGACAAATGTAAAAGCTACAGCATGCAAGACAGCAAGACATTCTAACTACTGTGCATCTCCAACTTAGTGACAAGACTTTAGGGAAGACCCACATATGGGTGTAATGGTTAAGGTGTCCACAAACATTTGGCCATAGTTTAATTGTACAACAATGAAAAGAAAATGTTTTACTTTTAACTCTGTCTTTTTTTTTTTGGTCTCATTTTCATTCTTCTGGGAAAATTGTACATCACGACATATTTTTCGAGTAAAAGGGTGAACTATTATTTTACATTTATTTCATTTGGCAGACGCCCTTATCCAGAGCGACTTACATATATCTCATTTATACAACTGAGCAGTTGAGGTTTAAGGGCCTTGCTCAAGGGCCCAGCAGCGATAGCTTGGCAATGCTGGGATTTGATCTTACGACCTTCCGATCACTAGTCCAATGTCTTAACCACTGATCTACCACTGTTTTGTTAACATTTTAGTCATGGAATAAAGTATTAAGTATTATGGAATCTTATTATTCATGGGGGAGGGAAAAAAAAAAAAAAAAAAAAAAAAAACCACCACTAAATGTTTTTATATACAACATACTACAAAAACTACCACTGCATATTTGACAGCATATTAAACATCCAAATAGGAAGTTAATTATTAGGACACAAAGTTGATCACAGATTTAAAAACTGAGGCCGTCGACCATCCTCTCAGCACACCCCAACAACAGGCTGCTAACTTCTTTGGCAATAATTCCTTGAAAAAAGGTCCATTGAGTCCCACATACTTTGCACATATTGCACAACAACATGCATTAATTGCCAAGAAACATTTGCTTAGCCAGCATGTGATGGAAATTACGGAAAGCAACAGATATGATTACGTTGCCATGCTAACTTTTACAGCAACAGACAGCTTTCCGTAAGTATGATCTGCAAGCGTGTTCTTTTTTTTTTTCTTTTTTTAAATAAATATATATTTTGTCTAATCAAACACAAAACACTGCAGCCTTACTTGAATGTGCACCTGATACAGCACAAGCGTATTGCAGCTTTACACGCAGATACATGCAGCAGCCGTCATACTGATCAGTCAGAATCTATCAAGAGTTTTACAAAATTACATTAGAAAAATCATGCCGATACCACAGGCTTTTCGTGTACTCCAGCAGGATTTCCAAAGTCTAAACGGAAAACTGACTGGATCGGAATTATAGAACAAAATCACCCAAATCATAACAAAAACTGTCATTCCATGTGATGGATTATGAAATCAGGCATGAAGGAAAATCTCATATGACTGCTTTCAACAATGGATTTTTTCCCCCTCCTCCTACAACTTAAATGCTTTGATCACATTAGACTGAAATAAACAGATTCACAACAGCTTTAAAAAAATCAACACCACCAAAAAGCCTGGTTCAGGTTGAAACGCACCATGTGAGCTTCTCTTTATAACCACATTTCCATCATTCTATGGAAATAAAAAAGCATAGGAGTAATTATACCCATACCTTACAGGAACATATAAGAATATGACTGGGCTTTCATAAAAATTTACTCATAATATGAGAGAGTAGAATGATGGAAATCAGCTGGTGTAGCGCAACAGTATGGGCTGAGTGAGTGAGTGAGTGAGGGAGGGAGAGTTTACACAAGCAGATGCAGTATTTAGCAACAGGGTGAAAAGAGTGAGCGAGCAAGTGGCAGGGACACAGAGGCGTGCTTGCCTTCCACTGCGCATTGGCGTCCTGAGTGGTAGGGGGCGCCGTTGTGCATCTGCGGCCCGTTGTCACGCGGCTCTAGGAACTGGTGAGCTGTGGAGGAAGGGAGCATGGACGAGCCGTGGTGTGTTTTTACATGTACCTTTAGGTAGGACGCAGTGGAAAAACCTGAGACCGTCAAGAGGAGCAAAAAGCAAAACAGAAGGGAAAAATAGAACAAGCAGAGACTGGTTTAACAATGAGATGAGAATCTCCTGTCTTCTTGTCATTATGAACCTAAATAAAATTGACTTTTCCGTCTTAATGGCTCATGTACAGTGGTCTCTAATGAACTGGCAATCCATATAGCAGGTGGCGGCAATTGAGTCTGGCACAGTTCACTGCGGGACATGGTGGAGCTGTCTACCTTTTTAAAGTATTCCTGAAAACCCACCATGAATAATCATATGTTTTTGTCATGCAATATGCTGCTATGCAAATACTGGGAAAACACTAACAGCAAAAACAGACTGTAGTTTACTTTAGGTAACATTAGCAAGTAGCACCCAGCGAAGTAACTGCTACTGAGCTAGTTCACATACGTCACAGTAGCCAAGCCTGCAAAATACATGTAAAACAATGTTGCTAATAAGCATTAGCACAGGATGCAGGTGTTTTGGCTCTAGTTAGTTCATACCGCTTCATTATACTCTAATAATTTGCTTGTCAGGCATAACAGGCTCAGTGGTTTATGCCAGCTTTACATCGTATGATTTTCCATCTGATTTTGCGGTTGCAGACAAAATTTCCACATCATAAAAGAATTATTTTGCTCCTGAGTTGAGATTGCCAGTCTTAAGATGAATATTACATACACACTAGTGGCCAATTTAGTGCCACTGCAAACAAAGCCAGCCTACAACTTAGATCTGGCAGTGTCAGAAATTTTCTTTAAGCAAAATCTCAGTGTGACCACTGCTACGATGCTTGCCTGAAAGCCACAAGTAGTGCAAAACAAAATTCACAAGCTAGAAATACAGTAGTGGAAACGGTGAAACAAACAAAACCTGCTAACAAAATATCCTTATTACCTAAACTCATTTTCAAGAATGTTTCTACTTATGCAACCATATGCCGTGCATGAGCCCAGATCACGCTGGTTGAGGACGCAAGCAGGACAAAGTGGTTTTCTTTAAAAGCAGCTCTATAGGATCTTCACTGTATAATCTGACATGGAGAACAGGTTCTCTCGGTCTGTTATAGTAAACAGCCAAGATTATTTAGGGAACATCTTATTCAGTGCTAAATGTAATCACCTTAAAAAAAAGAAATAAAAAAAAAACCTGCCTTTTATCTACTTCACAGACTTATTTCATATGCAGTGCTAACAATGTTTTAAATAAAGATTGTGAATTTATTGCCGTGTTAACGCTGAAAAAAAAAATCTAGGAGGAATTATTAAATTAAAAGCCATTTCTTTAAAGAGCACATTTAAGTATTCAAAACTTTGAATATTACCTCACTATCCTCATTTTGGGGAAAAAAACAAATAGTCTACTTGTTCTTAAAAAAAAAAAAAAAACACACCATTAAAACAATAAAACTAACAGCAACAGCCCATTAGCATTTAGTAATCCAGCATTATTGTAAAAAAAAAATATATATATATTTTTTTTTAAACCACTAAAGTCATTAAAATGTAGTCATGAATAATAATTCTTATGGTTTAATGCCAAGGAAACTACTAAACAAAAGGCCAAGGAACACCTCTATAACTGTGCCCTCAAACTGCAAGGATTTCTGGATATGCATGAATACGCAAATTGGAAACCCCCTTATGTGCACCTGCTGTCCCAACAACACACCCTTACCCCGCTGCCCTCGTTAAACTATGCTAGTACATATGTATTACAAAACATGTTATTAAAAACAGGCAGGAAGCCACATTGGAAAAAACAACCTTGTAAGTGTGAACCTCAGACTGACTCAGAGTAAAGCGTCTGTTCACCAACATCGTAGCTCTATTGACGTAACAGAACAGTAGGCTTAGATATTAATTAATTATATGTTAATTTTAGTTCATAGTTAGTACAGCTACGTAAATGCTAGTAATGCAAGCAAATAAGTCTTTCCATGTCTGTGACTGGTAAACAAGACTCTGAGTCTGCTTGAACCGTCATATTCTCAGCATTTTATCAATAGTCAGATCTGTCCAAATACATCATAACTTCCACAATTTTGTTCATTACTTAATTTGGCTAGTTAAATAGTTAAGTATGCATGTCCTATGGTTAAAAGGTTCCAGTTGGGCCACTCCTGCTATTCCCTAATAAATGTCATGTTTGACCTTGTTTGGTTGCTCATCCGTAACTCTCCCTGAAACGTTTCCCTCACAAAAGTACTAATCAAGTGTGTTTTAAATAGAAATACACTGAATTAGCAAATGTGGCCCAAACAGAGATCTACAGTGGGATGCGAACGTTTGGGCAACCTTGTTAATCTTCATGATTTTCCTGTATAAATCGTTGGTTGTGACGATAAAAAATTTCAGTTAAAT
>JAQQZR010000036.1:12050696-12065480 GCA_030068235.1 Notoglanidium macrostoma | reverse complement strand
ACTGGGTTTGGATGTAATGATAGCCAACATTAAGCTAGCTGATACATCTCCTAACATTGACTGGCCAGCTAACTGCATTTTAACATTTCCATTGGGGAAAAAACCCCTGTCCTGTGGAGAAATATTGACTTACTTTCCATTTCTTTGTAAAAAAAAATTTCCATATATCCACTGTCTGGGGAGTAAATATTGCAAACGATTGATCATCAACCAAGAATCCCCTACTGTTACTTACAGTAAATAAGGCAAAGCTTAGGATACTCCTAACATTTCACTGTGTAGTTGAACATTAATTTACAAATAAATGCGCAGAAACAAGCCCACAAGCCCCGCCCCCTTCGGCCCTGTCCCTTTGAGGGCATATAACAAAAGAATAAGGTTTTAGCAAATGTTGGACATTGTGAGAAGGCAATAGGGCTGACCTTACCTACTCCAGTACTGAGCAGCTTTACTGTCTGTCGCTGTACTGATGAGTCACTTGACCTGCATGTGATTTGTTGTTGTCGGTAACCTGGGAAACCCAGAATGGAATTATAGTGGTGTGTATATTCTCATATCCATCATGTGGAATGGATTCTTTCGTGAAGCAACAGAAACAGTGCAGGGTGAACTCATTTTCTGTTAAATGTGTGTGTGTGTGTGGGGGGGGGTCCAAATGAATAATTATGAACTGGGGGGGGGGGGGGGTACCCGTCCCCCCCAGCTATAATGGTGGCCATGCCCATGCTCCTTTTGAGACAAAATGGACAAAGATGTTTCTACCTGACCTTTTCAACCAGCATTCCAGTGGCAAGAACTTAAAAGGATTATGCACACATGAGTGAACAAAGAATCTTGGTGAACTTGGGAAACTGGTTGAAAAGTTATCCTAGGTCAAAGGCTACTTTGGCTGAAAGGCTGGTTTCTACTTTTGCACTGAAGCATACATGATTCACAACATCGAGTTGTACAAGTCACCCCTCTAAACAGATTTTTTTTTTTTAACTAACCTTATAGATTATTGCTATTGGCCTTTTTGGATTTTCTCCCGACATGCTCAGGCTTTTAAAATGGTCAACTGTATGAAAAAAAAGTCAGCCACACCAAGAAACAAATGTGTGGTACCATTGTCTGAAATGTTCACAGTAAAATACTTTAAATTTCTTTATCACAGTTTGATCTTGTGGTCCCACCCACCTGCAAGGTGAAAGGTTGGAGTTCAGGTGCAGTGCCTGGTGAATGGCAGCTTGCTGTCACCATGACTCCCACCAGGAAAAGTGGAAGGAAATGAATGAATTATCACAATTTAACAATGCACAAGTACACTAGCAAATGCCTAATAGCTATCTACATAATAAAAGCAGTAAAGTGCTTGTTCAATCTGGAAAAAACCTTGTGTACATAGTCTTATTTGTGACAGAAAAGCAAATTGGGCTATCCAGGCCAAAATTTCAAGTGTTCAGTCTCAAGTCTGAATCAAGTTGCTAGTCTGTCAATGTGATGAGTGTGACAAGTCCCAGTGTGTATAATTTGCAAAATAAATTAAATAAAAAAATTTACATGAAGGCATCAACACAAGCTAGACCTGTTTGTTTTTCCCCCAACAGTTGTACACGTTATTGCACTAATTATACCAACAGGAATTAAGAGTCCAAACACAGATTAACAAAAAACAAGTGATTTTTTTTATTGAACATTTTATTGTGCTTTTTGTTAATTAGTAGCACAACTCCTTGAATTCAACCCTCGCCACCCTAAAACAAAACGTGATTCATCGCAGTGCTTCTCTCAGTGACTAGCTAGGGGATGAAGTGAAGGATGGGGAGAGGGCATAAAGGAAATATGGGGGGTGGGGGGGGGGGGTGGAAGGCACATACATACTGTAGCCCCACTTGGGCTCAGCTCCAGAAGGTTCCAGCTACTCTTGTCCACAAGAGATGTATTGTTTGGGAAAGTATCGTTCATACACCTGTGGGCATCTCTTGTTTTACGAATCCGTTATCAGCTGTGCAGCCTACTCCCACACAGGTAAAATACAAAAGTGTATGTATTTAGGCTGCAAAATGTAGAGCCCCACTACTTGAGAAAGGACAGCCAGGGGGAAATTCCCCATTGGCCCTATTATTTACTTCGATACCTTCAAAACAGCAAAACAAAAAGAAAGCTATGTACAGGGAGGAAAAAAAATTCCCATAGTCTGTACAATTCTGGCCTATACATTATTTACTTCTTTACTGCAAATAAACAAAAATAAAGAGAAGTAAAAAAAAAAAAAAAATCAAATCCCTAAATAATTTGATAGAATAAGTTCAACAGGGAAAAACAAAAAAGTAGTCCAGGACTCTTAACTTCTAGGCCTATCAACTATCAACATCTGTGAGGTTTATGACTGAGCATATAAAACGCAGGGCTCCATCACCTGTACATTTTCATAGAAATGAAAAGTTCACTTTTTTTTTTTTTTTTTTAATATATAAAGTAAACAGGGCCATGAGGAAGAGAGGTCTTGCTTTACTCCATGACTGGCTGCAGGATCGTCATCACTGGCGGAACTCCAGTTCATCAACACTGATTACTTTAGTAGAAGGCATGGAAGGGAGGGGTTGTTGTAGCACATCTGAGCCAAACCACTTGGCCAGGCCTAGAGGTGGACTCCCTGCTCGCCGCTGAGAGTGGGTTGTCCGATGCGTGCTGTTGCTCTGCGACTGCGGGGCTCCAGTGGGCACTGCGTGTATATCTGCAGAGAGAAACCATAACAGGTCTAGCATTACAAAATGAAAAATACCAGTGCAATTTCTAGCTATAAGTGCCCTTTTGTACAACTATTAACTTTTAATAGGACTCATGTTAACCAATACAACTCTTGGTACTTACTAGGTCTCTGTTGTTGGAACTGTTGTTGAATGACCGCTAACTGCAGGTGTGGACCAGCAGCTCTAGGAGGAATAAGTGGGTGTCCTGTAGTGCCCAGTGGATACAGAGGCTGGCCTAAGAGAGCAGGAGGCAGAGACTGCAGCTGGGACAGATCCACAGTCGGGGGGAAAAGTCCTATTCAGACAGACAGACAAACCACTGATAGGACACATTCACTCATTGTGAACTCCTGTAGGAGGTACAGGAATGTCTCCATTAAACAAATGAACCTACATAAAATACATTTTTGCACAGTTAAAACACCAGTCCCCACCTGTTGGTAAGAGTGGAGGTCCAAGTTGCTGGGGCTGGGCGATCATCCTTTGTACCATACCAGGATGCAGTTGTGGCGGTGGAGGCCGAACCAAGGGGACGTGAGACAAAAGCGGTACGGAGTAAATGGGCCTGGGGAAAGAGGACCCTGGCGATAGCATAGCAGGAGTGTGAGGCCCTGTGGTGGAGCTAGGCTTGGCTCGCTCAGCCTCTTTCAAGTGGCGATTCTGGGCAGATACAGGGGTGGAACATGCTTTTATGCCACCTGCTTGAGGCCCACCACTGTCCACACCATCAAGGAAGGAGCTGGGGGAAGGACTGTCTATAAAAAGGAGACAATTTAAAATGTTCATAAACAGAAAATTCTTCAAGGACAAACAGTACAACTAACCTAAGAACCTTACCTTCCTGTGAGTTTGCCGTGTCCTCTTTGCTTCCTGGCCTACTTGTTGGCTCATCTTTAGTCTTCTCCTTTGACTCGTACATCTTTTTAATCACGGATGTTGGAGTAAAAGATGGAGACAGCTGTACAAAGAAAAAAACAAAACAAAAACAAACGAAACAAAAAAATTGGCAATACAATTCCAAGAAACATAAGCAGTCACTGCATCAAGACAACATTTGAAAAGGCAAAAGGTATCTGGTATAATTGTATCTAATTGCAAGACCTCAGCCAAAAGACCATCCAGTCAGGGACTGAAAGACAAAACCAGTTTAAGGCCATGAATTTTGACCTGCTGTACAGTCCAGCAAAAAGAAACTCACCATACTAGTGACTGCAGCTACTGGGGAATTCCTGCCCGGCAGGTGAGGGCCAGGGGACCTGTTAATCCTCATCTGCCTACAACACACCGAACAAAGCACCTGAACAACTTATTCCACTGTCCACCTTAAGGGTATTATTTCCCAAACATCACTTGATTAAACAGAAAATCAGGAAGACCATCACAGAACCTTGGCTGTGTTTGAAATGGCATACATCATGCATATTAAACCATGACAAGAACTAGTGGGCTATGCATTACTCCATGTGATGCATTATGCATTACTATGCATTACTCCATTACAGATAAAGTTCTGCCAGTTCATATGCCATTCTGAACACAGCCTCTGGTTGCTGTTTGAAAGAGGACATTTTTCCTAACCGGTTCCGGAAGGACTTATCATGGCCATGTTTGTTGTAGGCATGCTGGTACTGTCGACCATGTAACGCCACATCCTGCTGGAACATTAAAGCATCCAATTCTGCCTGGTCCACGCCCATAGGCAGTGCCCTCAACTGCAACACATTCAATAAGTTATTCCTACATTCATATAAAATTCTACCATTTCTTTATTTGTATACTCATTGCATAACAGTTCTCACCTGTTGTAGGGTAGAGCCTGGACTTAAAGCTCTGTGCATCTCAGGAATTTGGTCCCCCAGAATTTGTTGTGGGCCAACCGGGAAGCCTCCAAGAAAAATAATGCATTGAAAGCAAGAATGAGGAGAAGAAAAATTAATTTATTTTCCCCAAGCAAAATCCAACCCAAAAATCAATAGTTTTTATAAAAAAAATAAAATAAAAAAAATTAAAAAAAAACAACCATTTAAAATTGCAGTTCTTTTCTGTCAAGTGCTGCATTTCAAAATTGCTACCTGTTCCTGTGTGCATGCCTGCATAGAAGTCCTGAATGGGACCTCTGTGTGGAAAAAGGGGGGGTGAGGAGCCACGGTGGTGCAAGACACCAGCAGCTGGAGCAGGTGCAACTTCAGGGTTTGCCATCAGACAACTCAAGAGTGGAGAACCCGCCCGTGGCGCTCCCTGAACACCCAACAACTCCTACAGCACAAAAGCAATAAAGACCAATGCTATTTCAGTTCTATAATGTAGTACAATCTTGTGACATGCAACCAAGAGCAGAAGAACAAAGTGATTAAAGACTTGGATGCATCACCTGGAATATATTCTTCTGCTGTATGGCAGGTATCCGAGGTTCAGTTATGGTGCTCAGGATGGCAGGATCTGCAGACTGCTGCAGCTGTGCATACAAGGGAAAGAGTCATCAGCTTTACAATCAGTGCAGTGTCCTACACCAGTGTTTCCCACACCAATATTGTGATTTAGAAAGCCACCACACATTCAGACAACTGGACAATTTCACAATGAAGAGTTCACACAAGTAAAAATACAATCATCTACAAACTACAGCTTCAGAAGGTACAGTATTGGATTTATGACTATTTACACAGTCAACTGTAAAACACCTGGACAGATAGCTCAAATACACCAATATGACCATACATAATATGGTCCTGCCATAAATACAGCAGCTGTCTCAAAACTTCATTTGAACTACTAACTACTTTTGATACAATCTTTTATGCTTGTAATAAAATAACCACAAAGCTACTTGCAACACACACACACAAATGAACATCAAAACCAACTATAAAAAAAATTCTTCAGCAGGAATAAAACTGCAATCCTAATACAAGCAATCCAACTTACTCAGCTGCAGAGTACAAGCATATGCCCATCAGTAATCCAAGTCAAGACTACTACCAATTACTCTTAAAGGAACAAAAACACATTTGCCTAGCCATGGTGTAAACTGGTTCATATTGATAGCCAGGATAACTTCAGGTATGCATATAAAAGGCTCAGGGTGAAGCCTTCTTGATGCATAACCCATGGCTACATTGTAGGAGCTAATGAGAATTCATTAAACTCAACCAAGTGTTTGAGAAATTAAAAAAAAAAAAAAAAAAAGAAACCCGAAATTCTTTGACATGGCATCATTAAAAACTTACAAATAAACACATTCATGAAACAAAATTCAATTTGAATCATACACATAGCAAGATGCAAATTGAGGCACAATGCCCAAATTTACAATACTGTACACAAGGTGATGTGTTAAAGAGGACACAGCATACATTACACTAGATTATTTTGCTTGTTACAAAGCTATGCTCACTTAAGACTTAAAATATTGTGTCCTATTAAGCCCTATTTTTCAGCCAATATGTGGACTTAAGCTCCTTACATATGGCCTTCAGCAACAAATTTCCCTAAAATGAGTCATGCCCTAATCAGTGAGAAAACCATGTAAATGAGAATATCTTCTGCACACCATGTTCCTTGAAAAACAAATTTACCTGGCACTCACTCACTCCCAGCTTTACCTGATGCAGAGCAGCATGCACGTTTAACCAGCTGTGTGGTCACACTTACGCTGCTTGTGCTGGCCTTGGGCTGGGTGGGCAAGGTTCCACTTGCCTTCATACTGCTCACCAGCTTGTTGAACGCAGACATGTCAAGATCACGGGGACGGGGACGGGGACGGGGCATGACCCCCGTGCCTCCAGTAAGAGCTTCTTCCAGGTGCTCGGCCATGAAAGGAGTTCCACTGCCCTGAGCCTGCAGCTGCCTGGGCGCTGGCTGAGGTTGCTCACTCTGAACTTTCAGCCCCTTTAAACCGCTCTCCACCTCCTCCAATGACAGCACCACCCCAGAGTTAGCTACAACAAAGGGACAAGTCAGGAGCCTGTTAAATCAGAGGCAAAGAGGAAAAACGGTTCCAAATATTACATCAGCATTACTTACTGTTCTCCTTGAGACGAGCCTTATTTGCACTTATGCTGGAGAGAAAGGGTTTTAGGTCAATTTTTGCTTTATGAAGCAGCTCCATGAAGTCCACCTTCTCTTTCTGCTCCTCTAAGGAAATTGGTGTGAAATAGGGAGTAGGACCCTGACTAGGAGATCTACTGCATGGATCTAGAAATTGAAAAACAATTCTGTAGTGAGCTTTTTGTAGGCAGACAAACACCACGTCTGAACACGGTTTACATGACTAGATGGCAAACTGGATGTCTATCACCAGTTCATTTATATATCCACTTGTTTCAAGAAAAAATGCAGCAGAGCGCTACAGCTGGAGATCTTGCAGCTGCAAATGTCAATCATTTCCACAACCTGGTTTATACTGCCACCATATACATCAATCTTGCAATAAGGCATGGAACAATTAATGGCATGATTTAACTACAGCATTAAAATGCACATGCAAAAGCTATACTGGTCCGTTACCTGCTAGTTTCTCAAGCTCTTCGTGTGGGGTGGAGCGCAGGCTGCTAGAGCGGCTACCAGAAGGACTCTGATTGCTGTTGAACCAACGGCTGAACCGGCTGGCCGTGACTGCCCCTTCACTAAGCACATCTTCGATCATCTGAAAGTGAGAATAGTCAAGTGGTTCAGGATAGGTCAGTATAAAAACAGGAAAGGGTTAATGGGGGGGGGGAATGGCACTTACATGATGAGCTTGCAGGCGGTTTAGAGCAATGAAGGCAAATGAAGTGTGGGCTTTTGAGAAAAGGTCATTCAGAACCATGGGCAAAAATGTTCACACTTAACCAAAATATCCATCAACCAAATGGTTTCTTAATGCTCTCAGAGCACAAAGCTTCTAAACCCGATTCATGACTGTCAAAGATTCACGTCAAGCACACATTTTAACTAACCCTTAACCGGATCAGTGATGGGCATAAATTTGTATCCGCTTAATCAACTGCATCAAAACATCCTCAGCCAACAAAGTAGCCAAATGGCATTTAACCAAGCGCAAAGAAATCTCACATTCTCATTATGCGTTACCAATCAGAGCTCAAATAATCAGGGCAGTTGCACAAGTATATAGAGCATCCCACAGGGGTATTAGGTGCATTGTGAATAAGGAAAAGACCCAGTAGAAATGCCACAGGTGTGATTATTGTTCAGGACATCACCCATCCACACATCAGCCCAATCACCCTTTTAAGCATGCAGTGCTCCCCACATCTTACCGAAGCGAGGCCAGGCACGGTCTTCTCCAGATTAAAGAACTCATTGAAGTCAAACTCCCCAGCTGTTTGTTCAAGTAGAATGTCTGGGTGAGGAACTTCTTGATCAGTTCCTCTGTCTCGAACCACCTGTACCTCCTCAGAAAGACCACCATTGCACTCAACTACACAAAGTTGGGGAAAAAATAATTTTATTCTTGAGCAAAGAGAATTTTAAGCAAGGCAAAAAAAAAAAAAAAAAAAAAAAAAAAAAAAACCCAAAAAAACCTATACTTATCATAAGAGAAATTAAACATTTCACATGCCATCTTTTACAGATTCTGTCCTCTTCCTTGAGCGCTTAGGCTTCCGCTTATCATCCTCTAGGACTTTATCATCAAAGCCAATAAGCTCAATGGTCTCTGACTGGCTTGTGGGTCCGCCAGAAAACCATTCAGGCTCCTCTTCAGCATAGGAGTCATTCCTTCTCCTCTCACTAAACACTCTTTTGTCACCAAAGTCCCTCTGTAAAGGCACAAAAGGTCACGATTTAATTTCAACATATTAAAACAAATGGGGGGATAAAAATTTGTGATCTTTAAATCACAAACTAATTTCAGTACTTGGGCAGCAGATCATTACTAAACAGCTTCACTGTTCTTCACCTTCTAGTATTTTTAAAATCACCAAGGTCAGTAAAAATGCAGGTGGTCAAATAAAAACATACATTTCTGAGAGTTTGATTTTAAGGGACTGGAATTGGTAGCAAGCTATATTTGCACAGTATTTTTCACACAATACCCTGAATCTCTTGTCCTTAAAATCACGTTCTCTTTCACGGTCCCGTTCTTTGTCCACCCGAATATCCCTCTCAAACCCACGCGCTGCCATGATGCGACCACTTCCAATGCGCCGTGTGCTCGCAAGACGGAGAGACTCATTCTCTTTGTTCTCAAGGGGGCTGATGGGACGCCGAGTCAGGGTGGCAGGTGCCACTTGGCAACCACCTCCAAAACTACGGCGCTGAGGGCTAAGAACTACCTCCAAATCATCCTCTTTAATACGCTCACGTGGGTCTGGAAGAGTAGCACACAAAGCATTTAATCACATGGATTACATCCTTGAAAATCTTGGTCATATGGTATGTTTTTCAACAGTAGTAGCAGAACATCAAATTACCAGCAATTCTGCGTTTCAGGGGAGGTCTATCCTCAGCATAGTCTCTCTTGTATCCCTCCACTGGTAAGTCACACTCTGATGGATACAGTGACGCGTGCCATTTTTCAGGATCCCACACCCCATCACTAGAGACATTCAAAGAAGGTTAGTTCTTCAAAGAAAAGCAACGGTCACAGCAATCGAGATATTTGTGGACTGTTCCAGAAGCAAAATTGGAAAATAGAGATCTAACTTTAAAACTAAGATGTGGTCAAATATTAAGGAATACTACAGCACTGCAATTTGTGCCTTCCCAATTTACTAATTAAGTGTACAGCTCACCTGTCATATTTCTGAGACAGGCATTCTGGTCTCTCATTAGAAACTGGTAGCTCCTTGATTTCCAAAAGCTCCTCCTGTGAAAGAAACATCCATCACAAATTAGAACCCATTTACAGAAGTCAGACAGAACATAAACATGACTCAAGAACACGATCTGACTTAGCAGATAAAGAAAAACGTGGTACAAAACCTTAGTGTATCGATAGGCAGAAGTCAGTAGAGGTGTTTTCACAGTGTGGATCATTTTATTGCCATTTTCCTGATCCTCTACGCAGGCATCTTTGTCCATGTCTGTGGCAGAAGGCCAAAGTATAGCTTCTGTCCTGGACACTCCAAGTACCTGAAGGTAAAGTACTGGATTAGCTTAAAACCTTAAGAAAAATACTGCCAAATACTTCAGGAATACATGTTATAAAAGCAAACAAAAAGATAACTTCAGTAACGTTTTTAGCGCAATGGAAAGTAAGGAAAGCGTGCTGAGCGCTAGAGTCCCTAAATCCTAAAGATAACAATGACACCAGCATGATTAGTTTGACGTTAATCAGCCCCAGCAGCTCATTGAGCAGTGTTGTGTGATTAAGCAAAGTGAACAGTTTGGACGATGAAAGCGATGTAAATTTTTAAACAACTTCGTTTCAATTCTGCAGGAACAGCAGTGATCCAGCCTGTTGGGACTAATTGGCCATTCATTTTAGCTTGTTAGTCTTAATTGCGTGGACAAATCAATTTGGGCGCTAATGCTTGTGCTGCCCGATGCTAGCAATAGGTAGTTAGCATCCTGCGTTAGCGCTGAACTGTTAGCCAACAACAAATAAGCACTTAGTAGATTAGCGTACTAGTTTACACTCAAACAAGGTAATACTACAGCAGTATGTGCTTTTTCTGATAGCCAATTAATTTACCTGCTTCTAGACAAACCCCCTCAAGTTACTAGTCACTCCGCTGATGCTACAATTAGCTAACTTTTACACCAAACGCCGAGTCTTAATCAACTGCGCCCATGCGATTCAGCTGAACGCGGCGTCCGTTTGCGGCACGATATTAGATTTAAACTATATTTGTACTTTGTGTTTATTGAACCTCGGGACGTTAATATTGAGGTGTGCAGCTCAGATAATACGTCTACAGCGTCAGCGTTAACGAGCTAGCGAAGGAGCTTCCAACGAAGCTAGCCAAAAGCTAAACAAACTAATGCCGTTTATTTTTCGCCAAGTCATCAAGCTCTGCTTCGCTCATATCACAAACCTAACATTCAGACCGAACAATGAAACTACTGGTACTACAATATTCTGTGTTTGTACCTTTGCTTACAAGCTGTCGGAAACGATCCAGAGGCTAGCCGGCTAGCTAACTAAATTCTTACTCTTCGGTCCTAAGCATGATATGCTCAAAAAGAAAACGCGCTTAATTACTGAAACACGACAGAGAATTTGTTAGTTTAGTTAAACAGGATAGGGAGTTCAGCCGCTTCAGTACAGGCTGACCGGAACCAGCACTGTACCTCGGGCTAATATTACTTTGTTAATAAGAGCTCTCTGCCTCACTCTGTCTTTCTCTTTGGTCTCTCTCCAGTTGCTCAGCAGCAATTTTCCTCTGATCACCGCAGGTCCTAACTAAAGACCCAATCCAGGATTATATAGTGACCGCTTCCGCCTTCGTAAAATGTAAAATATACCTCATCTTTTCAAATTATGTTTTTAAACTCTCAGTAACATATAACGATAATTTAGAAAATTACGATACACATTTGTTTAGAAATTATACGTAATCGTAATTACAAAGTGTGCCATTGAATTTTAATCAGGCATTCCAAGTGGTCACCTAATGTAGACCGAATGGGTTGTTTTTCCCCCGGATGATGGGATTCTCGTGTCTGAATATTAGTGATGCGTTAGATCGCTTGTTTTCTTTTCGATCCAATACAAGTAATATCAGAACTAGTACGCCATACAGACACATTGAAAAGTTTATTTGTATATAAAAATGGAATATTTGCGATTTCTACAGTGTAAATATTCAAATAGAGTTCATTTACAAATGGGTTCTGAAAATAAGCTGAACATTTGAATTAATTGAATACACTCAACTAAAATAATAAATAAATAAATACGAACAGCTTCCAGAAAATCCTTTTAAAACTTTTGAAATTAAGTTAAATATTTTAATAAGTTTTGTGGTATTGCCACAGTAAGCTTTTAGCATGTGTTATATTGTGCTTCGGTATTGGTTTTGCTCTGAAATAACTCCAAGTACTGTTTCTAATCCTTTCAGTAATCTCAATGTCACTTTCAATATGTATTCATTGTTTCTCTAAAACAGCAGATTGGCAGATTGGGGCTGGCAAGGCATCTCACGAAACTGTAGGGATACCACAGATTTTCTTTTTGTCCAAAATCAAGTAATTTTTTGTCAGAATTTGTCTCTACTCACTCAATCACTCACATTCAGTACCTGCATATCTCAGTCAGGGTAATGGTAAAGACAAGTCTCCCTATACTTAAAAAGGTCATCTTGTATATATAATACATAGAAGTTATTTTACAGTGTTTTGTATGTGGATAACAAAACATTTGATAAGTAATGGTGTTTTTTTCCTAATACATAACTAGTGCTTCACTTATTCATCTTCAGTAACTGCTTCGTCCTGATGTGGGCCACAGTGGATCCAGTGTCAATCCCGCTGGTCTGCAATAAAAAAAAATTATTCTGATTGATCACCCTTATCTTCTGATGAAACATTTCTATCCTGATGTAAATGGTACCTTCCAGAATGACCCTGCCCCCTCCCAGCGGAACCGAATACCTATGGGAGATTTTGGATTGACATGTTTTGGAGTGACACAAAGTGTAAAAATGATTATACCACAGTGCTATTAAATGCACAATTCAGATTGGTCAGAAGGTGTTGCCTTTTTTTTTTTATAACACCATAGTTCAGGCAATAGTACTGATTGAAAGGTTTATATTAATACAATTATTTTAATACATCATGGTTTCTATAGTAACAACTTGTACAAGGAATATACGGTAGACACTTCGTATTAAAAATTATATAATTGTTAATATGGGGAGGTTTTTCATCCATCCGTTATCTATACTGCTTATCCATCAGAGTCGTGGGAAGCTGGAGCCAATCCAAGCTCACTTCGAGTGAGAGGTGGGGTACATCCTGAGTAGTCACCAAACTATCACAAGGTTAACACAGATTGACAAACAGCTATTCACTCTCCCATTCACACCTATGGGCAATTTAGAATAGCCAGTTGACCTAATGTGCATGTCTTTAGGCTGTGGGAGAAAACCAGAGTGCCTGGACGAAACCCACAAAGGCACAGGGAGAACATGCAAACTCCACACAGAAAGGCCTCAGTTGGTCAGCAGGTTTGAACCCAGAACTTCCTTGCTGTGAGGTGACAGTGCTAACCACTGCAGCACCATGCTTTGTGAGAGGAAATGTTTATTTAGCATTTTTAAAAGAGTCTCCAGTGTCAGTGCTTTGGTACAATCAGAGGTAAAGCTAAATTTTCTAGCAGAGGGAAGGAAGTATTTTGTATGGCTCTGTGATTTCCCTATGGTTTTGTCAACCTGAAGAGAGGAAAGTAACTAACTTGTTTTGTGGATGTTCCCTAACATTAAGGATAACTAGACACAAATGAAAACTATGATGTCGTTTTTTGATTAATAAAATATTGTAGTAGTTGCCAAATGGTTTTGTATAAGGGGAACACTTCAGGATGTGCTATTATTGAAAAATAATCAACTTTGCTTCTGCTTTGCGTCAAGCAGCATCACACCACTCCGTCGTTGATTGTTTTCCTCCTTCGTCGTGTTGTATTACTAGCTATGGTGTGTAGAAATACATACTGTAGTGTACTACCAATATAAGCAATAATGAGCCTTTTGGACTGAACTTTTATTGTGAAATGAAGCAGGCGGATGTTTATTCAGAAACGCGGCAGTTACGGTTTGTTGTAGATTTAGGTTCCATGTAGAAATGGATTTGTGTGATGGATATCAAGAAAACTTCACTCACGTGTCACTAAATTATGCGTAATACTATATGTGTGGTTTACTACGTAATTCAGTTTGAGAAAGAAGAAAAGACAATAAACGTTTGCTCTCGTTGTCTGTCTGAAGAAGTTGTCTACTTAGCGACTTGGCTAACAGTCAGGAACATAGTGGCGAACAGGGAAGAAAGGGTTAAAGGTACTGTCTTTATAATCTCTCGAGAAATGCCAAAACTTTCATATAAATCTCAAAATCCGTTTAGCTTGTTTGTTGTTTGCTTTATTTTTACAAGGCACCCAAAACTTGAATTCTTTGGAAAGATGGCGTTATTTTCTGTCAAACATGATCAGTCTTGTGTTTACAGTCCTCACATTGCAGCACTGAATCACTGTTTACGTCTTTAATAGATACTATGATTGCGAATCACTATTTACGTGCTTCAAACTCCACCCTCCATTCACTAATGACTGGTTTCTCTGCCAGAGCACATGGTTACACTTTCAGGGGTTTGACAGCTCACTGTAATAATCCAAGTGGACGACTACAGACAGTTAAGGGGAATAAAAATTACCCTGAAGTTATATAAAACTGTATTTTTTTTCTAGATTTATTTGTTGTCCCCCAGTGAGTAACTGTATATGAAAACAACATGGAAATCTGCTGTTTATTTCAGTCGAAGGCCATGCACAGAACAAAAACACAATGTGGAAAGCAAGGTGTGGTTGCAAAGGGCTTGATGAGGAATGCGCCAGTCCGTAAGGTCACCTACAGAGTGGGATACACGTGGAACAGAGGTGGACGACTCAAGGAGCTCAGGATACGGTTAGTAATCTTTAATGCAACAGGACGTTGTTTAAGAAGGTGATTTTGTGATTGTGTCAAAACCAACTCTGTTTTGGGCTGTCTGTGTAGGCATCTTGCGAGGAAGTTCCTTTACCTCTGGATTCGGAAGACTTTTGGACGACTCACTCCGTCACAGGCCAGGTTACGTTTTTGGCCACACTGCCATTGTTGGACTATTTGGAACTTAATAATAATAATAATAATGATAACAACCACAACAACCACTATTACTAGTACTGGTACTACTATTAATTAAATTCGATAACTCCAATAGGTGGCGGCACGGTGGTTAGCACTGTCGCCTCACAGCAAGAAGGTCTCGGGTTTGATTCCCGGTCACCCAGGGTGCCTTTCTGTGTGGAGTTTGCATGTTCTCCCCGTGCGTGCTCCGGTTTCCTCCGGGTGCTCCGGTTTCCTCCCACAGTCAAAAGACATGCAGATTAGGTCAACTGGCTACTCTAAATTGC
>JAQQZR010000036.1:12025132-12050596 GCA_030068235.1 Notoglanidium macrostoma | reverse complement strand
GCCCAGGGTGTACCCCGCCTCTCGCCCGAAGATGCTGGGATTGGCTCCAGCTTCCCCGCGACCCAGATGAATAAAGCAGTATAGATAATGGATGGATGGATGGAACTCCAATAGGTAGTTGTGTGAATGGCTTTTAAAGTGGCTTTCTTTTCCCAGGTCTCACCACAATAAGGTGGTCCTGAGGAAGGTTCTGAGTGCCTGGAAAGATGAGTGGTGGCATGCCAGAAGAGAGTGGACACTGACAATTAGGGCAGATTGTCACTATAAGTGAGTATTTAATAGAGAAGGAATTTGTTAAGAAAAAAAAAACTAGGTTATCATTGCAGGGGGAAAACCATGCTCACTTAGCTTTCTTCACTTTATTTAATGTTTTCCATATCCACATAATTGTCTCAATTGCCATTCTTCAGTAATGTTAAAACATTACTTAACATGGTGCCTACAAAGAACTGGTGCCTACATGTGAGCCAAATGTTTTAAAATGTTTCTGATTTTAGTATTACAAGCTTCTATCTAGAAGATAGAGTCACATCAAATCTTAAAATACTAATGGAACAATATCTCGTGTTGTTTGTCCTCTTACTGCAGGTATGTCCTATACAGTAAAGTCTACCAAGCCTGGTGTGAATATTTGTCTATTCAGAAAGAAAAGAAAAAAAAGCTACAGATCGCATTCATCTTTGGTATAGGACATGTGTAAATTTCAGTACACATTACTGAATAAACATTATTGTTGCTAGTCTGTCATAGATGCGTAGATGTGTGTTGTTATGTGCTGTGTTGCAGCGAAGCGGCATCAGATGCGTGTCGTGTGGGATGGCTGGGAACTGTATGTAGAAATGAGGCGCTTAAAGCACAGGATGTATGACGCAGCCCTGAAGCACCACAGATGTACTGCTGTTGGGTAAGCTTTATATCTGCTCAAATATAAGTCATATGTATGTGGGTTAGTCTGATAAAAACATATTTATTTATTTGTGTCTTGTGATAGGTGGGTCTGGACTAAGTGGCAAACTGCACTACAGCAACGCAGAACAGAGCATCTTCATGAAGACTTGGCTCTAAAGCAATGGACCATGTCTGTACAGAGCAGAGTAAGTGTGTGTCTAGAATTAGGAGTGCTAAATAAAACGTATTGCCTCCTATCCAGAAAACACAGCCAGCTTTGCTCTCTTGTACTCCCAGCTTATTTTGTCTGTGGCATAATCAAGATTTGAAGTCATAATCCCACTCGGGGTCCTCCAATGAATTTGTATTTTAAATAAAAAACATTTGGTAACTATACTGTGCCACAGATTGAACATTCCTAGATCTCACGAAAACCATAGAAGGTGAAATTTGTTACAAAAATGTCACTAGGAGGCAACGTCACAATCTTGTTTAACTTTATAGTTTCAGATTTGTTTTTCTGTCATGTTTTCTTGTCAGTGGTATTTAGTTTGAGTTTTACATTTCTTGGGCAATCTTTCACACAGGGGAGAAGAATGCAAAATGACTTCCTATTTAAGGGATAACATGGCGGCTTTGTAAAACCCATGACGTGTATATGCTTTTTATTTAGTGTGGATTATTTTCTTGTACTTTATCACATTCTTGGACCAAACATTAATGGATAATCTCTTGGATGTGTGTAAGGCCAGCTCTGTGTTTAGAAAGTGTTTGTATGCTATTGTAATTGCATCCATTTACAACAGAGTAGTCACTGTGAACCTGTTTTTTGCCATGTTCCCTTTCTCCAAACAAAGTTGTGCCCATTGTAATGTATATAATAATAATGTATGTAATAAGGTACATGAAAAACAGAGGTGGAGTGAAAGGTAAGTGGATCACTAAGGAGTGAATAAGTATTGGATGCTCAGAATTGAACTAATCCTACAACCCCCAACACCGCTTAAGCTACACAGACTTCAGTTTTATTTTTGTTAAACCAAAGAAGTCAGATTATTCAGATATGTATCACTTGCTGGTGCTGTGGGTGAGTAGGCATCTGCCTTTTTTTCTTTCGTTTGCTGCTGATGTTCTTGACTTCTTATGGTGTTCTCATCGTCAGGGTGTCTTTAAAATCTCTGCTAAATTCTGATTTCTGATAATGACCGTCCTCTTTTTCTGCTGACTACAGGCATGGCTTCAATGGAAAAAGAAATATGCCCAGACATGTATCATGAGAGAGAAAGAGACCAGAGCAAATCTTCAGTACTGCCAGCAAATCCAGAAACGTGTATTACAAGGCTGGATTACACACACTCAACACAAGAAAGTTAAAAATGAGGCAAAAGGTGCCAGACCTACCCTACCTGTGTTCAGCTATCCACTTTGAAAAAGCATGGTGTTTAATCCTAAGATCTGAATAGTTAATTCAGTGTGAAGTCTTTCTGTAACTCTAGCAGAGTATCTCTAAGATCATTGGATAGCTCATGTCCCCTGTTTTTTATTTCTTGATAAAAATGATTAGATAAAAGCATTATTAATCCTGGACTGACAGGATTGTCAGTCATTTCAAACTACCCTCAATCTGCAAAGTATGAAAAACAGCTAAACTAAAAATTTAAACAGGATAAAGTGCAACTCGTTCTGTATAAAGCCATAATTTGCTTATGTGTTGCAGCTGTGGCTAGGAGTGTATGGCGCTGCTCTGTGTTGAAGAGGTACTGGTATGTGTGGCACAGAGCTTTGCAGAATAGACAGACTGACAGACTTAAAGGACAGATTGCAGAGAATCTAGCACGGCATGCCACTCAACGTCGGGCATTTTCACACTGGAGAGATTGTATCCTTATGCATTCAGTCAGATTTTTTAAATATGCTTTTGTAATAGATTTTTATCTGCTTGTTTTACCTGCAGACACTGTCCCCTGAAATACAGCTCACATACTAATATAGGAAAGCTGAATGCTCTTGGAGGAGACGTCTATCTGCGTACCTTATTTTGTAGGCACAACTTAACATCATCATTCCCACCCAGGGCCAGTTCTCAGGGCATGTTCTCTCTGACTTTCCTCCACAGACAGCTGTGGCATCATCAGAGTTTAAATTTGCATTCTTTCTGAGGATGGTGACAGTGGTACCACTCTAGAGCTCAGATATGTTTTTTATGTTAAAAATAGTGATGATTGGCTCTCAAATAAAGGAACAGAAAAACGTTCGACCTATCATCTCGAGACTGTGAATTTGAATCCTGATGATGCCACAGCCATCCATGGCCAGGAGCCTAAAAGAGCCAATATTGGCCATGCTTCCCTATCAGTCACAGCGACTTTAGCCAGTCATGGACATGAGCTCATGCATGCGGAAGTAGCGCTTTTTTTTTTGAGTGTGTTTACGTCGCCCCCTGACAGTTCATGAGCAGCAGTTCCAAAAGATGTGGTCGGTAGGCTTCACATGACTTGGAGGACGCACATAGTAGCCTTTGTCCTCTCTTGTTGGTAGATGTCGTGTGAGTGGGAATCGGCCATGAACAAATTAGGAAGAAAATTGAGATGACTCCCACAAATCTCTGCCTCTTAGGGGGAAAACGATAAAGATACCGGAGAAGTATGTGTTTTCCATGTGGTTATGTTATTTAAAACTTTTCCTTGTATACCACACTTTCCTGATCTGCTTTTTTAGATGTGTACATGTGCTCTTTAAAGGCCAAGAAAGAACAGACTGCCATTCAACATCGACATATTCACCTGCTGGTCAGAAACATGAGCTGTGCAGGCTTTCAAATATTAATTCAGGAAGTTCTTACACATTTTAAAATCAAGTAAAACATTCTCAGTTCTCACTTTGCTCTCTCTCCTTTTCCAGCATTTAGGGTTTAAAGGCTTGGCTCTAAATGTCACTCGCAGTAAAACGCATAAGTTCAACAAGAACGTTAGTGCAAAGCATCATCGACACACAGTAAGAGAATCTAATTGTTAGTATGTATGAAATGAATCTTGAAAATGAATTCCAGCATCTTTAGTGTTTAGTATTTCTAATGCCTTGGAAGTATTAGTTGAAACACTTATAATGATTGTACATGGAGTATTGCATTTATTACGTTTGTTGGATATTTTGCTTTTGTGTTTTATTCCGTGTTGGTTGTTTGCAGATGATGGTGAAATATTGGAAGCGTTGGCAGCAGCGCTTGGAGGAGATTGAGGAGAGGAGTATTCAGCCGCAAATCACTGTAGCAGTCAACTATCACAGGTTCATAAGTGTGAAAACCTACTATTGTAAACACCTTGGACTTTGTTTAAGGCATTACTTTTTAAACCAGCCCTTGGATATCTCCATACAGTTTTTGACTTCTCCCAGCATCCAACACACTTAAACCATGAAGTCAGTAACACTGAATATGAGATTTGAGAAAGGGCATAAATGTTGACATCTATAGGGCTCCAAGGGCCAATTTAATAAACATTAGTTTAAGGCAGGTAGATGTTTTTTTTCAGAGAGGACTAGTAATTTGAGAAACAGTTACTAATTTGTAGCATTAAAAAAAAAATACAGTGGATGAAAAGCATAAAGTCATATGCTATAGCATAGCCGGGATGCCAGAGATATTAGGATTCCAGCAATGTATTTTCACCAGCATTTCCCTGTTAAAAGCTTATTTAAATCAGCAGTTATTTCCCAGGTTTAATAGATGTGCTAGAGCAGGGAACTCCATCCAGTCTACCAGCACTGGAGTTACTACATCTGAAACAAACTTATGGACATTTTAAGAACTTTGTTTTTCCTTTAGAATTTCAGTGCTGAAAGTTTACCTTCAGAAATGGAGAGAGCGCTGCATAGAGCACCAACACATAAAGGTACCAGCCCGAATCTGATTTAAATTGTATCACACACTCTTCCTGTACAGTTAGATTAAGTGATCCTATGTTGACTTGCTCTATCATAAACCACTGTGTCTATTCAGTAGTGCAGTTAACATCATAATGAATGTCTCATTTGACACACTGTATGAACCTTATTTTCCTTGTTTGTGTGTGTAGGATTTAGAGTTGCGAGCTGACTCTTGGTTTGCAAGTCAGATCCTTCCAAAATATGTGAAGTCCTGGACAGAGTTTACAATACAAAGAATAGAGCATAGGGAGAGGAGAGAAATCGCTGAACAGTATCATCAGTGAGTCTGTGAAATTGTAAATTATATTATTTGGACCTGACTTTGGGTGTGCATGAGAGTGTGACTACTAATTTATTCATCGTGTTTTTGTTAAATGTATTGTGATTTAAAGTCCCTGCCAATGTATGTATTTTTATGATTCATTTGTTTTATACATCTTTGACTGCAGCTTTGACAATTGATGTCAAAACCGTGTCCCAGTTGACAGATTTGACTTGTCACTTAATCCCAACATGATCCCTCTAAACTTAGAACAGACAAATAAGTTGAAAAATATAACACCTAAGCTGCCGGATTGTTCGTGCATCCATCTGAGATTCTTGTTAGAGTGATATCTCATCTCAAGAAGGAGTGGTTGAATATTTGTAGGATTTATATGGCATTATCACTTTAATTGGCAGATGAACTGATTTTGATTTTGGAACTGAGGTCATGGGTCATGGGTCCTTCCTGTTTGAATAATTTTTTAGGGATATTTTAGACATACAATTTAGCAACAATAAGATCTAGATTTGTTGACAGTGGAGGCTTCCCCATTGATGCTGTTGGCATCGAGTTCAACTTGTCTTCTCTTCAAGTTTTGAGTTTAGTGAGATCATATTGAGATTAAGTAATGTCAGGTATTCATGTACAAATCAATATTAAGAATTTGCTGCTGTCAGAGACTTAAGTGGACATTTCACTCTCACTCTGCTTTGTACCTGGTGTGATCTGACATGCCCACAAAACTCAGGTGTAATTTTTTTTAACACAGTACAACTAAGAAATTAAGGGCGTATACAAATGTATTGAATTTGATATTGGTAAATTGCTCTTGAACATGTATTTTGGTGAAAAATGAATTGGGTGAATGTGCATATTAGAACTTACTGAGGTCTGTTTGTGTGTGTGTGTGTGTGTGTGTGTGTGTGTGTATGGTGGTGGTGTTGATTGTGTAGATGGCAGATGTACAGCTGGGCGTTTTATACCTGGTGGGAACGTTGTGCTCGTCAGAGAGACCAGAGACTGGCGGAGAGAATGGTAAACAGTCAGGGAAACATGCATTCATCATTAACTGTATAAATAAACATACTATATTCTCTTGAAAAGGACTGGAGGTTTTTATGTAACTTTCTTGCTAAGTCAGAAGTCTCTTTTTGTACTGGAACGCATATGTAGTGTTGGAATATATAAATACTAAGTAAGTAACCTTAAGACTTTTTTCCACTGGTATCATGGAAAGCAACAAAAATTCTAGGTGAACATTTTTTGGTACATAAAGAAGATCGAAAGAAGCTCAATAGTTAGTAATGCTCCTTAGGGTTTTGTAGTGGCTGTGTGGGAATCAGATCTTGCTTTTGATTCCACACACAACTGCAAACTCACATTTATTTCATGCATAACATGCTCTTGATCTGTTCCTCAGGCAGTGTTGCATGCAGAGCGAGTGTGTGTGTCCCGCGCCTTGTCTAAGTGGCGGTGCAGAATGTTTCAGCAGAGAGAGGACAGGCTCAAAGAAACAAAAGCTGCAACACTTTACAGTCACACTCTTCTGCGCAAAACTCTAAATCAGTGGAGACGCAATGTCAGCGACATCCAGAGGAGGTGTGCCACAAACATTGAAATCAGATTCAGTGCACTGTCAGTAAGTTTACTGTTGTCACTCATTGAGGGAGGGTGTTTAAAATTGCGTTTGGTTGTTGTGTGTTCTCTGTCAGTCAGAGACGTTTTGAGCAGGCGGAGGTCCATGACAGCCAGCAGTGCATGAGGCGAGCTCTGATTGGCTGGCGAAAGGTATTAAAAGTTACTATGAACTACTGCAGATGTTTTTACGTCACAACATGTATGTTTGAATGAATATGAGCGTGATTGCCTCTGTGGTTTGCCAGTATGTAGAGTGCAGAAGAGAGAAGAACAGGCAATTGATGGAAATTGATGAGCACTATGAAGGAAAACTGCTCAAGCACATGTTCGAGGCATGGAAGGTAGACTATCCATAAAGAGAGAGAATATTTAGACAGTTGATGATAGACAATATTATGCATTGATGCTAATAGAGCATAAATATGTAATTCCACCACAGGAACCTTTTCAGGAAATCAGGAACTTTATGGGCCAGGGCCAATTTTAGTTTCTGGATTGTAGTTTCAAGAATGTTTTAGTTCCTACTTTAAAGTAATAATCAAATAATCTTTCTGAGATGTATGGGTAACAAAAAACACAAACTAAGTTTTAAAGTTTTGGAACAATTTGAAATGTCAGTGGAAACATAGTAGTAGCAGTAATACATAAAATATTACTACTAAAAGTTTATTCATCTAAAAGTTATAAAAACTTATTACATTTTTTTTATAAAAAGGTATTGTGTTTATTTTTTTAATACCTTGGTAATAATCAAGATTAGTAACATCATCATTTTGTGTGCGTGTGTGTATACATGAATAGCAACACCATGCACAGACCCAGCAGATCAACCTGAGTGTAGAAAAACGTTTCCAGCAGCATCAGAAACATCTGCTCAGGTATTACACTTTGGCTGTTGGGGATATTTTGTTTTTATTATGAACATTTCCTGATTGTATATTTGCATCTGTTTGCATTCACTGTAGGAGGATGCTGTGTTTGTGGAGGAGGAATGTACGTCTATGTGTGGAGGAAAGAGAGAAAGAGACACAAGCAAAGTGTCATTATCAACACAGCTTACTGTCAAAGGTGCCCTTACTGCTTGTATATGACTGAAGTGTGCGACAATATCTCAGGCTTGGAGTTTGTGATGGCCCTGAAAACTATTAGTATTCTTCCCTTTAAAATTTGACTGGGTTCCACCTTTGCTTCCCATGTTCCTGGGATAGGCTCAAGATCCATTTTACCTTACCCTTCAGTGGTCACTGAAGATGAATGAATATATGAGTTATGTTCTTCACTGTCCCATCCCGGACACAGATTGTTTATCTAATGTCCATCTCCTCGTTGGCAAACCTTATTGAAAAGTGTTTAGTGGTAATGTTGCTATTTGTATGCACAGGTGATGTTAGCATGGCATCAGAGATCAGCATTTAAAGCTTTTCATCATCAGCAGCAGGAGGAAGCACTGAGAGAAGCTCAACGTCACCTGGACAGAGGTAATGTTTGCACTGGTTTTTGTGTGTTTTTGTATTTGATACTGTAAATTATCCAGATTTCCCCTTAGGGATCAGAAAAGTGTGTGTGTGTGTATATATATATATACAGTATTCAATAAAGCAAATTTGTATTCAATAAAGCAATACATTGTATTCAATAAAGCAAGTATTCAATAAAGCAAATTTGCAGACACAGCAAATATTATGACTTTCCTTTAAAAAAAGGGGATTTAGTTATATTGAAGTGAATCCTAAATATCTTTAGATAATAACCAGAAAACTTGTATTTATTTATTTTTTTTAAAATATGTTTTGGTAGTATTAGTTTTGTGTTAGTGATTCTAAGTGCTCTGGTGCTGGAACCATACTTGTGTGTGTTTTCTGGCAGTTCGGATGCGGGCCGTCCTTAGGAGGTGGAGAGAGAAACACCATGAGGTGAGAGAAGAGAGGCTGTCTATGGAGAACGCCTGCAGATATCACCGCCATATCCTGCTCAAAAAAAGTCTCCGGGCCTTGATCTTGAATAATGAGCAGCACAAACACTATCAGGTGCCCATCAGCCTGTCTTTACCACCCTGTACTAGACAGCAATACTCATTTTTATTGTCCTGATATATTTATCTTGACTATATGTATTAGGTCATGAAAAACAGAAGCAATGAGCTGCACAGATTAAGAGAATGTCAGCGATTTTTTATTCTCTGGAAAGCACAGGTGAGTACTACACAATAACCGTTTGTACTATAGACACCTACAACTTTGTGTTTACTGCATGATATAGGACTTTATTGTCTACTGGGTCAAAAAGAAAAACAAACAACTAACACATTGATGACCAAATATATTAGATTCTTAAAGACATTTCACATTACACTTTGTACTTTTTTCTCGTTTTTTAAAACTTAATGTTAAAGCTGTGGATGTCTTTAGAGGAACTTGTACATACAGTATAAACAGACAACAAAGTATGACTTGTAACTATAGCAGTAAAAGTTAAAGATTAAAATAACTGAAATATGTGAATGCGTATAATTCTTGCAGTGTGATTTTGTCCCCTTTTGTCTTTTACCCATGTATTTATATATGTCACAGCTACAGAGCAGAAGAAGAGAGGCAGACCTAACAGAGATCGCCCTTTGGCATTGGTCCCTGAATTTGCAAGCCAAGGTAACACCCGAACAACTGCAACTTGGCCTGAAGATTTGACATTTAACTTCTTAACAAGTATAGGATTCAGCACTCTCTGTGTGTGTGCATGTGTATTTATGACTTCAGGTGCTCTGGGCATGGAGACACTGGGTTGATGAGTGTCAAAGAAAACAGAGGCGTCTTGCAGAAGCAGCTCAATTCTACAGAGATGAACTGCTAAGAGAAGGCGTTACTCACATCCTTACATACACAGCACACATGAGTGCATTCTCTACAAACATGGCTCTCCACAGCCATGAACAGGTGTGTATGCTTGTGTTGGGATGGGACATTCCTTCTGCATAATTTTAATATTATTTTGAGGTTGTGGTGAACTGGTATTAAAACTGATGCACTCCCTTAATGTGTCAGTTATACATTTTGAAAAGAAAAAGCAAGGAATGTGTTTATATTTAAAATGTTATGTCATAGAGTTCACGGCAGCTACAGGCAGTGGTAAGGCGGTGCGCCTTGCGATGGAAGCAGCGGGCATTGTGCAAGCCTTCCAGAGCTGGAGAGACAAATAAAAATAACAAGCCCCCTAAAACAAAAAAAGGTGTATCCTTCTTCCTGCCTGAAGGCCACACCCACAGCCACACCCACCAACCAATCAGGAGCCTAGCCACTGAGCAGAGGGAAGGAGATTCCGCTGTAAAGAAACTGTAAGTAAAAACCTGAAGAACAAGTTACTGAATTACACTGATGAATTTTATAAGTACATAGATGAGGGTACTTAGATCTCCGTTCATCAGTGGATAATGGTTGCTATGTAGGCATCCCTGATTTACTTGCCAGGGTGGATAACTGTGGATAGACGTGGTGTGATGTGACCTAATGAACAGTTTTCATTAGATCTATAGCTAGTTTAAATTTTGTAAGTAGCAACCAACATTAGGGAAAATAATCAGGCAAAAAGGCAGTGTGACTGCTACATAATAATCAGCAATACCTCAGTCCACAGTTTTGATTTCTACTGGCATAAATATACTATTTTTTATTCGTTAGTAGGCTTATTTGCATATTTCAGTTTTCTCTGATATCTGTATTGCAAAGGACAATATTGTGATAACATATTTGCTAACAAATGATGTATTATGCCAGCTACTGTATTGTGATTGTCCTCTTATTAATCCTGCAGGCTGTTGGTTCAAGCATCTAGGCTGCAACCGCGAAGGCCTGATGACCTATTACACTCCCCAGCCAAAGAATTGCTACAGCACCCAAAGCCTAGCAGACACGGTCAAACAGATAAAAGTCACAAAGCAACACACTCTAGGAGGTACAGCTTCCCACATGATAATCACAAACTAGCACAGATTAGCGAGTAATGCTATGACTACAAACACTGCTAGTCAAAAGTTTGGACACACCTACTTATAATGAAGAAATTAACACAATGAAAACATGGAATTATGCAGAGACTAAGAAAAGGGTTAAACAAATCTAAAGTATTTAATATTTTAAATTCTTAACAGTATTCCTGATGAAGCTTTACACACATTTTTGCATCTTCTCAACCAGCATCACCACATTTAAATGAAACCGCTAGCTTGGGGAATCAATTTAATTTTAAGGAAAACATCTTTATTAAAAGAGACATTTTAACATTGATATACTTGCCAGATCGGTGTGACTACAATTTGGTAATAACAGATTTAAAAGCTCATAAAATGTTGACTTAATATTGTTGTACTAATTGATGTTTATGTAAATGATTTCATCACTATTCATGTTCCTGGTATAAAGAGGGGGTTTCTCCAGAACAAATATTGAGGGGTATCAGGGCAGGTACCCACCCCATTTTACATTACATTTAATGTGCAATTTTAAACAAGATCATGTTTGTCAGTTTGGCACAAAGAATCATTAGATCTGTGTTGTCTAAAATATCATTGTGTAATGCATATAAAACAGTTAAAACATTTCCATGTTCAAATCTTGAATATTTGAAACAATTCCAGATCGTGCTTTTACAAAATCCCTTACATTCCTTTATGTAACCACTTTATTGTTTTGTCTTCTTGTTTGCAGTGCTCAGACCAACACTGGATCCACATCACCTTTATCATCTGTTCCAGTGACTTGTCCATCGCACTCTGTTTCACCTCCATTCACCCAGCCCCCTGAATTTTCTCTCTCCACTTCAATGCAGCCTCCTGTTCTGAACATAAAGCCTCCTGTTCTGGCCCTCGGGGCTGGTTCTACAGGAAACACCATACAGATTAGTTCTGAGAACCAGGAGGTGCTGCTACCTCCTTCTTCATTTACTGCATCTAAAGCACTGTGCAAGGTGAATATCGCAGGCATAATTTTACATTTGCATGGATGGAACATGCCTGGTTTCATAGTTTAATCATTTTCCATATTAATGAAGCTCTCTGTTTCTTCTACTTTTTCACTTTATACTTTACTTTTTTCTTTTCTTTTTCAATGTTTTCAATGTGTCTCTTTTCTCTGACATGTGAAGCAGACAGGTTCCAGGCACAAAGATCCCTCACTCCTCTCCCCTCTTTTCTTCCACCCCAACCTGCCTGGGCAATGTAAGCATTACACACAGACACACTTCACCTAAACTGATTAAAGATTTTATATTACATTTAAATAACATAGTTCCAGTCAATAGTATTGGTAGTTTTGGTAAAACATAAATATCATTGATGTCAATTTGTGCAAAAAGATACATAATGTAAAAATGTCTTGTATATACCTTTTAATTTATATGCATTTCATAATAGTAGACTGTAATCCTGTGCTGCATTTGCTAGTACTGCATTACTACATGATGCATGTAATCACATACGTAAGCGTGGCAATGAAATCATGTGCACAAACTGCAAGTCGTTCAGTTTCATGCAGAGTGGGCATATCCAGGTGATGCAATAAAGTAGACTTTAATTTGATCCTAATAAGAAGCAAAGCAATGTAGAGACTTCACCTATTTCTGAGAGAATAAGCTTTTTTAAACACTTGAAAAGGTTAGTAAATGCTATGTCATATTAAGAAAGGCATGTAAATGTTGTTTCAGATGTTTGAACCCCCACTACATCCCTAGTTTATAGGACTGTATAAAAAAAATTTGTTCTGAATCATTTTGAGTCATTTGAGTGTCTAACCAGCAGGTTTGGGTGCAAGTGTTTTTGTTGATGTGGAAGATGATGACAGTGAAGATACCATGCCTCTGCAGACAAGCAGTGATCCTAATGAAGCTCTGAACTGGGAACTACATAATATCAAACTCGACCTACAGAGATATCAGCAAGACAAAACTCAGCTGCAGTATGTATTGAATGTGCTGCGACTCTTCTGGTTAATGTCAAGAAATGTCAATGAAGCTTTTTTCCTGGTGAAAGATCTGTCTCTCTGTACAAACAGGACATGGCGCAAACTTCAAAAAGTTATGAGAAATTGGCTCCAGACAACAGGCAGCGATGCAGATACTGAGGAAAGAGAGAGCATTATGCAAGAATTAAATGAGGTATTTATCTAGTTCATGTCATTCCTTTTTGTATCCCAGGCTTAGACAGGACTAAAGAGAGTCAGACAAGAACAGCTCTCTCAATGTGCCTAATGTCTTGCTTCTGTTGGAATGACTTGATTCAGGAAGATGATGGTGGTCCTATTTAAAGGCCAGTGCAAATAAAAAAAAAAATGGATATATTTTATTGGTTAGACAGATGGCAAAAATGCATATGATTAATTGTGAGGGGAGTATGTCATGAAAAAAGTCACATTTATTTTGTTGCAAAATAATAACAACTCTATATCACAGCTTACTGTAATTCAGCCGAGTTTGCAGTCATCTTGTTTAATAAAAGAATACACCGTTATTGGCCCTACCGAAAAGTGAAATGAGGAAATTCATGAGCTCATTCCGGAGCTTGAACTTTATAAAGCTCTTAATGCTCTTTTACAAACACATACAGCCTGTAAGTCAGGGGTGGGGAACGTCCGGCCTGTGGAGGCAAGGCCATTTTCCTGAGAAAAAACAACAACTTTTTTTTCAAAAAATCCTAAAATAAAATGTTAACAAATTACAAGCATAGGCGATTACTTTATCCCAAAATAAAGGAGAAAAAATATTCAATATCCTTTTCGTTTTCGTCTAAAGTTGAGGGTCACCGACGTCAGGGCAGCACAGTAAACACAACATTCTAACCTGTCACAGACTTCTAAAAAAAACCTCTAACGGCTGCGTTGACGGCTAGCATGGCATTCGCAAAGAGGACAAAGGTGGATAATGAATGTCGTGTTTTCCAAGAAAAATGGACCGAAGGCTACTTCTTTGTTGAAGTGATGGGCAAGCCAGTTTGCCTTGTGTGTGGAGAATCGCTCGCTGTACTGAAAATGGCCAACCTGGAACGGCACTACAGTACTAAACATGCTAGGCTACGTGAGTTGCAAGGGCAGGTACGCAAAGATAAATTAAACGCACTTCGGCGAAGTTTGGTTGCCCAACAGGCAGCTTTCACCAGACCGAATTTGGACAGAGAGAACGCTGTGAATGCCAGCTATGTGGTGAGTGAGCTAATCGCCATGATTAAATTAAAGTAAATCAGAAGCAGTGGCAGAGCAGTGAAACTACCAGAATGAAACGAATGTTCTTCTGAAATGAATATGTGTTATGAGAATTACAAGAGAATATGTGTAGTTTAACCAACCAGAAATCAGCACTAGAATTTGTTTATTTCAATTATTCCTGTTGATGCCTTTGAAAGAAATGCTGGTCTGTTAATGTTGAATATGCCTGTTAATACTGGAGGATGAAAGGAAAAAATTCAATGGAAAAAAAAAAAAATGAATGAAAAGAATGTTCTCCTGAAATGAACATGTGTAGTTTAACCAACCCCAAATCAGTACTAGAATTTCAGTTGTTCATGTTGATGCCTTTGATAGAAAAGGAAAACAGAAAGAAATGCTGGTCTGTTCATGTTGAATATGCCTGTTATATTGAAGGCATACCTAAGGGTAACAGAAAAAAATCAAATAAAAAACATGAATGAAAAGAATGTCCCTCTGAAATGAAATGTCCTTATGAAATTGACAATGCAGAATGTGGTATGGAAGTAGTAATGTTTGAACTTATTCAGAATATTCAGAATGTGACACTGAGATTGAAAATGTTATGACTTCCATGTTGAAAGTAATATATAACAGAAGTGTAGAAACTTGTTGTTGAATATTGGTGCTCTCGCTAGGGATTCTCTCACATGTAATGTAATAATTAGTTAACCAGTCTTTGGAACTTCAATATGATTCACGTTCGGTAATTCTAAAAGTGTCTATATGTGCTCAGCTCCGCGGTTAAAAAAAAAAAAAAAATGTCCGGCCCCCGAAACAAGTTATAAAAACTGATGTGGCCCTTGATGTCAAAAAGGTCCCCCACCCCTTGGCTGTTTATTTTTATTATTTACTATTTACTGTTTAATTGTACAGTTTAATATTAGTAATGAACTTTTGACAAGACACACCTGTTAATTGAAAAGCATTCCAGGTGACTAGCTCATGAAGCTGGTTAAAATAATGCTAATAGAATGCAAAGCTGTCATCAAGGTAAACACTGGCTACTTTGAAGAATCCAAAATATGAAACATATTTAGTTAGGTTTTGTTTTTAACACTTTTTTGTTTCCACATATAATTCTGTATGTGTTATTTTATGTAAGAAAGATAGAAAAGACAGTTGTTTTATGTATTTAAATTGCACAATTTGTAATCCTGGTACAATACTTTAAAAGGTAAAACTTTTGAAGCATGACCATGAATAAGAGCCCTCTGGGTTACATTTAACACACATTCTTTTGGAAGATCAGTTTAAGCATAAATCTGCCTGTGAGAATAACAGCTGTCAGGTGTATTATTGTTGCAGAGGGCAGGTTCTCCAGTCAACCAGTATTTCACATTGTGTTTACATGTGCCTTGTGTCTATGGTACAAGTTTGACTGGTTCAAATAATTACAATGTTTTTCTTTTTTTTTTCCAGCTAGAGATCCGTATTTCTGCTCTGTCTGAGAAAATGACTGAACGGAAACCCATCATGATCTGCCATGCTGCAAGAGTCAGTAGTATAGAAAACCAGCTGCTGAGAGCCAACATTAAAATATAAATATCATGCATTCTGTTATCTGTGTGTTTTGCACTTCTTTTAGATTACCATTAGGTGGGTCAGAAAAAGGTGAGGAATTAGGAATTTCTTGAAGCCTGTAGCTATTCACCTTCAGATTCATGTTTCTTGTTATTTCTCGAATTTAAGTTGTCAGGAAACGCAACAATGTGTTTTGCAAATATGCAGGCCACGTGTAGAAATAGCAGTAACCCAAAGTATTGTACATTTACATGCTTACCATTTATATTTATATATATATATATATATATATATATATATATATATATATTATTTATGTATGTATGTATGTGTGTATGTAAGTATGTATGTAGATCACTTTGAGTGTAGTTTTACGTAAATAAATAAATAGTTCTTTTTATATTTATGTATATTTTCTTACTTTTATGTGTATCTGACCAACATAATATACTGTAGGTTTGGCCTCCACTGTTTTTGCAGTTTTTCCCATTTAAAAAGAAACCTTGGCTAGTAGGCAACATGTTCTGGAAAAGCTGGAAGCAAGATGTCGGTGACATACTATGATTCCTTCCACATGTGCTCAGAGCCCAGAATACCATTCCCTCTGAAAACACGTATCTCTTTCATTACAATGGTTCAGTATTGAATACTTGAACCCTGTTTCTCTTTGGCTCTCATAGTCCCAGACAGGGAGTGCAGTCTCAGTCTCTCTCTCTCTCTCTCTCTCTCTCTCTCCTCTCTCTCTCTCTCTCTGTGTGTGTGTAAAATAACTAATAAAAGGGTGAGATTCTTATTTTTTAGTAACAGCATGTTCAAAAGCGTTGTATTCATCTTATACCACAGCAATTTACCAACAATTACACGTCATACTCAAAACCATTTGTAATTACAATTTAATGTTACATTTATAACCATATAAAATTAATGTTTTGGGGTGGCACAGTGGTAGTGGTTAGCACTGTTTCCTTAAAGCAAAGAAGGTTCTGGGTTCAAACCTGCTGGCCGACTGGGACCTTTCTGTGTGTAGTTTGCATGTTCCCCCCCCATGCCTGTGTGGGTTTCCTCCCTCTGCCCAATGAAATGCAGATTAGGTCCACTGGCTACTCTAAATTGCCCAAAGGTGTGAATGTGATTGTAAATGGTTGTTCATCTCTGTGTTAGCCCTGAGATAGGTTGGCAGCAAGCCCAGGGTGTATCCCGCCTCTTGTCTGAAGTCAGTTGGGATTGGCTCCAGCTTCCCTGCGACCCTGGCGGATAAGTGGTAAAGTTAATGAGTGGATGGATACTATAGAATGTGCACTTGACAAGTTAGTTCCTGATATGTCTGATGCTGTAGTGTCTATAAATGGTATTTTGTCAACATGCTCATTGTTTTCTGCTGAAGATGATAATACAAAAAAAAAACCCAAAACAACCTGTAGCTTGTCATGTTAATAAAAAACCTGAAAACGCAAGGTCTTCTTGTCCTTCCCATATCAGAAAACTTACTGACAGCTACAAAGCACTGATACCTGAGACTCTTTCCATAAGTTAAATAAATATCACTGTTTCACATTTTCTGTTAAATAGCAAAACATTTTTAACAGTTTATTATTAGACTTAGATTATGGGACATTCACCATACAAGTCCCGATGTAAACAGTTACTATAGAAACGCTAACATATGAATGATTATATTAAAATAAACCAGTAATAAATTTCCCTGGAGCCAGAATTATTATTGGAGCAGCTGTTAAAGAAAATTAACACCTTCTGGCCAATCAGATTCAAGAATTCAACTGTGCTATGGTATGATATATTATTGTAAGATTTTTACATTTTTAGATGACATTTTAATTTTGTTGATGTCTGTAGATTTCTATGTTTTGGAGCATTAATAAAAACTATTACAGCTATAAACAAACAAACAAACAAACACAAACAAACATATGAGGTAGGAGTCAAAACGCTCAATCTGGCAACACTGACCTGCTGTGCACTGAGGAGCTGAACCTCTGCGTGTGAGCCTCAGTGCAGTGTATTAGACAGCATGATGAAGAGTGTGTGTGGAGTAATTGTCATCCTCCTTTTCTCCACTGCTGTGTGGGGTAAGTGCGTACTGCTCGCTAAAGTAAAACCTGTGGTCCCAAATTTTGATTTTTTTTATTGTTTCATGTTTGTATAAAGTGAAGTTGTCAGTGGAATGTTTCTGTACAGCATTCAATATGAGCACTGGCTTTACATGCTTAATGCAGAGTATAAATACAGGACATACACAGTGGCGATAATGGAGTAGTACAACCATAACATAGACATCATCAGGGCAGGTTAAATCTAACCCAGGCCATAGTGTATGTTGCACTCTGGAGGTAAAATAAGTGAAAAAGATGTTATTCTGCCAGTGTGAGAATTGGGGTGTAAGTGATCGTAATGGTTATCACTGGGGTCATGCCAAAACAATAGTTGCAGATAGGGCTTTTCAGTGAATAAACTATTAGCTCATTTCAATGATATTCTGTTCAGCTTGAAACTTCTCTGCTTTCTTCTTCAAGATTCTTGATGAAATGCACTTGTTTTTCTGGATGTTAGTTCCATCATCTCAGAGAGTTAGCTTTAGTTTAAAGGGAGTGGTTGTACAGTTAACACTTGTTTCACAATGAAATGTTAAAATTAATGTTTAATGTGTGTGTCATGCAGCAAAAAAGATGCGCTGGTGTATAGTGTCAGAACCAGAGAGAAGGAAATGTGCAGACCTGGCTAAAGCACTAGGAGCTGTTTTTCCTCCTGCAGCCACATTGTACAGCCAGCTGTCGTGTGTGAGAGCCTTCAGCACTGCTGACTGCCTCAGTAAGATACGGGTGGGTTGCTGCTACTTACTTGATATATTAATGTGATAATAATGTTTATCGGCCCCAACAACCGTCCTTAGACTTATTATAAATCAATTTCTAGATTTTGTTTTCCTTTCTCAGTACAACAAAATGTGTGGAAATGATTGTCAACGTCACGCATATGCTAGCGATATTTTAGATAAAGACTAGGTTGAAAATGCTAAGGTTTTCTTGAATGCAGTTTGTTGTTGTCTTTTCAGGACAATAAAGCTGACCTTGTGACTCTGGATGCTGGAGAGGTCTACTCTGCAGTCAAGCAGTTTGGTCTTGCAGCGGTCGCCAAAGAGATCTACAGTGATGGTAGAAATTTATTATGAAACAAGCTGGGATTAAACAATCTTGGATAATATTCCTTTTATACTGTATTATCCGTGTGTCATTCTACAGGCACCTGTATTCTGGCAGTGGCAGTAGTGAGAAACACAAGCTCGGTAGACATCCGTTCTCTTAAGGGAACTACGAGCTGTCACAGTGGAGCTCGATGGACTTCAGGCTGGAATTTGCCTATAGGACAGCTGCTTTCCCAAAACCTCCTGCCCTGGGCTGAAGGACAGCCTCTCAGTCATGGTGATTAGTTCTATATATCTTATAATGGCAAGCTAAGGCCAGCTGTTTAACTCCATTTATAACTGTTTAAAAGAAACATTTCTGGGTGGCACAGTGGTTAGCACTGTTACCTCACAGCAAGAAGGTTGTGGGTTTGAACTTGATGGCCGACTGGGGCCTTTCTATGTAGGGTTTGCATGTTCATCCCCGTGCCTCTGTGGCTTTCCTCCAGGTACTCCAGTTTCCTCCCACAGTCCAAAGACATGCAGATTAGGTCAACTGACCACTCTAGATTGCCCATAGGTGTGAATGAGACTATGGATGGCTGTTTGTCTCTGTGTTAGCCCTGTAATAGATCGGCAACCTGCCCAATGTGTACACTGGAATTGGCTCCAGCTTCCCCATGACCCTGACACATAAGTGGTATAGCTAATGGGTAGATAAATGTTTCAAATAAACATATATTTTTTCAACCTAGCTTCTATCTACCACACGTGGCAGACAATTTCCTGGACAATAAAAGCCACTTGAACTTGAACTGTATTTTTCGTCTTTTCTCGGAAGAGGAAATTGTCTGCCATGTGTGGTAGATAGAAGCTAGGCTGAAAAATGCCAGCATATACTGTTAACCAGGTGAACCATTAATTGGTAAAATTTATTAAATCATTAAGGAATGATTAAATCATTAATTTAATCATTAAAGTATTAAGGCATGATTTATTTAGCAAATGTTCCAAATGAGTTGCTGATAGAGTTTAATTCAAAAATGTACTAGTGTACCACAGTATGTATAATATGCTGCATATAAAACCTCTCTTTTTGTTCTCTGTCAGCTGTCAGTGCCTTCTTCAATGCCAGCTGTGTCCCTGGAGCTGGTACCATGACATTCGGCAGCCTGTGTTCCACGTGCCAGGGTCAGAGGTCATATGTCCCACAGAAGAACTTTTACTGCGAGACATCTCATAATGAACCATTCTACCATAACCAAGGGGCACTCAGGTTTAAATATGCACACATGCACACACACGTCATACTATAAAAATAATTGACTTAGGCACAAACAAACCGTGTACCACTTGCTTTCTTTTAGATGCCTGAAATCTGGAGCAGGAGATGTGGCCTTTGTGGATCATACAGCCCTGGACAGCATAGATGGTTAATGCACAGATTATTTTATATTATTTTATTTTAGTTTAAAATATTTATTATTAAATTTTCTGTAACAATATCACAATACATTTGTGTTTTAGTCTTCTGACAGAAATTTCACTATAAGAAATAAATGAATAAATTGAAATAGTGGTGTCTTTAACACCACTCCTTTACCTTACTTCCCTGTCATACTCTCGATCCTAAACTCTACCTGTTACAGACAGCATGAAGGATGAATACAGGTTATTGTGCACAGATGGCACTCGAGCGCCACTGAGCAATTTCAGAAAGTGCAATTTTGGCCGTGGCCCTGGTGGAGCTGTGGTTACACGTATAAACAACCAAAACCTTGCTCGCAAGTTCCTGTCAACAATTCAGGTAATGTCTGACCTCTGCATGTGTTAATGTCAATTCTGCTAACATTTTTTTTGATAATTTACCATTTTGCTTATTTATTCTGTTTAGACAGTGTTTGGCAGGAAGGGAAGAGAGAATCATCGTTTCCAGCTTTTTGATTCATCAGTTTATGGTGTGGGTGATTTGCTGTTCAGAGACGTCACTGATAAACTGTCCATACTGCAACAAGGCATAGACATCATTCAGGTTCTGGGACTGGACTATGTTGCTTTGCTCAAGGGGTTAAGACATGAAGGTATATTCTCTTGCAAACTTCTGTGAATGACATGAGTTTTTTATGCAGTGAATATTCATTCAGACTAATAGGCCAAGACAGCCCTACACACGGTATACTGTAGGCTAATAATCAAATCTGATGACTCTCCTCATTTACACATTTTTTTTTATGATAGGGCAGCTCAAAGTTAGGTCTGTAGAGTCAGGGGGGTCTATGATTTTTTGGGGTACATTTATGGAAATCACAGTCCCTCACTCTCATAAATTATTATATTTATTATTCAGTTTTTATTGTTCTTAGCCTGTTTGACTGGTCACTTGAATTGAATGGGTTTAAAACAAACCTATAAATATTGTTATGTTAGCATGGGCCTAATATGCTCAGTAACAAGCTCTATGGAGCCAATAAATAAGCAAATTATTATTATTATTATTATTATTATTATTAAATACATTTGAATACTAGGCCTAAAATTTGAATACTTGGATTATGTTTATAAAATAAATATGTATGAGGAGGTCTGTGTGAATTTATTATGCAGTTAATGAATTCCTGCTTTATAATAGGTATTATGACTTATTAAAGCTGTTTGCTTTACTGAGCCAAATAGTCCTGTTCCTGTGTTGACATATCTCAGGCCTCTTCAGTAAAAGCATTTATGTTTGTGTATGTAATATGTAATTTGCCATCATAATGACAGTTATGGCATAACTGTATTGATAAACAACACAAAAAAATCCATAATCTTGTTTCAGAGCACACTTATATGTAGACATTAGGCAGTGTGGCAACAATGTGTTTAATGAAAGAAATCCACTGTCTAGGAAGGTTATTGAGCTGCTCTAGATCTCAAATTATGGACTGATCTTCAGCTTGGTTAAATGTGGACACTCATGCTGTTCAGCTCGAGGGTGGTGACATGTTGCTGCTGTTGTCAGAGAGCTAATATGAGGTATGTACCCTGTATGGCCAAAAGTTTGTGAACACTTGACCAGGACACCATTATGTGGTTCGTCCCCAAACTGTTGCCATGAAGTTGGAAGCACACAATTGTACAAGATGTTGTTGTATGCTGCAGTATTACAATTTTCCTTTACTGGGACTAAGAGACCCAAATATGTTCCAGCATGGCAATGCCCCTGTGAACAAAGTGAGCTCCATGAAGACTCCATTGTTTGCAAAGGTTGGTGTAGAAGAACTTGAGAGGTCTGCACAGAGCCCTGACCTCAACCTCACTGAATACCTTTCGGATGAACTGGAACTCCGACTGCACCCCAGGCCTTCTCACCCAACATCAGTATCTGACCTCAATAACGCTCTTCTGGCTGAATAGACACAAATCTTCACAGCCACACTTCATCATCTAGTGGAAAGCCTTCCTAGAAGAATGGAGGTTATTATAACAACAAAGGGGGACTAAATATGAAATGGAATGAATATGAATATGAATATGAATGTTATGGTCAGGTGTTCACAAACCTTTGTCCATATAGCGTCTCTCTTAAATGTGTCCACTGTAAATTTATTTTTTCAGAAAGTAGATATGACTTTCTGATGTAATGGTTAGTTGAATACATCACACATTTCCTAACACAAAAATTAACTTAGACACATTGTCTGTTATTAGTCTCAACAACCCTGCTAAACTGGCCATCACCCTCTTTGCATCTATGCTGCAAATAAAAGTAAAGCTGTGTGTGTGTGTGTGTGTGTGTGTGTCTCTGTGTGTGTGTGTGTGTGTGTGTATGTGTGTGTTTAGGTAGCTCTCTGGAGGACAGCGTGGTGAGATGGTGCTGTATAAGTCATGCTGAGCAGGAGAAATGTGAACAGTGGGCTCTAAGTATAAAGTCTGATCCTCTTGTATGTGTGAGCGCTTCATCTATGAGTGACTGCATTGAGAAGATCAAGGTCCAGTAAGATGAACATAACTGTTGAATAACTAAATATATGTGATTGTGTGATTAACACAAGTGTTTGGACACTTCTGAAGAACATACAACAATTCATGTTCATGAATAACAGTATAAATGTCAGCGATGCATAGATGTCTTAGAGTATAGATATCACAGAACATTCTGCACTGTATGAATGAGACCAAGCAATGTTTCTTTCTGTCTTGCTACAGAGGGATAAAGTGGATGCTGTGTCCTTGGATGCTACGCATGCCTTTATAGCAGGGAAATGTGGCCTTGTACCTGTAGTAACTGAGTATTATGGTAAATAATATCCCATACATATGACAGAGTGTTTATTACTTTTGTGTCTCTGTGTATTGTATATATATTCCTGAAAATGTCTCTGTTCATAAGGGACAAAGTGTGAATTCAGTGGAGAAGAACCTTTAGAGGCTGAAGGTAAACTGTGGAACCTTGCTTATGTATAGTGAAGCAATGTATTCTCAGCCATATCATTTCCAAACCTTTAACATGGTTGTAATAGTTGTAAGCTGCCGATTTGCCTTTTGTTAAAGAACCATTTTTTAAACCCAGTAGACTTGTTATCAGTGTATGGTGTGGCAGTGGCACGGCGCTCCAGTAAAAGTGTGTATGTTGGGAATCTCTATGGCCGACGCTCCTGCCATGGCCTCATGTACAGTCCTGCCGGCTGGGTTCTGCCTGTCCAGCACTCACTGAGTTCAGAACATAACAACAGCCTCCCCTGTGAGCCAAACAAAGGTACTACAAATGCTCTGAAAATATATAGGTACTGTTGCACCTGGGTAAACAGAAGTACTACTTGGTCCTTTCCAATATAACATTGGTTTTAATTACACAATATAATAGTTAATACACTGCTAGCCAAGCTACACAATATAATAGCCAGCCTAACATTAGCTAGCTTGTTAGCAAACCTGTCTGTCTATTAATGCCTTACGTCAAATATCAAGCAGGCATTTAAGGCTGAATTAGATCATGATAAACATAGCCTACCAAGATGTGTGAATGAGAACTGAAACACAAACATAACCATTAATCCAATCACAAAGCCAATCTTGCCAAACTTCACATGAACTAGCAGTGGCTCAGTGGGTAGCATTGCTGCATCACAGTTCCCAGTTTGATCCTGAGCTTGGGTTACTGTCTGTGGTGTTTCTGTGCTTGTTCTTCCCATGTCCGCATCGAGTTCTGTGGTTTCCTCTCAACTCCCAAAAACATGCTAATAGGTGAACTGGCTAAGATAAAATTGCCCCTAAGTGTGAGTGAGTATGGGGGTGAGCATGTGTGCATGATGTCCTGTGATGGGCTGGCATCCTCTCCAGGGTGTATTCCAGCCTTGTGTTTAGAATTTCTGGGAACATCGACCCTGACCAGGATAAGCAGTTATTGAAAGTGAGTCAGTGAGTGAGAGCTAGTTAGCTAGGTAATATGAAGTAATACAGTACATTTGGGTAACTAGCTAGCTTAGCTAATGCCAAACTATTATTGTGTAAATAAAACCAGAAATGTATCCTAAGCTGTATGATGAGCCTTAGAAGTGAAAATAACACCTATTGGTTATATTATATAATCAAGTTTGCTTTTATCTGATAAAATGTGTGAACGTGTGTTTTGTGTGTTTTTGGTATAATTACTTGTTCTGCGTTGCCAAAACTATTTTCACCCAAGTGCAAATCGACAAAGAAATATTACTTCATTTTGATAATCACTGTGACATATATTTATAACAGTATTCCTAACTGTTAACCACTGGTGTAAATGTATAATATAATGTTTTTGCTGATGTACTTCAGAGAAACTAGGGTTACTGAATACTGAATGCTTTACTTTTCTGGTCTGATTATCTGATGAACCTGTGATTGTAGTGTACTCTGAGGTGTTTTGGAAGGGCTGTATGCCAGGTGCTCAAGGCAATCTGTGTAAGGTGTGTGTAGGCGGGACAGGAGAAGCTGCCACTAAACGATGCACCAACAATCATAATGAGCGCTACTATGGAAATATGGGAGCTCTGAGGTGAGAGCATACCACAGCATATATGCACTGTTTGTTGGACTAGAGTATTAGAAAGCATACTATGCTTACTAATGTCTGAACTGAACTCTAAACAACCTCAGTGCTGGAGTAGTAGCCTATATAAATAAGGTTTCCTATAATCAAGATTCTGTAGTGGTCAGGACAGATGTGGAGCCACTGTTGGGTTCATGAGTGAAGCTATTATCCCTCATCAGATCAGCCATATGCTTGAGACTATTCCACCTCACAAATTAACAGAGTTATGGCCACATGGGTGGGTACATTTCCAATTCATCTTACTCCCTTACAATTCTTGCAAATTTTGGCCAACTCATGTTGATTTAAATTAATCACATAAGTCATCAATTATTGAAGAACTACAGGGATTTGACCAAATTCTTTGAGTGCTATTAGGAATTGTGGAGCCACTATAAAGCAAAGACAGAATGTGGCCATTTATTTTGAACTAAGGAACAATTCTTTGTCTTATGCATAATTAAGTGGAGATAACTCTTTGTTGTAGGTGTTTGGTTGGAGACCCCAGTGGGAAAAGCTATGGAGATGTGGCATTTATGGAGAATCACAACCTAGAGAGCAACATAGAATGTGAGATGGTTACCCCTTTTGAGATATATAGAGTCATCCAAAAAAAATACATATGCACACTTCAGGAACACTTCTACACATAAATGTCTGGAAGCTAATGGCCACCACTTTGATCACTTCTTGTCATTGTAGAGGCCAAAGGTTACATGTATTAATCTTGTGATGTCTGAGTAAATTTAGTATTAAAATATTTATACAAATTTTTCTTTTCCTGAAGTGTGTATCCATTTTTTTGTCTGACTAT
>JAQQZR010000036.1:12012995-12024863 GCA_030068235.1 Notoglanidium macrostoma | reverse complement strand
TGAGTAAATTTAGTATTAAAATATTTATACAAATTTTTCTTTTCCTGAAGTGTGTATCCATTTTTTTGTCTGACTATGCATTTAAATTCACTCAATAAAAAAAAGGAAGAGGTTGCAGCCCCCTTAATTTTCTCAATGGTGAGATAAAACTACTTCCATAAACATATTTACCTGTATACTGTAATACTTGCCAAAGACTTACAGACTTACAACAATACATAGTTCCCGGTTGTGGTCAAATTAATAGATTTATGAACGTGAAAGATCCTGTGACTATTATAACCTACTTAATGACCATTTGATGGGCAGATCTGAACAGCAGTGGCTGGGCCATGGGCTGGCTTGCCAGGGATTTTGAGTTGTTGTGTGCGGATGGACAGCGGGCTTCACTGACAGAGTGGAAAACCTGTAACCTGGGAGCCATTCCGCCCAACATTGTTATGACACGACCTGTACTGGCTGCACATATCAACGACTTCCTCATGAAGTCACAGGTCTCAACAAATCATTTATTTAATTACAAGTCATATAATTCTAGGGTTTTTGCCATTCTTATTAAACATTATGATGGTTTATATTGATAATGTATTGAGAAAATTATTCATAAACATTGATAAAACCTAAAATTTGTAAACACCAGTTGTAAAGAATGTTCTTTACTAGTGTTTATTTCTGCGTTATGTTTCCTCAGGAGACACGTCCAGATTCTGATTTCCATCTGTTTGAGTCTCAGCAGTATGGTGAAGGTGATCTGCTCTTTAAAGATGCCACACAGTGTCTGGTCCACACTAGCCACATGGACTATCGTACCATACTAGGAGAGGATTTCTTTTCAAAAATGGAAAACATCTTTAACTGTACACATTCAGGTGAGACAGAATACATATGCGTTAGGGGTATATATAGATAAATGTATAGATTCATAAGTTTATATTCAGAATTTATATACTTTTGTGAAGCTGCTTTGAGACAATGTCTGTTGTTAAAAGCGCTATACAAATAAAATTGAATTGAATTGACTATGCGTGCACACACACACACACACGCACACACACACACACACACACAAATCCTTTTCTGACAATTCACAAATAGTTGCTATCTCCTTTAGTAGTATCATACAGCTTTTTTTTTTAAAGGATGTAATACACATTTACATAAAACTTTACAAATTGTAAAAATGGTGCCTTAAAGAATTTTGTGATAATGCAATCGGTGTAAATTTATACCTTGTTTTTGACAGATATTCTGCGGTTTTGTAACCAAGATGTGTGCAGCATATTCTGAATAACCTGAGGACATCATATGGTATCAGGAGTATTTTATTTTATAATCTCTACTGCTCAATAAATTACTCATTAATATCTTCTCATTACTGCTGGTGCATATTATATAAGCAATAAAACACTTCAGTACATGCTATAATAGGAAACTAATCAACACTTTGGTGGTGTGATATAGACAGCCACAAAGCAGAGGGCAGTTACCACCCAGAAGTGTTTCATTCCTCATACAATTGTATTCATTACACTGTTTTATTACTCTTAACTGCAGCAAATTGCAATATTTAATTTATTAACTCACAACACGATGGGCTTTTTAACCATTTATAGTTTAGGATGTGGAACAGCAAGGCAAGTTAGTTCCTGTTATTAATTAGCACTAGCCTTGTTTTATTATGTCTTAATTAGACAGCATGTTACTAAGAATCCAGACAACGTAAAGACCTCTGCTCTCTTTGGTGGAAAACGTACTGAATGTTACAAAGTAATGACACTCAAGCCTGAGACCATAAATGCTGAAAAAAGGTTGAATAAAACTTCATCAACAATTATACTTTTTCCTCTGGTAAATAACAACACGTTTTTGTCCGATTATTATTAGGCTTAGATTATAGGCACAATAAAACATGTGAATGAGTTCATTACTATAAAACCTGCCATTTATATAACGGATTTAGAGCCATGTTGTTATAGGAAAGGAATCAACCTGACCAAATTTCAGAAAATATTTTAGAGAGAGAGAGCGCGAGTACAATAATGTACAATTGTGTATCAAGAATTCATAGAGCGTGGGTTCAACAGCTACAAGACTTCAGCTCCCATGATGCATCAGGAATTTCTAAGGCGGAAGTGGTTGTAACGACCCGACCAACACAAGTAGTACACAAACGCTATACAGTGTTGTGTAAGGAGCCCATAGCGATGTGAGCTCTGTAGCTTCATGGGTTTGTGGAAATATTACTCAGTGTCGGTAAGTCACTTACGTTTGCTGCTGTAACAGAGTTTGAACATGAGCTTATCTAATTTTATAAGATGACAATTCAGAAATCTCCATTAGGACTATCGGGAATGACAGCGTTCTGGTTGTACATTAGGATTGTATGTCAGTCTTAAGTTTACGAATAAAGAAAAAGAAGAAGAACAACAACAACAAAAACAATCCGAGGCGCTATTTTACTGCTGTGAAGGACACAGACTTTTACAAATGTGTCTTTTTTTTCCCTGGTCAGGGAATACTCCAGTTCTGATCATTCAAAGACTTGCTGATTGTTCTGGATTTGTGTTTTGAGCTAGAGCTTTCTGTTTATTTAAGTTAATATAGTCAATAAATCACACAACACTGTTACTTATTTAATTTCTTTCAAAAGGATTTCTTCTGTCAAAATGACCGATAAACAAAAAAAGTATTTCTTTCTTATTAGATTGAAAAACCTGTGATTACAGTTGGATTTTCACAAGGAGGAAATTATAACTTATTACTTATAACGGTTTATATATAATTTTTTAGACAAATCCTACAGTATAGTCCCGATATTGTAATTTGTGCCCGGAACCATTTCTGGACACTGCACATAGCTGCACTTCATAGCTTCACATTTGCATGGCTTCAGATGCTGGATTTTCTCTCATGACAAAAAACACACTACTTTTTCACACATGAAGCCCTTTGGAGATTGCCATAATCAGGCTTGTTGAGAGGAAACCTCTGTGTGCCAATCACAAGGACATTTACTCATTTGGTTTATTCTTTGTTTAAATGCTATGAACACATTCACACATGCTGTGAGACTGACAAGGGGTTGTATCACAGCATACAACAAAAGGGATGCTAACCGTCAGCATAAGGATAAAATAAGCCATGTTGACCGTGTGGAGCCATATAAACACAAACTCCCTCCTCTTACATTTTCAGAAATCTGAAGTTTGGATTGAGTGCCTGTTTTTTTAAACAAGTTAAATATTTCAAGTTACTTTAAGCTCTCATTCTATAGTTTAAAAATGAATACATACAGCACCTGCAGGACTACAAGAAGCCAACCAAGCTGTACAGATCAATGTCAGCTAACATTACAGTTACAATACTCTCACTGATCTCCACAGATATATTATTAGTGTTTGCAGTGTGTTATTGAAATAAAATAAGCACATACACATGGGCAGAGAAGCGGGTTTGGGACCGAAAGGTCGCTGGTCCGATTCCCTGGACCGGCAGGAAAAATGTGTGGGTGGGGGAAGTGAATGAACATCACTTTTTCTATGTATGTGTGCGCTTCTCACTTGTGTGTGTTCACTGCTTGGATGGGTTAAATGCAGAGGAATAATTAATTAATCCTTTAACATAAAATTGAATTGCAAGTGGTGCTGCAGCAGTGCAATTATTACAGCTGGTGCAAAATGGGATCTACTGTTTATTGTTAACTTTTCTAACTTTTGCTGTTCTTCCAGATGCTGCTGCCATGGCGATCCCTGCCTCAGTGTGTGGCAGTGGGAAGATGTGCTGCCGCTACAGTTCCTGCCGGCACACTGGACTTTGTTCCAAACAGCAGCTCAGTCGATAGGAGCTCCTTGGTGCAGCTCCAGACGTTTGTATCACAAGCCTCACGTCTCTTCGTGTTAACCGGAGCAGGACTGTCGACTGAATCGGGAATCCCTGACTATCGTTCAGAACATGTTGGGCTGTATGCTCGCACAAATCGCCGGCCAATGCAACATGCCGAGTTCATGCGCAGTTCCAAGGCTCGGCAGCGTTACTGGGCCCGCAATTATGTGGGCTGGCCGATATTCTCTTCCCACCTGCCAAATTCAGCTCACTATGTCCTGAGGGACTGGGAAGAGAAGAGCAAAGTTCACTGGCTTGTCACTCAAAACGTGGATGCTCTGCATACAAAGGCAGGACACCAGAGACTGACTGAGCTTCATGGCTGTTCACACAGGTAGACTAGGTGGAAAAGTGAATGTACTGCTGACCAGGTTTTTCATATCATCACAATACAATTGTGAAAATTATCTGAAACTCTCAAAATCCTAATGTTTGTTATTAGAAATATAGACAGTTTTTACAGAAATACACAAACACTTTTAACATTCTTGCAAATCCTAACAATAGCAGAGCTGAGCACAACTTAAGGTTTCATTTTAGGAACGTAATTTTTAGTATTATGAGTTATTATAGGTTTACTGTACTTTTGATGCAGAGTATGCATTGGTGTGTGTGTGTGTGTGTGTGTGTGTGTGTGTGTGTGTGTGTGTGTGTCAGGGTGGTGTGTATGGGCTGTGGGCACCTGACTGCACGGGAGGAGATACAGAAGTATTTTGCTGCACTGAACCCAGGCTGGGAGGCGAGCGCAGGCGAGGTGGCACCAGACGGAGACGTATTGTTGGAGGATGAACAGGTGCTGCGATTCAGGGTTCCCTCGTGCCAGTCCTGCGGTGGCATCCTTAAGCCTGCGGTGACGTTTTTTGGTGACACGGTGGACCGTGCAACTGTGCAGTTTGTGCATGACAGGCTAGCTGAGGCTGATGCTGTGCTTGTGGCTGGATCCTCACTCCAGGTGAGCACTGAGCATGCTTTATCATTATCTTTTTCTCCCTTTTTATTAACAAAAAGGGAAGTATTGATTCAGTTCTAGGTATTATCATCAAGATAGATATTGGCCTGAAGCCTATTTCACAAGTTCCTTTTTAAAGCAGGGCAAAAAGATTGCTGATTGATTGCACCTCGGTTGACAGTGAAAATCTACAAGCTAGAACAATTCGAAAATCTTTGCACTCATGAACTTTTTGTCCTCACTGACACTGTAAAAAAACATGTTTCACTTGTTTGACAAGCAGTAAATATGCCAGAAGTTCCAACTGAAAAAAAATCAAGGTATTCAGAGCAGTCTTTCAAAAATATGTATATGTATGTATGTATGTGTGTGTGTGTGTGTATATGTATATATATATATATATATATATTCAAGGTTGGTAACTTTACCAAATGCAGCTCTACTGTTTTATCCAGGTGTATTCTGGGTACCGCTTCCTGCTAGCAGCCAGGGAGAGACAGCTCCCAGTGGCCATCCTGAACATTGGTCCTACGAGAGCTGACCACCTTGCTGAGCTTAAAGTGAGTGCTCGATGTGGAGAAGTGCTCCCAATCCTCAGTCCCAGCTGAGTCGAAGAACAGCCAATGCATGGGACATTTCCCCCACTTTCACTGATACTCAAACTCAGTAACCTTGTACTTTAGATTTACTTGACGATTTCTATAAAGACTGTTGGACTCTACCTCACTGTGCAATGACGAGAAGACAATACAACACTGACTTAATTATCTGTAATTGCTAGCAATAGCCATGTTTTAAATCATGTAGCTTGTTTTATTTTGTGTAATCCAATGATTGAAAAGAATGAATGTAGAAAGGGAAACTGAAGAGGGTAAAGAGTTTTTAGGTGGCAATGCAGAGACCTCATAAGACTTGATAACTGTCATAAGACTTGATAGCTGTTTTTTTTTCCTATTATCTGCAACTCAGGGTAACTCAAGTGAAAATCAGAAATGTGCATCATTATTGGGCTTTTAAATGTAGTAATGGAATGTTTTTTAATTAGTTAACTGCCTAGTAAAAATGACTAACTGAATGGTCAGTGGACATTAGCCTTAATTCATATTAGCACATGGAAACTGCTTTAAAAATAAAATAACATTTATGTTAGATTCATTTGGTAATTCAATGGGTTAAATGTTTGTGGTTGCATAGTTTCAAAAATGACATTCACCTCATTATCTCACTGTTGAGTAATACTCAATATTTAAGATGTGTATGCCTTTAGGCTTGTAACTGAACTTTAAAATGTGATTTGTAAATGGAGAACTGCTGTTCGATAGCTTTTTCTGGTTTGGGTCAAATTTGTCAACACAAGGGAAGAAACACATTTACAATTAAAAAGACTTTCTTTGTATTTCTGCAAAAAAATGATTTGGTTAGATATCACTAAATAAGCTTGAATGAACTTGAACCTGTGGTCTATGCCAAAAGAACAAAGTGTTATCCGGAATCTTTTAGTCACAGAACCTACACCTAATGCTAAATGACTAGCTAACCAAGCTAAAGCATGTACAATTGTAAGTAAATCTCAACCTGTTACAAATGAGAATGTGTTTACATGTCAACTAGCAATAGTGTGAGATACCCAGCTGGCTAGCTGGCTTAGTTAATATTATTCATTTAAAAAATCATATTGATTGGTGTGGTATTTCAGGGTTATATAAATCACTCAGAATATCTCAGTGCTAAAATCCCACTTGTGTCAGCATGTTAATTTACTAACACTGTTGCTGTCTAACTCTGCTAATGTTCATGATGAACAAATTCTTCAAAAATGTCATGGTATATTTTGGTTTGGCTATTGTTACATAATTCACTGACAATGTGACAAATGCAAATATGAGACTTAAATACCCCCACGCATATCTACTCGTGGCAAATACAAGCTCGTGGACTAGCAGGTAATTAGCTGGCTAGGTACAGTATTAGATCATTTTATTTATTTTAAGATTTAAGAGGCAAGGGTATACAAAAAGACACCAATATGAAGTTTCATTTCAAAGCCAAGTGGAGAACTTTGGACTTCTGGGAAACCAAATGTAACAGCACCACCATGGTCATAAGAAATATACAGAGAGTGGTATGAAGAAGTGAGACCTGGGCTGATTTCCTTCTAGCCCAGTTTGTAAACTCCTTCAAATCAACACAAAATCAGTGACGGACAAGACACAGTGTGAAATGCTAATGTTATGTTAAAAATGTTTTTTTCAGCCCATGTTGCTGACACATCACATCAGCAGTGCTTGAGCAAGCACAAGTGGAACACAGTAGCAGGTGTAATGAAGAACAACTTTATTATTATTATTATTATTATTATTATTTACCCTATAACACATTTTCCCCAGAATGACTTTTTAGGAGAAACACAGCATGAATCCATCAGTATATTACAATAATAATAATTAAAAAATGCAGTTGCCAGGCTGTCTTAAAGTAAATGTAATAGTTTTTCCCACATGAGGACTGTGGTGGAAAAAAAAACAAAGCTCTGGTGCATTAAAACTGTATAAAACCACAAGCACTCACAGGGCTACAGTGGGCAAAATTACTGTTTCCTTTGAAATACTGAGTTCAGTCAAAACTGTCTGTTTGCACAATCGGTTACTCAAACGCGCCACCCAGTTTTTTATATAGGTATTGACTTCTGCCCATAACACTTCAGGGACACTGAATGAGTAAAGACAACTGCTGTGCTTGGTATTGCATACTGGCCAGCAAACCCAAACCTTATTTACCACCAGCGGAGTCATACTCAGACAGTTCTCAAAGCTCTTCGCTTGATCAAACCAATATGAAACAGGATAGTCCAGGAGGATCCCAAAAAGCGTGCACAAGTTCCACCCGTCATACAGCTCCTCTCCCACCACACTGACTGACGGACCCTGGTCCTCATTGTGCATAATAAAGTCCAGCATGTCTTTGACCATACGCTTGGTGTTACTATCCATGACAACCAGAGATGGCTGCTCCTTCCATGGACACACATCAACAGTGAAGAGGCTGTTTTTCTCAAGCACTTCACTCAAATGTTCTTTCATCACATTCGAGTTCACGACAAGACAACTTCCACTGATGGAGAATATTTGGAGTGTTGTGGTCAGTACTCCAGCCTCCTGAAGTGAGCGGACATATCGCTGGATCTGCTCTGCACATGCGCCGTTCAGGTCATACAGAACAGCCGGTTTAAGGCCCAGATCAACAGCAATGATTTGCACAGCCATATCAAGACATGATGAATGAGGAATTTGTCTTTTCTTCTTCCCACAACAGAGAAACTTCTGGGCTGATGAGATGAAAATGTCTGTTGAGACCACCATTTTCCATTTGTCTCTGTATGACTAGGCTACAAACACAAATAAGCTGAAACACAAGACAATGTCTGAGTTAGGAGTGGAGCAGAAATCACTACTTCATAGTCATTACCCAAGAGCATGGTTTATATGTATAAACAAACAATCACGCAGTGATCATATTCATGCGGATAAAACACTTTGTGTTAGCAGTTTTTTTCTTTACATTTCGTTCGGTATATTTTTATTAGGTAGAATATTCTGTTTTAATAGAAATTTATATACTCGAATCTGATAAGTCAAAAAATTGTTGACTCATTATTGACAGTAATGCCAGCTGCAAGACAGCTCACGTTTATATTAATGTGTCGGTTTTAATACTTATGCGTATAACAGCAATTTAAAAGTCTTTTCGCTTTTCAGTTTCTTGGTAACATAATCTTATTTTTTTTTATTTCAAAAGAGAAGAAAGAGAGACTGGTGAAGGAAAAACTGTTTATAACTGCTAGAACGTAGAACCATGAAAATTACATCCAGGATAAAAACACTAACACTGCAGGTTATAATGTATTTTTTTTCATGTACCTTACCCAGACAGTTAAAGGGGTGAGACGTCTGTTTCATCTCATCCCTCATGACTCCCTACTCTGCATAGCGGCACTACTACAGCTTTTCTACAACCAGAAAGTACATTGCATATTCACTTGTGAGCCGTTTGTGATTCATCCATGTTTTTCTGCAGCACACCGCACGCCTCTTATTAACGGATGTTCACACGATACGTCAAAATAAAAGTACCATACCGTTCAAGAAAACATTTTTAATGTTTTATAAACTACCGTTCATTAAGCCGTCTCGTGACTTTTAGTATGAAAGGGTTTTCCATAACCAGGAAGTAAAGTGTGTTTTGTCATATAAGTACAGTCATTGATTTTTCCAGCTTGTCTGCTGCATTATGTGTGTTCTATATGCATTCAGACAGTCGTTACTGGTCTAACAGTGTGTGTCGTAATGTGTGGAAAAATACTGATGAATTTTTATGATTCAGGCCCTTTACGAGCGGTTTATCTAATTGAAGTTTCTTGACTCTTTACCTGAGAGCTGTGAACTAGAGCATGGGCTCAGAAGACGTACTCAAGAGTGCATCAACTCTTGCATCGTACAACGTCCTGCTTCAGGTATGTTTTTGTCCTGATCTGTATGTAAACATTTCTAGATACCTGTGCATGCCTGTAGACCTGAGTGAACGTGATTCGTGCCTTTGGGTTCATGTTTTATTTAGGTTATGTTCCGGGTGCTTACTTTCTTCCTGAACGCGTTCACACTGCGCTTCGTGTCCAAGGAGTTAATAGGAGTGGTAAACGTCCGGTATGTCCATATTAATAATAAAGGCGTGTTCTTGAGTTTTAAGGTGTGTGTATATTTCTTGTGAAACTCACATGAGTACATATGTTGCAGGTTGACGCTGCTGTACACCACACTGGTTTTCCTGTCCAGAGAGGCGTTCAGGAGGGCGTGTCTAAGCGGAGAAGGGGCGGGGCGTGATTGGAGACAGGTTATCAACCTACTATGGCTTACGTAAGCAGACTCCTCTGTCCTATAAATTAAACAGTCATTGATCTTCAATAACTGCTTTATCTTGGTCAGGTTGGTGGTGGACCCGGAGGCTATAATAGAAACACTGGGAGCAAGGAGGGGATACACCCTGCTGGGATGCCAGTCCATCTTAGAGCACCATGCACAATGGACACACACATTTACATGCACATTCACACCTAGAGCAATTTAGCCTAGCCAGTCCACCTACTCACAAGCTTTTGGGAGGTGGGAGGAAACCAGAGAACCTGGATGAAACCTATTTGGAGAACATGTGTAACTGACCCTCTGATCCTCCCACTCTTCTTGCTCCTCAGGTTGCCACTCGGCTGTCTCTGGGGTGTGTTACTGGTATGTGTGTGGCTGTGGTTACTCCAGGCTCCGGACCCTCAGTCTGTCCCGCATTATGGACCTGCTGTGGGAATCTTTTGCATGGCTGCTGTAACCGAGTTGCTCGCTGAGCCTCTCTGGGTTCTTGCTCATGCTCATATGCTTGTTCGCTTAAAAGTAAATAAGAAAGCATTTAAATAGTTTATAGTGTAGGTAAAGTTAGAATACAAATAAATTAGCATTTGTCTAATCAAAATAAATTGTGTTGTTTTTTGAATAGGTGATTGCAGAAAGTCTAGCAATTATTGCTAAGTGTCTTGTCACTGTGATTATGGTAGTCTCTGCTCCTCAGTGGGGTCTCTACATATTCTCTGCTGCCCAGGTAAGATTATGCATGTTTATAAGCACACACATACATTCAATTGACATCCTTGGACGTGGACGTGTATATGCCGAATACAAGCATGTTGAACATTTCTTAATACATCAGAACTGATGTTGTTACATGCAGAGATGATTTTCTCTTAAATTCCATATAAGGAATTTTGCTTCTGGATCCAGACTTTTGGGACACCCTGAGTGTGTGTTTGTGTGTGTGTTTTCTCACATCTTTATCCTGTGTAAATCTTTCTTGTGTGTGTTTGTGTTTTTAGTGTGTGTATGCAGGGTTCTTGTGTCTTTGCTACATTGCCTACTTCATGCGTTTCCTGGGTTCTGAGGAAGCAGAGAAGAAGTTCTTTCCACTGCATCATGTCTCAGAGCTGCTGCCTAGCAGAATGAACGGACAGGTGCCATTTTTTTTCTGACCTCTGAATTTCTGACAATTCAGTAGATACATAGATAAAGTATATAATTTCGGTTTACAATATTTAATGTGATATATAAAAAATACAAATATTCTAATGGTTGACAGGTTTTCTGCAAAAATCTCTGTCTATGTACGTGTGTGTGTGTGTGTGTGTGTAGCCACTGATAAACTGGAAGCTTGCCACATTGACTTGGAGTTTCTTCAAACAATCTTTCCTCAAGCAGATTCTCACAGAAGGTATTATACACAAACATTTGCTCTTTTTTTTGTCATCCTGAATGTGTTCTGATCACCTTCATTTTGCAGGCGAGCGGTACGTGATGACCTTTCTTAATGTACTCAACTTTGGAGACCAGGGTGAGTACATCAATCAGGAAATGAATGAAAAATACACACCTTTTATATACCATGTTAGACTCATTTCCCTTATCCCTGTTTTCTTATTTAGGAGTGTATGATATAGTGAATAACCTCGGCTCGATGGTGGCTCGGTTTCTCTTCCTGCCTATCGAGGAGAGTTTCTATGTATTCTTCGCCAAGGTGTTAGAGCGCGGACGTGACGTACAGCATCAGAAGCAAGTCCGTAGCTCTGATCTCACACCTGCCCTTAGTCCATTAATCACTCATATAAGAGCTTGGATGACTGATGAATGCTATCTGGTCTGCAGGAGGAGGTCTCTATTGCAGCTAATGTACTGGAATGTCTGCTGAAGCTGGTTCTTCTGATCGGTCTGATCATCACTGCGTTTGGTTACTCCTACTCTCATCTGGCCCTCGATATGTACGGAGGGGAACTTTTGAGCAGTGGAACAGGTAAAACCTACATGGAAAAAAGCATTCTGTAATTCTGCAGAAAATTATTAATATGAATGAATGCTAATAAATACATTTCTGTGCCATATTTGAACATTGATTGATTCATTTATTCTATTTTGAAAGCGGTGTGTGTGTGTGTGTGTGTGTGTGTGTGT
>JAQQZR010000036.1:11998531-12012895 GCA_030068235.1 Notoglanidium macrostoma | reverse complement strand
TGCCATATTTGAACATTGATTGATTCATTTATTCTATTTTGAAAGCGGTGTGTGTGTGTGTGTGTGTGTGTGTGTGTTTCAGGTCCTTCTCTTTTACGCTGTTACAGTTTTTACGTACTGCTTTTAGCCATTAATGGTGTAACAGAGTGTTTTGTTTTTGCTGCCATGAGTAAAGAGGAGGTAGACAGGTCAGTGTGCATTCACACACACACTCATTTGAATATATTGCTTGCATGTAAGCATCCATGTTAATTTTTTTGATGTATCTATTATGTTCTGCAATCAAAAAATTTATTGTTTGTAGTCATTTTCTTATATATAAAGCTTTATTTGTGGAATTATGTCTTGAAGTATACTCGTCTGTTTTGTAGGTATAACCTGGTTATGCTGGGACTATCTGCCTCCTTCCTGCTGCTTTCCTATTGGCTGACTTGGCTGTTTGGGGGCATCGGCTTCATCCTGGCAAACTGCTGCAACATGGCTTTGCGAATTATCCATAGCCTTATTTACATACACCGCTACTTCCAGCACAGTAGCCATACCCCTCTGTCAGGGCTCCGCCCACATCCTGCACTCTTAGTTATGCTCACGATAAGTTTCATCCTGACAGCCTTCTCAGAGGTACAGCCAACAATAAATAAACAGCATTCTGTGCAGAGCTGTTTAATTAGATCATAACATTAAATTTTTCTTCTCTGTATTTCAGCGTTCGCTGTGTTGTGACAGGGGCTGGTTGCTGAGGCTGGTACATGTCTCCATTGGAGCAGTTTGTTTACTGGTTGTGGTCACAGTGGTGTTTCTTACAGAAACAAGACTTATTCAGTTCATTAGAACTCAGCTTCTACCCAAATACAGCAAAAAACACACGTGAACTTATGTCATCCATCAATGGGACCTGTCAGTTTGGTGTTGGACCATGTTTTTGCCTTGATAAATTTAGGCATCTGTCACAACTATGTGGATAATCATCAAATATCCACTTTATAATTCTTTTGCTTCAGGTTGGTTGCTGTGTTTGGAAACTCGTAGGGAGTAATAAAGCAATCATTAAAATCTGATGCTACTAAATGTACTGGATTTCAAAATGTTTATGTTTACAGTCAATTTTGTGTTTACAGGCATCACCTTTTCCTTTTTAAACATTGGGACATCTCATCTGTTACAAAGGGAGGAACATTGAAACAAAAAAAAACATTTGAGATTAAGAATTTTTTTATGGATGGACAAAGTTGTAGGTATTACAATGAATAATAGAAATGGTTGTATGACACTATAATTGATATTTTTAATAATAATAAAGCATTTGTTCTTACTTGATAACAGTTTTATAATAATGTATTATATTATATGCAATATACCTGAAGGAGCAGTTCGTAATTTTAGAGCCCTCTGCTGTCTGTGATGCCAACTGCATTGGAAACATTGACAAACCTTTGCCTTTCTCTAAATCATCTGCATGCTGTCTGTTTATATGACATATGCCTCATACGTCACCTTTAAAGAAGAGGAGGCTGAGCTAAGCAGCTGTTGTGGCTGGGACTTCAGATAATATTTGGGCCAGAGAACTGACGATAGAAGACTAAAATGAAGAAATTCGCCACGTCTATTACATATTACAAATGTCAGTTTTCTAAAATATAATGAGCATTGAATAACTATGATAGGATTATAAACATAAAAATTGGACCTTTAATAAAGCTATGGGCTATACCATACAATATTTATTACTGGGAGCAAATTGTGAAAAACATTTTATGGAGGAAAAAAAACATGAACAATAATAACATTGTCAATGTGTTGTGAACTTTTTTAACCACATTTCATAGCATGTTTGTGCATTCACACTTCTCTGATGTAAAGTCTTGAGCTCACAGTGAAATGACTGTGATGAGAAGCAGATGGGCAGGAGAGAACAACTCACATCTGTTGGATCTTCAGTCTTTAAAAAAGTTGGATTTGTGCAAACGTTATGTCATTTTAGTGGAATGAGGAAGCGAGTACAGCTGCTGACCTAACAGGATCCCACAAATGAAAAACATGCGGTGAACTAGTGTGTACGCACACAATGTTATAAAGAGATCTAGAAGAACTGCTTCAAAATACACCTATAGGCACATCAATTAACTTTTCGCAGCCGGATAAACCAGTTAGAACGAAATGCCATCATATACATCACCGTGTGAAGTAAGGGAAAAGACAGAGGAGGGAGGAGTAATAGACTGACTCATGTATTGGCCAGCATAATTATGGTCCCTGGGCTTTGCGTGTGTTTAAAGGAAGGAAGGAAACATCAAGTTCAAGGGAGGACTCCAACCAAAGCTACAAGCTGCAGTAAAAGCTTGGATTTGAGAACCAGTTGAAATATCCTGAACATGTCTCAAGTAGGTAGAAAGGATCTTATTAGAGATACAGATTGATCAGCTGTGGGACTGTAGCATTTATTTCTTTTCCCCCTTACAACTACAGGAGGAGGGAGAAGAGGGCAAGATAAAGAGGCCGGAGGTGAAGGATGAGGACCTGATTCAAGCAAGGGATAATCTGGCATCCGGGACTGCGGTGAAGAGTAAGACCTTCGAAGTGATGGAGGAATGTGGTGAGTGGAGCGATGACCCTGTCAGTACAGTAACACAGGCTGTGTTCATCTGTGTATATCACAAAGAAAAGAAAATGAACAGAAGTGCTTGCTTAGTGGGATGTAAAATATGTCCGTGTGCATGCCTTAGGTTTGCTGCTGTTTCCACTCCATATAAAGTAGCACACAGACGCACAAATACTCCCTGTGGAGACAACTGTGTTTACGCAGAAGTCTCCAGCCACTCCTCTACCTCAGTTAAAGAGCACTGGTGATGATCACAGAATTGTGTTTACAGGACAACTAGTGAAAGCTAAACGTTACAGAAATGTAAATTAATGTTTGTAGTCTAGGTATTGTGAACTTTAAACTTAGGACTTTTGTGGAATGTGGAATAGAAGTCATCCAGCCTTCATGAGCTATTAACTTATGTTTGTCTCCTGCCATGCAGAACGTGTGGGGAAAGTCGCTCCATCCGTGTTCAGTAAGGTTCGATCGGGAGGAGAGACTGTATTCAACAAACCCAGGAAAAAGTAACATGGAGGATCATTCAGATTTACATGCTTTCAAAATTTGTATTGGACATGTTTAAATACAACGTTAAATAAAAATGGCTCAAACAACTTCTTTGAAAGTGATACATGATGTGATTTCAGACGTGTGTGTCTCGGGATGCAACTACAGCATACCCTGCTCTTGTACTTGTAATACAGTTTTTGTACCGTTTTAACTACACATGCAAGAATTTCCTACACTGATGTAGAACACTGACGCAAATGTTGAGATGTAGCACCAGATATGAAAAAATATGAAAAGGGGGGACGTACATTATTTATTTATATTTTTAAAATTTATTTTTCTGGAAAACGAGAACAGTTTTTAAAAATCTTCTACAAAAAAGAAAAAAAAAAAAATATTCTGACAAACCCAGCAAAACAATCAGGTGAAGACTCCGAACATACAGGTAAAGAAATTCAGGGAGGACAATATTATACTTTTTGAACAATTTCCCATTTGCGGTAATATTTTATTAGATGTACTGTAGCCATTGTGGCTTTGCTGCTCCTGCGCATCATTTTGCCCGAAGAGTTTAAGAGCCAACCTGAGTTGTGGCACCAGTCAGACAGAAACCAAGCGAGTGCTGAGTGAGAGGGAGTTACTTCATGAACTTGGTGTGCTGGTCCTGAAGGATCTTGGCCGAAGACTTTGCATCATAGAAGAGCTCATTAATTTCTTCCACTTGCTCTCTTTCTACAACTTCTTTCCCCTGAACTCGTGCCAGCAGATTAGCAGGAGTTAAGAGCTGCACAGCATACCTGCACATGCACAAACAAATAATTCAGTGCTTTTAGGTACATTTAAACTGTTTTGAGTGTTAGGAGGACCCATAAAACTATGAACTATTAAAGAGGTATGGGGTAGGGGTATGGCATGATAAAGTTGTGAATAAATGGTAAAACGTTACTATGTGCTGTTCTAGAATGAATGATAACGCAAACCTACCAAGAGAAATCTTTTTTCTGGGTATGCTTTACAAATATTCTGCTAGTTTCAACCCTAACTATTGATTAGTCAATAACTGGCTAATGTGAAAGATGCAGAAGCCATGAGAGGCATCAAAGAGTATGTTCTTATGTACAACGTAGTATTAAGTGTCACCTGAGGGTGGTCTTAGTGCCAATCTCTCCCAGGTGAGATAAAGCCTCCTCGCTGATGTTTATGCCTTCTGTCTGAGCTCGAATCTTAATAATCTACAGAAAAAAAACAGACTGGAATTAGCACAAACACAGTTGTAGGTCTTTATTCTTGGCGATTTCTTTTTCCACACATTCACCTGTTTCATTTCTTGAGGAGTATACAGCATGGTTCTGATGATCATAACTCGATCAAGCAGATCAAGAGGTATTCCATGAGGAGAGTTAATGTCCTCTGTCCCTCTAAAAAAAAACAAACAAAAAAAAAAAAACCCAGTATTTTGTAATCAAAAAAATTACTGCCTGCTGCCCTGCCCAAAGCAAGTTCTTCATTAACACTCGCATATGGGAGTAAGAACACAACACAAACCATTTTGCAGCTAAAAGTGGATGTTGGTCTTAATGAGTGGTTTTAAAATAACTTCAGCTAAAGTCCTACCTGACGAGACAGTTTCCTCGGTTGGAAGCGAACACTACGACTGGGGAGATGGAGCTCTCCAGAGCCCGGTGCAGGTAAGTGAAACACTCAATATCCAGCATGTGAACCTCATCAATGAACAGAACACCAGGCACGAGTTCTGCCACACCTTGATCTATGTACCTGTTCACCACCTTGTTGATCTCCCCTCGTAGCTTATCTATAAAGCACACACCATGTTAGCATGTGTTCAAATATCAAACCAACTCAAACTTAAACATTGCAATGCATACGGACCCAAATAACAGTTATTAGATGTATGTGTGTGCGCGCGCGTGCGCATGTGCCTTACCTGTGATCTCAGTCTTCCTTGGTTTCATTAGCTGACCCATCATAGAAAGGATGTCCTGACCTCCCTAAAGCACAAAGTCAGAATGTTTGATTATAATGACCGTGTTATATATGCTACATTCGAAAAGAATGTTTGAATGTATTTGCATCAATGACCAATCTGGAATTTGGAAAACTTTATTCTAAGCAAAAAAAAGCCCAGATAAGCCAATTCAAAAGTGGGTAGCTAATACTATTACAGTAACATGGCGTGGATGAGGGACTGGGTGGTACAGCAGCCCAAAACATCCAAGCCTGCATAAACTCAAGTTTAAGACAATACCCATTGGGGCCTTTAACTGGTAAAACATTAGAGACTGGCCTCACAGGTCTCTGCATTCATTTAGCACTACTAACCATCAACTACATCAAGACACCATTAGAACATTATCAGCATTATGTAGAATAAGAACCACTAGCAATTTATATTTACTAGTAGATGCCAAAGCAACATACATTTTCTTCAAGCCAGAATTTATACAGCGGTGTCTTCTACTGTTTGAAACCACAGTGCCTAATGTGCCCAAGTTTAAAAAGTTCATTACAATTTATTAATAATGCCTCATTACTTATAGAGAAAAATAAATCATTTACAGTTACCACATATTTACAATACCAGTCAAAAGTTTGGACACACCTTCAAATTCAATGATTTAAAGACGCTTCACGTCTTCAAAAGTAATGATGGATTGTCGGTTTACTTAGCTGAGCAGTTCTTGACATAATATGGATTACTACAGTTGTCAAATGGGGCCATTTACTGCATACCAACACTACATCGACACTACAATGATGCCAGTAGTGTGCAAAGCTGTCAAGGTAAACAGTGTCTTTGAAACTGATTTTTTTTTAAAATACTTTTTTTGTTTACCACATAATATTATATAATTGTTCCATCTGTTCTTTCATCATTTTGATGACTTTGGTATTGTTCTGCAGTGTAGGAAATAAATAAATAAAATATGAATGTGTAGATGTGTTCAAACCTTTGACTGATACTGTACATTATTCTTGTAGGTGTGTGTACCTGAGGGCGTGCATTTGCTATATCCAGGTCGTGTAGCGTAACATCCTGTATAATCTCTTTCTTCTTGTGTACATCTCCTTTGGGCAACGGAACATATTCTTCGGCCTCCAAGTCAAATTCTGTTGCAAAGATGTCACAGCGCCCTTGTCTCTGCAGACCAATCACAGCACAGGGTCATTACCAAATGACCAATTATAGCTCCAAACATGACATGGGCAAGAACATACATTAATAAAGCAGTTGGGGAAATGGTGAAACACAGTACATGAGCAAATACATGAACAAGCATCTGCCCTTTGTTCTCAAGCAGTTGAGGAATCATTTTAAAAGTCAGCAATGCTAAAGTATATAAAGATGTGCTGGAAATCTGTGGGCTCATGTCACAATGTCTGCTGGTGTATAGGTCAACAGTATGAGGTATAAAAGTCTCTTTTGCTAGATGTCACCTAGCAATACACTAGGTGTATTGGTATACGAGGTATATAAGGTACCTCAACACCCTAAACCAGTGGGTGTACAGCAGTAACATCAACAGGCTGTGTGTTATCCTTACCTTTACTGCTCCACTGTTAGCTTCAATGTAGATGACATCACCAACCTCTACTCTCTCCTTCTGCAGGCTCTCATAGATACTGGGATCGAGCTGTGTCGCACACAAATGGAATATGTCAAGACATCTGACATACCATTAACTGATATCCTGGGGACTACATTATTTATTTAGTTATACCTTCAGCTGTTTGGTGCCTTTTGCTGTCTTTAGGCCGATGATGACATGACTGACAGTTTTGCCATAGCCACCCATTGGATTCTCCGTCTCACATGGGGTCAGCTCTGTCACCTCACCTTCATACACTTCCTTGGTCTCCTTTATTCGCAGTCCTACACGCATTAATATAAAACTTATTCTTTAACAGGTGTAAAGAAACAGGTGGCAATAGAACATGCTACTATTCAGAGTTATCACTCTGAAGGCAAAGTCATGACAGGCAATAATAACACACATGTAGTAATTTATCATTTACTGCTAATAGTAACCAAAAGAAAAGTCAAGTCAACTGAGCAGATTTTGGTTGCAGAGTGTACTACAAGGAAGACGATTAATGGAAGTATGCAAATTGAGAATTATCTACAGTGAAAGCGCCACTCTTATCCATGTTAGTGAATAGATATGTTGACTCACCAATAGCTCTCCTGAAGTTCTCCATCAGCACCTCTGTCTTCTTGATCTCTGATGAATACACTTCACTGCCCACCATGGGACAGAATGGCACCTTATTTCCCAGCTCCTGTGCCATGGCCAATGCTAAAGCAGTCTGTTTGGCAGAAATAATTGTTGAACACACAACACAATCCGTTGAAAAACCTTTACTGATTTGGAAAGGAAAAGATTTTAGTTTAATGCATCATGTGGAGAAGGAGAAAATCAATGAATACCTTTCCAGTTCCAGGCGGCCCTGCCAGTAAGACAGCTCGGCCAGCCATCTTTTTTGACCGAATCAGCTCTACAATGACGCCACAGGCCTGAAAACATTGGGTACTAGTTATTAGAAAAAGTTTGCTTATACACAGTAACTAGCTCTAATTTAATGACCATGGATAATTTTACAAGTGTGCTCTGCTGCTGTTTCATATCACAGCACAATGCAGTTTGATTCTCCATGCTTTAAAATTTAAATTCTCAGCTCCTCATTAACCTGTCAATCAATATTAGGAGTCAACAAACGTCGATAGTACGTTAAAAGATAAAAAAAATGTTAAGACAAAAGCAAACACTTAGTGGGTTAAAGTGAGATAACTACCAAAAAGTACTTGTTATATATATTTTTAGTTTGTATATCCTTTCATTCATTCATCATACTTGCTGAGCAGCGTTTGCTAACGTTAGCTAGTTAGAACAGCTAGCTACCTCTCTGGCGCTCTCCTGGCCCACAAGGCCGGACGCGGTCTGTTTAGCATTGCCTGCTTCGTCTAGCCCGAGGCCTTTCACATGGCTGTGAGACGCAATGCGCTGGGTCTTCGTTGTGCTTTTCACCTCCTCGATCTTCATGACTTTATCTGCAATTCCAAAGCTTTACGGAAGCAAGTAAACCTGCTCGCAACACCAGCCACCTGGTTTCACCGTTGAAATCGGCGCGACTACAAACATACGGGGACGTTCGTCTCCATGCGGGTTACCAAGGAAATTTCGAGAAGTGACCCGTCTGTTAGCATGCTCCGTGTGCTTATTGGATAAGAATCTGCTTACGTGTATGGCGATTGGATAATTTTGGTGTCTATCTGGAACGAAGCTCAATTGACCCGCCCCTTTGTGTGCAGGGCTGAAGAGTCGTATTGAAACATCGACAAGTTTGCGTTATTATTTTTTATTTTAATGTTTTCTTAAAATTATACACAATGACCGAAACAAAACATGTTCTCGGCTAGTTTTTCGCATAAACTCTATGGACACGATACATCTCTTTTATTTCAAATATATAAAAATAACTATTGTTTCTTAACTTATAGTCTGTTTTTAATGATAACCGGGCCAAGGTGTTAATACTGTAAACATCTGAGATTTATTAAATCATTTTTAACAGACATGTTGCACTGGAAAGACCTAACATATCGATCTAAATTATTTGGAACCTGAATATTCTAAACCATGTTTGCAGCCGGAAACATTTTATGGTGACGCAGGAAGTGAATTTGTCAAATTACAAAACTTTAGAGCAAGCTTGGCCGGAGAAGGGAACTAATGTACTTTTGTTGGTGTAAATTAAAACAAAAACATTTAATCAAATAACACACCAGTGGGATCTCGTATTATTGTCTGCATAATTTAGTTCTCCGCTTATAAACAAATCTGCAAAAGCAAATCTTAGTCGATCTCAGATCAAAATCTGTTCATGCTCTGTTCATCTGACTGACACTTCGCTGTTGTAATCATAGTCGCAGATCCCTTGGATATGGCAGATCCTGAGCCGACGCTTGGGGACAGTCTCCCCAAAATTCTGAATTTTAACGTGGGCGTGCTGGGACATGTGGACAGCGGAAAGACGTCTCTGGCTCGAGCTCTGAGCAGCACCGCGTCCACGGCGGCCTTCGACAAGAACCCGCAGTCCAAAGAGCGAGGCATTACATTGGACCTGGGTTTCAGCGCCTTCACGGTTCCCATGCCAGAGCACATGAAGCAGAGCTGTGGGGAATATGACAGCCTGCAGTTTACACTGGTGGACTGTCCAGGACATGCCTCCCTCATTCGCACCATCATTGGCGGTGAGTAAACGACCATATACATTCAACCAAATATCATATACAGAGCTTATCATAGATAAATAAATCCAGTATTCTTTACTGATCAGCCTGAAACAGTGAATTATTGTTCTCAAGTTTTAAATCTTAGTTAAGGGAAGCTGATATTTTTCTTTAGAAAGAGTATGAATATTATCATTTCCTGCACATGATCGAGATATTGGCCTTTACAATACAGCTGTTACAGAAGGTTGCAATAAGTAAACATACACACGGCAGATCACAAACCGGATACAGATGTGTCACATGAACGGAAATGTGAACAGATTCTGTAATTAGCACCTGTTGTGTGTTAAATATTATGGTCTTTTCAAGCACAAATCAGAACTGTTCGACTGTGCTTGTGCTATTTGTGAATTTTCCTTACGAGGATCAATACAGTTTATCTTATTTTATTTCTTTTGCGACACCAAATATTACGATCCAAGAGCATGCACTTCCAGTTATGACTAGAAGGTGGCAAAAAAGTTGCATAACAAGAAAAAATGTGTTTGGTGAGGGTGTGTGGTTGAATAAAGCAGTGGCGTGGTGTTTTTAATTTTCAGGCAAACGTTTCCTCTCTCCAGCCTGATGGGTTAATTTAGTAAAGCACTTTCTCATATTCTTTTATGTCAAATGTGTGTGCATGTTCATAGTTTCACATTTTAATTATAGTTCTTGTGTATTTGTGTGTGTCTTTAGGGGCTCAGATCATTGACTTGATGATGTTAGTGGTGGACGTTGTGAAAGGTATGCAGACGCAAACAGCAGAGTGTCTCCTGATCGGTCAGCTCACCTGTTCGCACATGATTGTCATCCTTAACAAAACAGACCTGTTACCCAATGACAAGAGACAGAGTGCCATTGAGAAGATGACCAAGAGGATGCACAAAACATTGGAAAACACTAGGTGCTCACTAACTGTGCAATCATATATCTAGTTCAGCTTCAGCATGTCATGTATAACATACTTACAATTGTTGCAAAATGGCAGTGTATTAAATGAAGAATTTTCTGAACAATTTCTGACTAATTTACAATTATAATTGTAATTATAATAATTATAAGCCGATATGCTGGTAAATTAATTCTCATCATGGCTGTTTGTTTTCATGGTTGAGTAGATTTAGCGGTTGCCCAGTTCTTGCTGTAGCAGCGAAGCCAGGGGGACCCGAGGCTCCAGATACAACTGAGGCACAGGGAATCACTGAGCTCATAGAGGTGAGAGCATTTGGTACAACCTTCAAGTCTACATCTGGATATGCTACGTTCGGATCTGGACTCAGGATCTGTCTAACAGCATATAAAGTATTTTTTGTTTGGTGTTTGTTTAGCTGCTAAAGTCCCAGGCATTCCTACCTCAGAGAGACCCATCTGGTTCTCTGCTAATGGCTGTGGATCACTGTTTCTCCATCCGTGGCCAGGGAACAGTCATTACAGGCACCATCCTGCAGGGGGCACTGCGTGTCAACGATACACTAGAGATACCTGCACTCAAGGTACACACAGAGGCATAGAGTGCACATCTGTATTGTAGTTCCTACAGTATCTTCACTCTTAGAAAAAGTTTTCTCACAGATACTTTGGGATTAGTAGGGATATTTTGCATTATAAAGTAGTTTTGAAATCCTCACGAAAAGTCTAAAGAAAGACAAAAACTTGAATGTGCTATTTTTTTTTGAGTGTTGAAGTCGTTCATCGACTTGAGGACTCTGATTTGATTTATTATGATGATGTCCTTCTTTTTAAAACTATAATGGGACATGTCAAACAATGGTCAATACCATAAAATATGTCACGAATAAGTGAGAATTTTCTAAATTATCACTCTTTTTAACATGAATGAATGCTAGCCATCTTTTGACAATATATGGATAGTTAGGAAAGGAAATGGTGTTTGAAGAAACACAATTGAAAACACAAGATGTTTCTTGTTTACATTTAGCAAACTGTAGATCAATGTTTGAGACAATTTATTTTTATATAGTGAATGGACATAAGCTTTCTGGAAAGCATTTGTTTGGACATAAATTTAGTATATGCCCATTAGTGCATGATGAGTCTTCAGGGTTTTCCTGTTGTTCAGAATATTCTGGCATACAGGTGACTGTAAGCTAAGAGACATATCTGCAAAAAGTTCCAGCACATTAATTTTGAATACCTCGAAATAACTAAGGATGACTCAAACGCTAAATAAACTCCTCTTAAATATCTGAATATGTGTTTTTAATTGTACTGAACAACATTTCTCATCATTGTGGGCTTGCTGTGATTCTTAGGTGACTCGGAAGGTGAAGTCCATCCAGATGTTCCGTAAGCCAGTTCCTGGTGCGATGCAAGGAGATCGGGTCGGCGTGTGTGTCACACAGTTTGACCCAAAGCTGCTGGAGAGAGGGGTAGTGTGTACACCTGGTTCACTGCATACCATTCATGCTGCCATTATTTCTGTACGGAAGATCGAGTACTACCGTGGTGCACTTAGCACCCGTGCAAAATTCCACATCACGGTTGGGCACGAAACGGTCATGGCACGCGTGTCATTCTTTAGCCGGGCTCCTCTAAGTGCTGACTCCGGAGAGGCGCCTCGTACAGAACAGAGCGAAGAGGCTTTCTCGTTTGACTGGGAGTTTTGCCACCAGGAGGAGTATTTGACTGGCCAGGGAGAAGCCGAGGGGCGGGATCCAGCACATTGGGCATTATTAGAGTTTGAGCGGCCTGTCACGTGTCCACCGCTGTGTTTGGTGATTGGCTCACGGCTGGACTCTGATATCCACAGTAACACATGCAGACTTGCTTTCCACGGAAAACTGTTGGAAGGCTTCGAGGACAAAAACTATGTGGACAGCGCATTGCCAAGGGTCAAAATCAGTAAAGACAAGCACAAAGAAGGAGCAGTGGAACGGGTAACAACCTCCGACACAATAAATACACAACTTTCCACTTTATATTATCCCCCCTTTTTTCCTGAACAGTACTGCAAAACTGGGCCACATTAAGTTATATATGCAGTTATGGTGTAGTTGTGTTTAGTGTGACTCAGTGTTTAGTGTAAGAGAGCAACATGATATTTGATGGTAGCTTGAAACATGATAGCTTAAATGATCATCACAATAATTTTGTTCAGTAATATTAATCATAATTGTTCAGTTTTATTGCAGTTTGCCAGAAGTCAGCCCTGTAGTCTATATTCATTAATATGTATAAATTAGTGAATCCAAATAAGCCACATTATTTAGTGTTATTAGTTTTAAATACTAAATATAACCACATTAACCACACTGCCCTAAATACATACATACATACATACATACATACATACGCCACCTAGCGTAGCTCTACCCTGCTTCTGTAGTGAACTTTAGCTTTGCCTGTGTTTTCAGTCAGCATATTTGGTAAGCAGAAACAGGAAATTTGTCTGAGTGCACTGTGATTAGTCAGAGCAGTAAACCCTTCAAGTCCAGGCTCATTATTCAGTTTTTCATTTTAAAACATAATATACAGTATCAACTTTAAATTATTCAGTGAATGGAGCTGAGAATGGTGAATCTGGACTCGCCAACAGGGTTTGGGGGATGAAAATGTATCAAACACCGAGATCTTGATTTCATGTACATTTACATCTACAGCATTTGGCAGACGCCCTTATCCAGAGCGACTTACATAAGTGCTTTGAAGTCTCTATCAGTAAATATATTCTGATACTGGCTCACTAGGACCTGGGCTAAGAATACCATCACACTAAAAACTGTTGGCAAGTAATACAGAAAGTTTTTTTTTTTTTTCATGTAGCAGAATCATTAAAAACAGACATCTAATGTCAGCCTGTTAACTTTAGCAAAGCTCACCATTGTTATGGTTGACTCTGTGTAAAACATTGGGTAAGACAAGAATTATGTACATACATGTTTATAATGTAGGAACTGAAGCATGGGCGAGTCAACTTGGTCAGATGTCAGCATCAGATCGTTATCAGGATTGGTGTATTTCTAATGTTCATGTTTAGATTATACATCAGATACTGTATATCTAGTGGAATGTCTTGTCATGTTACTGATAGGTAAGTAAGATATGGCTTTCTTACAGAAAGGATTTATGGTGTATTAACGTTTATCTGTGACCAGGTGACAGACGACTACACTGTGATTGGTAAAAACCTGTTCAAGAAAGAGACCAACCTTCAGCTGTTTGTAGGGTTAAAGGTCACACTTTCTTCAGGAGAGACAGGGGTCATTGAAGGCAGCTTTGGACAGAGTGGCAAAATCAAAATTAGAGTTCCAGGTATGAAACAAACACACACACTGCTAATACAGATACACTACAACAAGTGGACAAATCTTCAGTCTCTATGCACTTCTGGTTCTAATTATTCTTTACTTAGAGCAGATTTTCTGTAGGTATATGTACCTAGTTTATTTCATCGTGTTGCACTGTGTGATCTATTCGCTGACTAGAAGCACACAGATTTAATAGCCCAAACACACGCACATACACTTTGTCTTAATTAGACATGAAAAATACCTGCTGTCTAATAAAGTTAGACCGTAGACACATTTCTTTAGAGCAGATGAAATTAGATGAACTAGAGTATTCTTCATTTTTTAGACATAAAACAACTGGCCAACTCTCAAGGCTTTGATAGCAGCGTTTGAACTGTTATATTAATTGCAGGATTATAGCCTATTAATGCCTTTTTGTTTGAAAACTTTCATGTGCAGTTTTGAATGTTGTTTTGATTTGTGGAGCTGGTAGAGATCAGTAACTTCGAACTACGTAATAACTCAATTTAATTCACTTCAAATCAATAAAAGAAATACCTGTAATAACAGTATGAAATGATATACACTACCGGTCAAAAGTTTGGGGTCACCTACTATTTTTCATAGGTTTTTCTTTATTTTTTTGCTTTCTATGTTGTAAAACATTACTGAATACATTAAAACTATGAAGCAACACGTATGGCATATACTGAATTATGTGGTAAACAAAA
>JAQQZR010000036.1:11968891-11994319 GCA_030068235.1 Notoglanidium macrostoma | reverse complement strand
ACACACACACACACACACACACACACACACACACACACACACACACACACACACACACACACATACACACACACACCTCATACACATGCGTGAGGGCTTTTTGAGGGAAGATATAATCTGACTTCAAAGGGAAGCATCTGAGGAGATTAGTCTAATATATGAAGGATCAAATACTCCTCCGTCAAGGTTTGCAGTATCTGTTTATATTGTGTTTTGATTTTGTGTTTGTGTATTTGCTTGTTGATTTTGTCTCTTTTGTGTATTTTGCAGTCTATTGTTTTAAAAATTGGATTGTAATTAAAAATAAAATGAGAAATGGAAATTGAACACTCAAATAATTTTCAGAGAATTCAATCTAAAAAAAAATTCTCAACGGTAAGTAATACATTCTCATATAAGGTATAGCTGTGTGTGTGTCTGTGTTAGATTGACATCTTGTCACTTTTTATCAGTCAGATGCTGAATTATACAACCAGGTCAATGAATCAATCTATAGATCAGTTCCGGATGTCTCTGTAGGGAACATTGAATATTTCACAGTGACTCTGGAAGCAGCTTATTCATTCTTTTTTGTCCTTATCCTTGTCCTTTTTCTTCTTTTGTTACATTTGCATATACCTTTACTCTAAAATGGTTTGCAGAAAGATATTAAAATTAAATCACAAGTTTTCAGACCTTTTACTCCTTTTTAACTCTTTTAATCTTTGTTAAAGTGCCATAGCAGCAATTATTGCCTGAAGTCTTCTTGGGTGTGATGTTGTATGCTTGGCACATCAGAATTTGGGGCTCTTCTACAATTTCTTGAAGCAGAACCTCTAAAACGCTTTCATGGAAAGTCTCATTGCATCTCCATTGTCAGGTTTCCATAGAGATGTTTAATCATGTTCTAGTTCAAGCTACATTTAAAGGTAAATGTACATTTGTCCTGATTGTATCTTGTTTCACATGTCCAGAAACTCCTTTATGTGCCTGTTGGCAAACTCCAAGTGAGACATTATGTATTTTTATTCTGGAACCTCTTACATAAAAGTCTTATCCCATCTCCACACAGGACTCTGGAAATCAGTCAGCGTGAGTTTCATGCTCCTGGGCACCTCCCTGACTACAGCATTTCGCCCGTTTGCACAGCCTGGCTGTGTGGCATCTCTAGGAGCATCTCTGTGGTTCTGAATCTCCTTCATTTAAGAATGACAGAAGATATTGTGTTTATTGGGACTTATAAAGCTGTAGAAATCTTTCAGAATCTTTTTTGATATCCTTCAGTTTGATAGAACTTCAAACCTTAGGCATGATCAGTGGATCAATGAGATGGGATCGAACATCATATCAAATGGTTTGAAATCCCATTAAGGCTTTTTCATTAAGGAGTATTTTTGCAGATTGATGAAAAAAAGTAATTTAATTCAAGGTTGTAAGGTAACAAAAAGAACACAAAGTGAAATGTTCTAAAAACTTTCTGAATGCTACACATAGCATTTGTAGTCTCGGTCAATTTTTAAGGCTAATAAAACACTCCTTTATTCGCTCAGCCCTGGACTTTACAATTCATTTGACATAGCTTTTATGTTCATATAGCCTTATGTTGCATTTTTCCTATTCTGTATATTCTGCCCATGAGATACAAAACAAGGGAATGTCTTTATGTATCAGTTCTTAATTCCTTTTAGTTCAGCTGCAAAAGATTTAACAAAAGGTCATTTTGTGCAGGGTCACACAGTTAGACACACAAATACCTTTTCAAACCCATCAATCACATAAGCTAGTGAGGTAAAAGCTCTCTGTATCCGTTAGTAATATGACTAACTGCATTAGTGGGCTTTCTCTCTCATCTCTAAACGAAAAACCAAGTGATCTATTCAATTACAGCTATTCAATTATAGCCTCTCTCTAAACAAGCAATTAGTAGAGTTTCAGAGTGGCATGTTTACATGGACAGAGGAAAAGTTGACATGATGACACATTCTCACATGTGTTTTATTAAAGGAAAAGCAGTAGTGAGCAAACAACTGTGCAATGTACATAAACCTGTACAAAAATAATCTTTGGACATTTTGTTTAATGTATGGACAAAAAGAGCTTTCAAATAGCAAACAAAATTTACAATTAATTGATTAGTGATTTTATACTAGACACTGGGCAATTGCATACTGTTTTTATTTAAGAATAATATAAAAATGTATTATAAATGGTATTGACAGAATTTCATTCTATTGAATCTATCTGTTACATTTCATGATTCCTACTTAATTCTTTTGCTTATATGTAAGACATCACTGTTGGGTGAATGTTAAAAACAACCATATTCAAGGTTTTTTTTTCTGTCTTTCAAGTTTGTTTGTGTTTGAGCCGAATAAAGTATAATGTTTTTTAAATATTAAATACTGCAGTGATGCTGTAAGGGAACACACGTTCTCCTTGCCCCCAATCCGTACGTGTGCATGTGTACAATGATCTGAAGTCAAATCTGAAACTGTCAATGCTTTATTGTTGAAACTGAGAAATCCGATACACCCAGAGGCATGCCCTTCTTTCTTTCTCTCTCTGTTAAGCCGGGTTCAGCCTCAGTGGGAGTATAGTACATGTACACACACACTCCCAGTGTGCTCATTTATAGAATGCCACTCTTAAAACCTTATTAACCAACCGCAAAGTGTTGTAAGGTTTTGCACATGCAGACAATGAAGCATAGTGAATATACAGTGCATACAGCAGGTGTAGTTATATTATTTATTCTAATTACAGTTCAAATTATGCTTAAAAGACCTGCTTGTTACATCACTGAGGTTACTATACCCATATACAACAAATTTATGTAAGCTTCTTGTTTGGTGTAGGTTAGACTATTTATTAGTGCATATATTATGTTATATCGATGAATGTTTCTCTGTCTTTATGCCTCTGTGTGCATGTGCCTCTTTGCTCCCCCTTACAGATTTTGCAAATATTTGTCTGTCAGCCTGCTTATCTTAAATCAGTGGCTGCCTCCCTCTCCAGCTTTCTTTCTTGATTTCTTTCTTTTCTGTTCCACAACTCTATGCTCTTACACAGTTTTATCCTATCTTCTGTACTTTTTAAGAGCAAACATGGTTAAATACCTTGAACTTAACATGGAGGAATTTTATAATGTAGTGTTGGTCAGTGGCAATGAAAAGTGCATTAAAAATCTCAACCATAGCATAGAATCCATGTCTATCAGCACTGTGTTGATTATGTAGTGCTGATCATTTTTTAAGCTTTAAAGAGTCATCCTTCATCATCTCCCTATTCACAACCCAGTTTACCAACTAAACAGATAATCTCCATGGAGAAACATCTATTAAAAAATTGCAAGCATGATTGCGCGAGTGTGTCTTTTGTGGGTAAGATGTCACTACGTACGTGTGTTTTAGCCATTGTGATAATGCAAGAGTCCTACCTGCAACTCTCATTCCTCCCTCCAAACATTTCTTTCAGAACAAAACCACAAAACCATTAGGATAAAGGAAAGAAAGAATGGAGAAGGAGGGTGGTAGAGCAAGATAGCAGATCTGTCACCATGTCCTGAGAGACCCGCAACAGAATACACATATAAACACACCTTTCTCTGTCGCACACACCCCCACGAATGTTCGCCACACAACAATGTCCCAAGGGAGGGGAACTGAGCATTTACAGTTAGCGTCCACCATTTGAAAGGAGGGATTGTTTTCACTCAGAGGGATGAATTAATTTCCTCACTAAACAGGATGATACGTAAATGAAGGGGAAAAGTGAAAGAAAGGGGAAAGAAAGAAGATGAATGCATGCTAGGGTGGGAGGGTTTGTATGCCCCAGTTTCATTCAGAGCAAATGTAAACGCACACCTGTTGGGCCAGACCTTGCAAATGCTTCATGCTTACCTTCCGTAAAGTACAATTCAGTGCACTTTGTCTTAACCAACTATTAATAGGAGACTGAACATTTAACCTTTCAGATCTTTCAGATTATTAATTATCTAATAATCTAATTAATTAAATAATGTTGATTTTACAGTTTATATACCAATATGTAAAAAGTCAGCAATATATATTAGAATCAATAATAATTTATATATACTCCAACAATGATATTGCAATATATAGTAATATTTTTAAATCTGAGGAAATTCACAGTTAAAATGTTTTGCTTACTCGATTAAATGAAATTTGATCTCATCTGGTGGTAGCGAACTGAGTTTTGAGATTGAGTGAAATAATATTGGAATACATTGACATATCATTTATTACTACAAATGTGGTAAACTCATTGCCTTGATTTTGTGGTCAGACCTAAGATTTTTTCATTTGTATGTGTTATAAGAATGTCATAAATAATCATATCTAAGAGTCACCATGCAGCTTAAAGATGTGTACAAATTAGAGCATTGATGAGTTCGGACAGAGTACTGTGAACTGAACATGGCAGCTAATGTTACAAAGGTCAGGTGAATTCTGAGTACTTTATATTGCTATACTGAACTAAATTTGACAGTTAAGCAATGATTTTGCTTGCTAGCTTGTTAGCTGTTACACCTATGTTATCTTACAAATGTACATTTGACAGTGTATAATCTCTAATGCAATGGACAAATACTCTACCATATTAGTGCTTGGTGGCTTGATAAAGTGTCGATTGTGTTGTTTTAGCTATTAGGTTAACATTACAGTGATGCTGATCAATTTAATGACTTTTCTTTAGCCATTAGCTAATATTAGCTAAATAATAATAATAAGAATTATTGAGCATCTATGCATGTTGTTTTATCAAGAGTAATTATTCTGGAAGTGCCTGTTCTCAAAAGCTTATATATTCTCATAAAAGCAGATCTTGCTAAGAATTGATGCTTGTAACCGATGTTGTATTGTTGCTCTTGTGCAATTTGAGATATACAAAGAGGAATAAGGCTGCCCCTTCCATAAAATATAAATGTTTTGTATCAGCTCCCCTCTAGTCAAGAGTGAAGTAAGTATTCACACTAGTCTTTCACTGTCTCAGTCCCTCTTTAGTCCAGTGCTCCATTCATTCTTCTTATCTGCTCTTCGCACTGATAACATCTGTGTCTCAGAGGCATGTTTGAAGCTCACAGCAACATGTGTCAGTTTGTTCAAAATTGTTGCATAGACAATTAAGTGTGGAGTAGGACAAGATGTTCTCTTGGAGCACACTGATCACCTGATGTGGCTCATCTCATAGTTACCGTAATTTTAATTAAACCACATTGCTATTAGCACAAGACCTGTAAATCACCAAGATTCAGAATCAGAATCACTGCAATGGACATTTCTCTAATCAGATAAATAGCACTTTATTTACTGAAATGCATACAATATAAGAACATTTCAACTTCACTGAAGGTATTGGAAGAGGAACAGAGAGATCCAGTTCCTGGAATGCTTCTAAATGTGTTATTTCTACGAGGTTTGGTAAAGGACTTTGCTGTCACTTGATTGGAACTCATTAATGGAGGAAGGGTGGAGGTGGAAGTGGGGCACCAAATAACATACTTTTTTGCAATGTTCAACTTTACAGTTTTATCCCTCTCTCTCTCTCTCTCTCTCTCTCTCTCACACACACAAACACATACATTAGTGGACTGTAAAATCCTACTGTCTCAGAACTCACCACTTACATGCTCACCCCTGGTTTTCATCTGTACCTCTTTTACAGCACTCTTTTACATGTTGTGACTGGGAGATTTCTAAAAGAATCCTCCACAAATGCAGTTTTGGCATAGAAAATCACTTGGAACCCACAAACGTCCCTAGAATATATCACTGGGTTTTGCTTAAAAGAGTGCACTTTATTACATGGTCATCTAATGATAATTAAAAAAAAAAAATCAACAACCTAATTTAGTTAGCTAGCTTCAATGTGTGAATGTACAAAAACATATCAGTCTAAAACTCTGTATTTATTAAGCACTTAAATAAATGTCTCTGTGATTTCACTAGTGCACAAAAAGACCTCCATGCAAACACTCAGCTCATGGCAGTCACCAAGTTAACATGGTGCATGTGGCTGAAGGCTGGATGAAGCTCAACGGGTGGAATCATGTTAACATGGTGAGAAATATTTGTGATGTGGTTAAAGGCATTTGGTTTGTCCTGCAATAATCTGCTATAGTGAATCTGACGAGAGCTCTCGCTTCTTCTTCGTTTAGATTTGCTGGACATTTTTCTGTTTCGAGTCTGAATGCCTTCCTTCTTCATAGTGAGTGGGCGGTTCATCTAACAAAATAAGCACAAATATACATAGAAATAGTGAGTACCAATGGTAGAGTGATGGCCAATTGTATTTATTGTACTGGAAATGTAATGCCGTAGTCTGTATTTAACCTGTCATAGTATCACAGGCCCTGATAATCCTTAATGGTTCTTTGGATAGCAAGGAAACAGCAAGGGTTTTTCAGCTCTAGAAGTATGGATATAATTAGTGATACACACATTGTGCAGTTTGTAGTAGAGGCCACAGGCATTGCAAACAGGCTCCCCATTGGTGTTACGTCTCCACAATGTGGTGGTGCCTGTGTGGCAGTTTGCACAGCAAGTACCTGCTCTCCTGGCTGCTGACTGCACACACACACACACACACACACACACACACACAAAGAGAAAGAATTATCAATGTAATGGCAAATTTGAATTGATGTTATGTTTTAAGCTTTAATTACTAATTAGTGGTGTGGAGTGGTCATTATAAAATTATATCTGTCTACATTCATTCTTTCAGCTTCAGTAACTATTTTATTCTTTTCCCGGTGGCAGTGGAGCCAGTAACACTGAAAATGAAGATGCCCAGGAAGGACGAGTCACCTTGGATAAGACACCAGTCCATTACTGTGCACCAGGCACACACGCATTCACAGATAGGTGCAATTTGGTGTAACCAATCAACCAAACAGCATGGCTTTTATGAGGAAAACAGTGAACCTAGAGGAAACTCATGTGGGCATAGGGAGAACATGTGAAACTCCTCATAAACAGTAACCCAAGCTTAGGCCATGATGTTGAAAACTCACCAGTTACTTTACAAAATTGTGAATATTTCTAATAAGACTGCAGTAATAGTTGTTGATGTTTGATAATAGGCTATTTTTTTAACTGAAAAATGACTGGGATAATTTTTATTGAAAAATACTTTGCAGTTAAATTACTGGAACATTCAATCCAGTAGCCTATATGATATGAATCATTAATATGAATAACCTAGGCCTATTGCAGTGTGCGGTTTTACATGCAGTCCTGCTCTTAAATCTTCCCACATATCGGCTATGTAAACCTACATGTCTACCTCCATCTCTGTTTTTCCTTCCAGCCTCTTTCGTTTCCCCTTTTATGTTATTTTTTTTCTTTTTTTATTCCTGTCTTGTAGAACAAAATTATGAGATAGAAACTTCAGTAGGCTATCCGCAGGCGCTTAAATCCTCTATCGGGACCGAGCAGACATCCGGCCCCGGAAACCCCCGGAGCGGCCCGCCTCTGCCGGACAGGCCCAAATATACGACCAGCACCAGCACTAAATTGTCCCTCCCTTTCACTTTGTTATCTTTCTCGGCTTTTTTGGGTCTCGCAATGTATTTTCTCAAGGAACTGCAAGAATCATTTGAGCTTCCATAACAACTGCGATTACCGCATTTCAACGTTGAACCTGCTGACCAGACTGAACCATTTGTACCTTGAACCAGATGTGGCCCCGAAAAAGGTGTCCAACAGGCTAGTATGGGGATTGAAATCTCGGTACAACCTTTTTCTTTTACCAATAATAATACTATTATTTTAAAGTCCGATTAACCTAGAATCGAAGACATTAAAACAAGCATTACATACATTTAATTGGTTTGCGAGAGACCTCCCCCAGGTATGGAGCTCTGGTGGTCTGTTCCAAAATTCACCTGTATGACCTGTAGAGTGAATGGCGGAAGCGGCCTGCATACACAGTGTTCAGTTTAAAGTAAAGCAAACACCTGAGTAGAAAAGGTTGAGCAGAAAGGTAAAGTCTTTTAATACTCCTTCCCTAGCCACTCATGATTAGGAGTTAACTAATTTTAACTGTTTTCTTTCAGAATGTCGAATCACAGATAATTCCTTAGTATGGCTACTTTAATCTTTAGTAGTTAGTACTTCGTATATGGACACGGGGCCACGATTTACATACAAGTAACTGGTAAACATCATTACTGGTAAACAAGTAAACATAAAAAAAGATGACTAATGAATCCAAAGTCTGGATTCAAACACATAGAAACAGCCCATCTTTCATGAAATTGAGTCAATCAAATTTTTACATGGGCTTCCTGCATGTTCTGCAGTTAAAAACACAGTAGGTGGACTGGCTTTTCTAAATTGCCCCAAGATTTGAATGTGAATACGGGTGCACATGGTGTCCTGCAATGGTCTTGTGTCAAATGAATGAACAAATGAATTTTTTCATGATTGGCATTTATGTTTGCAAGCTTTCTGCTCCAGGGGTGCCATATCATGGTGGTCGTTAGTAGTCCATGACCCGGGTGTTGTAGTTTCCGAGCCCCAAAATTAGTCTGTGATTAAAATGTGTAGTGTGCCATAGACGTTACAGATAGCTAGCTAAAAAGTAGGCCCATAGATATAGCACTAATAAATAGACATTATACTAATGTTTATAAATTATGTCTTTTGATGAAAGAAATGCATTAGAAATGCTTTAAAAGGTCAAAGATCATAAAAAGTCAGCTACATAGCAATTTATTTTCCTTTCCTGATCAGGTAATAGCAATGTTCAAACTACCTTCTAACTTACACAAGAGCCTAGAGGAAAGAAAGTTGAGGAAATGTAGTTTTATCTGATCAAATTTATAGATATTGGCTAAATGATTCAAATAAATTGTAATTTTTTAGGTGCTATTTAAGCTTTCTGACATGAAGCTTTTATTTGCATACTCACTCTTTCTGTATGTCCCTCTTTCTTTCTCCATCTTTATTAACATTAGTCTGTTTAACCTGCTTTCTGTCTGTGTGTGTAACTCAAGTAGACCTCCATTCAACAACCACAATGGCAGTGTAAATCACCACTCCAAACAAAAGTCTTACAGTTTCTGCCCTTGCGTTTTCCTTTTAAAACCTTTGAGAAGTGGTTTTTGCACTTTTGCATTTTAACTCTGATTTGTACAGTTGGTCTTTATGTGAAGTGTTGACACAGATGATGTACAAAAGCTAAAGGTGGGATCAACTACAATATTTTAATGTGGGAACATTTCAGTATGTTCACTATGTCACTTACCAGTCGACGTTTTGGTCTGATGAGTGGTCGGTTCAGGCCATTCATCTTGTGGTAAAGTCCACATGCGTTACACAAATAATGGCCCGTGCCATCTCGCCGCCACAAGGGAGTGGAGGTAGCCCCACAGTTCACACACTCACGTCCTTCTGACACACACACAGAGGATATGAATTACTTGGAATATAAGCACACTGTATAGTTATATATATATTATATAAATCTAGTATGCTTTTAAAACTGAAGGTACATAATTGAAGCTAAAGAACAACTGATCTATCTTTAATGCTTCAATCTAAAAGCTAATTAAATGTACACCACATGCACCTTTGCAGGTGAAAGATAGCCTACATATTAAAGGTAAAGGTGGTACATCACAGTGAAAAGGAAAAGACAAACGACAAATAGATGAAAATGCTTTATTAATTTTTAGCTTTATGATAATGTGATGTTATTTAACTAATGGGATTTATTTTGTTGTTATAAACTAGCTTCTATTTAAACAAAAAACAGTGTAAGGGATTACATCACGTTTCGAAATTTATAATCTGCTCTTAAATCATTATTGACCTGCACATTCAAGAAATACAAAATTTAAAAATAAAAAGAGTTCTAAATGTTCCCGTTTTTTGAATTATAATGTGTAGGTCACAAGCCTATGTATGACTTTTCGGTTCGGTAAAAAGCTTGTGTTGAAGTTTCCAAATCTGTACTGAGTGTTTACCACCAGGTTTTTATTATACGCACCCGGACCAGCGCGCCCTTTGCTCTTTGACTTGGCAGTTAAGTCTCCCGTGCTCCTGCAGAACAGTTCAGACGCGCACTCGCGCCCTTCTGCTAGCGCATAAGCTGGAAACGCACGCACTGGGGCCGCCTCATGCGCCGTACAGTTCCGGAGAGGGCCTGTGGTCTGCATTTTCGTTACATCGAGAAGAACTGCCGGGTACTTAGCGTTGTCCGGCTCTGGAGCCGCGGCAGTGGGTGGTGTAGGAGGCAGGTAGTAGAACTGTGTGCTGCAGCGCGTGGCCACCGGGGACGAGCCATGAGCGCACGAGCCTGGATACACCGACGAGATCCCGGCCGAGGTTGCTCCAGCAGGCTTTCCCAAAGGACTCTGGGACCAGGTGATAGGCTGCTGGACCACGGAAGGACTAGATTTACTTCCTTCCAGCCAAGGGTAAGCTTGCGCGTGCAGAAAGTGAGGGTGGCATAGAGAACCACCGTGCAAACGAGCTGTAAATAAAGTGGATAATTAGGCCTACGGGATAGTTGTTAACTAACAGTGTTGTAATTTTTCAGAAACTTTGAATAAATCTTTTATATAGGCCTATATAAACGCTTATATGGAGGTTATTGTCTAGTAGGACAATCCTATATTGTTTTTAACCCCTGAAGTTCAGAGTAGGCCTAGTCCAATTTGTATTCTAAGAATTTCTCGATAAATGTGGGGTTGAATTAATACAGTGTATTAATACATAAATACAAATAAGGTTTGAAATATGTTTAGTTATATGCTTAGTATAATAATATTCTTAGTTTTATTTAGAAATCAGTAAACACGCATTTAGATTGCATGTTCTACTTCGTTCAGTAAATAAACAGATAAACAATAAACTGTTTTTTAATCTCCCACCTAATTCTTAACGTTGGCTATTCGAACAATAATAAGCAAAACATATATTTGTAACAAGGTAATTGAAAGAGTGATTACAAAAAAATGTAGACCCACTTACATCCATGGTGACCTCAAATTTCCCATGACATTGTTTGGTCACCTTTAGCCTATACGGTTTTCTTACCTGGAACTTGGCTGTAAGATGTTCGTGCTTGAGGGTGAGATGGGTGTGTGTGGAAATAGGGATGTCCTGGAGCGTCAATATGACTGAGGAATCCATCCACTTCATCCAGGGATAATAATGATGGCTCCATGTACCCGGTGCCCTGCCCCAAGCCAGCGTGAGAAGCGTCCGACTCCAGCGCAGGCAACATCATCCACCCGGAGTCCGCGGAGGAGAGCTCCATTTACAGCCTCAGACCTGTGCAGATGAACGCAGCTCTGAAGCCCCCTCTGTCCCCGAGTGAAATACTGAAGCAGATACTTGAAAGAAAACCTTTTTGTAGTCACTCCAGGATAGGTCACCTTCTCCGCTTGTATTTACAAGCCTTTCAACCTTTCTCCGTACAATGTGTCATGTAGACAAGCAGAACACCTGTAGGTTAGATTAACAGAGGAGCTGGGATGGTTATTGCGCTGTGTGTGTTGCATGACCTGTCTTGCCTCGCGGGCAGGCTGCAGGCTGGAGTGGTTGAGAAGATGATGCTCTCCACAGAGAGATTACCCGAACGACCTGCTTATATGATGGGAAATGTATTGTTAAAAGTGCAAAAATAAAACTTGCCTGCGCTGGTCGAGCAGGAATATCCTATCCCACCTGAAACCTCGGTGTGAGCCTGCACGCGCCTGTCCGTCCTCGTTCGCGTTGCAGTCCGCTTTGTTTTGATGTAAAATCTGTCGAAGTGCACTACACATGTACGCTTGTCACATGAATTGTCAGCGTGCATGCGATGGAATTCCAGTTTATGAAGACAGAGGCGGGTCCTTGCCTCCGACACTGAGTCTTCTGACCAATTAAACTCCGACTTTTCTCGTGCTTGACACGCGATCCCACTTTTCACCGCAGGTGACTCTTTTCCTGCGTTGCAGCGCGCGGTTATGAGGAGCTCAGTGCCCATGATCCGAGTTTATTAACAATGTGGAAGTCTATACGTGAAGAGACTAGCACATTACCGCTCGCGTAACGTGCACAAAGTCCAACAGAGTAACAAGTGTCATTTAATAAATAAAGGAAAACATTAAATAGGCCTAAATAAGTCAACATTTATATTATTATTATTATTATTATTATTATTATTATTAGTAGTAGTAGTAGTAGTAGTAGTAGTAGTAGTAGTAGTAATAGTAGTAGTAGTAACAACAACAACAATAATAGAAATAAACCCGTCTAAGGTTTAAAATTCTTAAATTTAAAAATCATATATTACATGTTTGCCAATTTACCTTTCTGATAAATGAGGGAATGTTTTCAAAAGGCAATTACAATACTTTTGTATTAGGGTTAATATTTATGTATTTCCCAGGCATAACAGCTTAATAGCTTAGGCTGTTGTGTGATTAGGCTATAATTTATTTCGTGGTCTCACATGAAGAAATATTGATTCCTGTTCATAATGAACAGATCACCACTATTCAGACATACAGAACATGGCAAGCATACATTATTCAGTCTTAGTCCACAGGATATGAGGAGATTTGCGTGCTCCAAGACTTTGTTACGTAGTAATTTCTTCACTTTGTCTTATAACTGATACCAACACTTAGAGTAAGAAACTGTTTCACTGAAGAAGTGCACTTGCCTTTAGATTGGGATGGATAAGTGGCACAGAATCTGACAGTGTACAACAAATAAGTGTTTAAATACAAAGGATTAGATATTTGCTGTAACACATGATCATTTTTTCATTTTGTGACTGACTGTAAAACATGCAAAAAACAAAACAAAATATAACAAAACCCTCCTTGTGTTTGGAAGTTTTGACTAGCTGTTTATTGCCGAAAACAGAGAGAGGGTTACAGAGAGATCAAGAAAATGAGAAAAGGGGAGAGAACTAATAAAGTGAGAAAATCACCAAGGATTGGTTTCATAAAATGTGCATTAATGATTTGTAACCATCTTAAACATCTTAGGGATTAGAGAAAGGTCCATTTGTGGGTCTTATGTTTTAAGTAGATATTGGAATAAGACCCAGTAAAAGTTCTGGAAATGTGCCCTAATTGGATTACAAAAATCAATCTATCAAGAGAATTTTTTAGGAAATATGTAAAAATTAGTTTTAGATTGTTTGGTTATATGCTTGATGTCAACAAACTATAATCTGTTAAATCACAGTAGTTTACTGATTGTTCTGCATATGATCTACATAGCTGTGGTTATGACTGAAATATCAGTTATATGTTTTTGCAACAGAGCCATTGAGCTGTTAATTGCTGATGGTGCTGTTAAGCATGTAGGGATCTAGATGTTCTCCAGCTGTTAAGCCAAATGACGTATGTACTGTAAATTAAAATGCAAGATGCTTTATAACAGATATGCATAATGACATAATTGTTTTTATCTTAAATTTGTTGTCAGGTTCTGAAGTATAACACAGGTGGACTGAATAATGTGTATATTACCTGTGTGTCTCTGTCTTCATCTTGAAAGGGTTAATGTGAATGTTGAGTTAGATCAGAAGTCATCCAAAAGTAACCAGGTTATAATAATAATTCATTTCCATCTTATAATAGGTATAGTGTCATTTTTTTTCTAAATTAAAGTTCACTGTTTGTTTTTAAGAAATACTTTGCTTAAGCTGCTTAGTCACCTGCTTTTGTTAAACCTTATATTTTCTAAATGAGTGATTAATATATCATATTGCAGTAGTTACTCATGAACTCGTGAACATGCTGGTATTTTCACACCAGCCAGCATATGGCTTGGCTGTGGATGTAAAATATCATAGCATTGACATGAAAACTATATAATAATGGTACAATTTATCCTTTTAAATGTAAAAAAAAAACATATAAAACTTTGAATAAACTGCACCTGCTGTGATCAATAAGATTTACAAACATATTTGGATGGAGAAATACACCACACCCACCCTGTATACTCTATAGCCAGCTACAAATTGAAGTGTTCGCGATTTTCTAAAGGTTGGCTATAAGAAGTGTCACAATGCACATGTAGCTTACAGGGAACAAACAACAGTTTTACAATTCATAGTATTTTGTATTTAATATTGTAGTTATTTAAAGTGTGTGTTTGTTTGTGTGTTTCTATACTATAGAGAAAACAGTGGGAGCTGTGGTTATACACTTGAAGAGTGGCGATATATATCAGTCACTCATCTGTATCACATTTGGAGCTTTTGAAATAGAAGACATAAATAATGTCATTTAAAAAAATTTATCACTGCATATGTCCTGTAAACAAAAAATATAAGGAAACCTGAATCCTGTGGAGGTTGTGGTGAAGTGCGTAAACTACAATTTCTCATACAGTAACAGTGCAACAATTTTCATCTCCTTACTTCTGTATGACGAAAACAACAAGACATTTAATGCAAGATGAGTTTTATAGGTATTCCAACAAAACAGTCACTCGTTTAAATTAAGAAGCTATTTACATATTTAAATTTGAAGGCACACCCTCAACCTGGTTTATCCCACAGGATTTTTATACCATGATAAAATAACATGAAAGGGAAAAAAAACAATAAAAAAAAACCTCACAAACTCTACAGTAGCATTTCAGAGAATAATATAAAATAATTTAAAAGAGGTATAATAGGTCTTTAAGTAGTGAAACAATTTAAAAGATGTTTCTGAATGTGATATAACTGTAGATGTCTATTTAACTTACCTTTAGACTTTTTCCGAGACTCAGACCCATTCTTTGGTGCTGTTTTGTGTCTGTGATGGATTTCACTGTTGGTAATCACTTTACCTTATTTTTATGCTCCTCTCCAATCCTGTTAAAGGTCAAAGGTTAGGTTTTTTTAGGTATTGTGATGTATGTTTTGCTGATTCCTTTGAGATTTTACTTGAATCCTCATAGCCTGCTCATAGCCTGTTTAAACTTGAATGTGATGTCTTACATAAGCTTATGACAAAATAAATTGGGTAATTTATTAGAGCCCTTAATGTGGTACAATAAAATAAATTAATGTGGATTCAAACTTTTGCTAATCAAAATAACTGCTGTCTTAGCTATGTTGCGAAAATCTGTAATAAAGGTGCATTTAAAATTCTTTCCCACCCAGAATCAAAAGTCATCAAAACGCAATCATATCTTTTCTATACTACGCTAATTGTCATTACAGTTGTGTCAAGCTGATTGATATTATATTATATTATTGGTATATACTGTTGGATAAATATTATGTATAGCATAAAGGTATATAGGCATAACTATAAAAAGGTTACTTGGTTCTTGGGCTAATTGTCTAAACTTCAGTGTACTTGAGTTGATTATATTTCTTAAATCCTTAGCTTGTTCCTATGTTTAGAATAATTTCTTTAATCTGTTCCCTGTATAAACAATCAGTGAAGTTGAACAGTATAACTCCTGCTTACCTTATTGCCTTGTAGTTCATTTCTTGCACAGAGAGCAACCGGAAAGTGCTATTATGGTGTACTTCACTGACTGCCTACTGATTCTGTCCTTGTTCTAGGAAATATGACAAGAATAATCACAAACTATACAAAATGGGTTTTTTTTCATTACTGTTATAGAGGTTTTTCAAATTGTAAATAATCTGAAAAAACCTAAATAAACTAAAAAAAAGCCTTTCTTTGTTTAAATAGCTGTTCAAATGAATCAGGGAATTTAACTGACATTGTCACATCTCTAATATTTAATAATGGCTAGATATTGCTTTGTCTTTATGCATGTTTTACTGACAGTGTGAGATGGGTATTAAAGAATTCATCAGTTATGCACATAGCCTATGTGAATTTCAAATGCTATCAGACAGATTCATTCACCTTATACTCAAGATTAAGATTTTAGGCAAATAAGTGTCTCATGTTATTTATTCCTTCTGCTCTGCAAATGTGAGCTCCACTTCTAAGCCCTGGATTTGAAATTTACCATACATAATCTTTTATAAAGGATTTATGAGGTCTTAGATATGGACATATGTAACTAGGGTTAGGGCTAGGGTTAGGGACATATGTAACAAGGGAAACTCTCTCAGATCCTCCTAGAACCTTTAAGAGAACAAAACCCTTTTCCCAGCATTGCTCGTGGTTACTGAATCAATTTTGCCTTTGTAAACCTTAAATATTTTTGGCAAGCTCATTCCCTGCTACATATCTTTTAATCTGTTCTCTCTCTCTCTCTCTCTCTCTCTCTCTCTGCCAAGCTGCATGTACACTCCTGCTGCCTGATGTGATGGCAGTGCCTCCTCTCACCATCTACTGTGCCTCCTCTCACCATCCAGACCTGACTGATTCATCCTGATGCTCTATTTCTGCTTTCTGCACTTGTGACCCTGCTGTGGAAGCTCCCACATGGACACCCTGAAGATTTTCACTTCTCAAAAACAGTTTTTACCCAAGACTCACCCTTTCATCAGTGGATAATCTCAGCTGGATACTGTAGACTTGTACCTTCTAAGAACTTCTACTCTAATCATAAAGACTGTCCTGTACTCATCCCAGAAAGAAGAGGTCCCTCAGAACCACACATTTATACAAAACATGTAGCTTTGATTAGCCACAAAATCTAGGTTTGGTTCAGTTCAACACAACACAAAGAACCTCAACCACCATAATGAAAGCTATCACTCTTAAACGGATGAATGTGTTGGTTGTATCGGTGTGTGCTTGCAAAAAAATCAGTGCACATGTGGCTTTATGTGTGTGTGCGTGTGTGAGTACATAGACCTGGATGAGGGTTCATATGTTTTTAGATGTGAGTTTTTTGTAGATGTACTGTAGCAATGTGATATGTATAACCCTCCCCCCCTTTACCCAGGGTGCCTTGCAAGGCCTGGTTTTCACCACATCAGGATACACAGTTGCTTGCTGAATTCCGGTATGAAACGGAGCGCTGCTTCACCGCAATGTGTGTGTTATAGACACACATCCCTCTCCACACCGAGGGACAGGTGCCCCCAACGGACACTCACACACGCACACACACACACACACACACACACACACACACACAAACTTAGCATGGCGGTGTCCACGTTATTAGTATAATGGACAGAATATTTTGTATTACTATTTGTTTATTAGTAATGAATACTAATGAATGCTATGGCTAAACCTAACCCTAACCTTAACCTCAGTAACCAAAAGGAAAGCATTTGGCGCGATAAGATTTTTTAAATTAAATTTTGTGGTTTTTGTGGAAAAAACCAACCAAACAACACAAAAATGTTTTTCTCGTCAGAACTGTACAAATGTCCTTAATTGCTGTCCTTGTGGGGACATTACAAAGATATTAAAACAGTAAAATATTCACTCACACACACACACACACACACACACACACACACACACACACACACACACACACACACACACACTACACTATCACTACTGATAACTAAGATAACACAATTTATAACAATCTGACATTCACAGTTTTACCCTGTTGTGCAAATTCTGAAAGAAAGGTCTCAAGCATTTGCCTCTCAACAATCATTCTTAATTCTTTATTCAGTTACATACATATGAAAACTTTGCCTTGGTTCATAATGTCGTACAACACACTAATTCACACACAAGTCTGGCTCTCTTGTGATATGACAAGTGGACTAGTGAAGGGATGTGATGGTAGGAATATAGAAGATAGGAGTTGCTGGACCTGAATCAGATGGCCCTTCAGTATTATTTCTAATCCAAAACTGCCATCTCCTGGCCATGATGAGGCAGAGAGATCCTTTAAACCCTATTCAACCCCACCATCATATTTCAGCCTCTAACTCTGAAAAAGGGGCTGGCTGAACGCAGTTGTATAACTACTAAGTTAGTGGCCCCTCATAAATTGTCTTTGTAAAAGTATAATATTGTTCAGAGACTTTAAATATAAAATTTTCATTTGCTGAATGTGTTCATGTGTCTTTATGTGTGTCCTTTTACAGCATGGCTTATGTGAATGTGTGCTGTCAGCTTCAAGGGGATGTGCTGGGTAACTGTCGCCCGCACAGGGTTTCCGGACTGGGTGCCTGCAGACTGCCGGTTTCCCTCCACCTCTCCTTCTATCTTTCACTCCATCACTCCTTCTATCTCTCTATCACACCCGCCAGGCACCAGGCACCTAGCCAGGATACTGTGGTGACAGTAGAATAGGCTTCCGCTCTCAATGCACAGCTATATAGTTAAGAGGACATAGGAGTGATGACCTTTTTGTTGTCAGTCATCTTTGTTCAATTACACAGGACAAAAGATGATAAAAATGACAAGAACAATGAACTCAGTGCACATTCATAGTTTGAAATCCTTCAACAGTGAAGTGCTCCCATGTAAAAACTAGTTTTATTACTCCATGTTGTGAGGAATGCAAGTAACGCACTGTTTTCAACCAGCACATATATAGGTGTGAATTTCAACACATTTCCCTGTACTGAGACAATGGAAAAACCCACTGAATCAAAATTTTAATTTTTATTTTTTAACAAATACTACACACACTAGGCCCTGACATTAGTTTATAACAATTAGCTTTTGGGCTATGTTAAGCTGTCCAGTAACAATGTTGCTGTACTGAAAACTTCAATTACATAGGGCAGGGTTCATTTCACAGTTGTTGGACATTAGAGAATGACTATCACAGCATCGAATATCATATTATATTATAAGTTAATTGACCAAAATGCTGTTTTTATATAATATAAATCAAACTTGTGTAAAATATGCTTTACTGACAGAAAATGCACTGGAGATTTTATAATTACAACCCTATATATTAATTATTCCATCAGATCTAGATCTTTGCTCAGCATTGCACTTTATTGTGTCCTTTCAGATCCTCCTACCCTTAGAAGCTATGCTGTCAGTAAATGGCATAATAATACAAGTACATAAATATATTATTTTGACCCATTGCAATGAAGGACACAAAATGTAAGCAGACATTCAGTACATTTGTAACTCTAATTGCTGGTTAATTAAAGGTCGGTGCTTAAGAGCCATGACTACAAAAGTACAAAGACTGCATAATGAAATGAGAGAAATAAATGCAGTATTTTTGAGAAATTATATGCATTCTTTTTTTTGTTTGTTTTAATTATTTAAAAAAGCAAATGTCAGTTAAATAATTATTTATATTAATGAATTAATGAAGTAATGGGGTTTTACAAATGGTTGTTTGATTATTGAAATCAGCTGTAGTGTGATGGGAGAACAAAGATACAAATGGTATTTGGTATTTGGTATAAGGAGGTCCCCTTGTGATTTGCAGCTATTATGATGGTGGTGGGTGTGGGGGGAAAATAGAATGTCCCCAAAGGTTCAGAAACAGCTCCATCATTAGTGATGGAGATGTCAGTATCGGAGAGGATCAAGATTTTGCTTCAAGTAGTAAACATCTAAGAAAATTTCTTTTGCAGTTGTCAGACAATATTGAGGGCCCGCAGTCCTTCATGACCTCCAGATGGGTGTTATGATGTGTTTGACTTGTAGAGTGACAGGATGTTGGCTAAATGATATAGTGATTGCTCAGTGAGGAAGTGATCCTAAAAATGTTCCTTAAATGAATAAATGTAAGGTTACATGATCTGCAACAAGAGAAGAATGTGGATTGCTGACATGGCAGAACTACATTACACAACAGCTTGATAATCAAGCTGGTTTTAGTAACTAGAATGCAATCAAAAGCTATTGAAATCTCCTATCTGAGTAGAATACCGACCTCAGAAGACTGGAAGAGTTCTGGTAAATCCTCTAAAGATGGTTTCCCCTGTTGAGATTTCTCAAGGTTTTTTCCAAATGTTTGTAGAGTTTTTTTTTTCTGCCACTGTCACCTTCAGCCAGTGTATTAATGATAGGCTTTCAAATGAATTCATTTCACCAAATTCTCAAATGAAGTTCAGAGAAAACTGAGAGAAAGTAATGTAATACTTTATATACTCAGTGTAATAATATTTGCTCAATGGTAAACGTTACATGCTAATGCGCTAGTCCATGATGGACAGCCAACAAAAAGATGTGGAGAAAGAAAGAAAAACTTTCAACCACAAACTATCTAATTATTGCTTTGAAACACATTTCCCAATAATGACACCTACTTGCAGCTTGCATTATTGCTTTGACTGACACTTCAAACATTTTATGACATAACCACAAAAAAATCCAAAAACAACCAAAACAAATCTAGCATCAAAAGCAATTCAGTTTGACTAAGTATCTGATCCTTCTTTGCAGATTTTGTGAAAATTAGAAATAGTCTACGACATCATATCTACAGTAAACCCTTCTTGTCCTCACAGCCACATTAATATAAACAAGCTCACAGTTTTATGTTCACATATATTTGATATTCTCCGCCAGGCAGAACTGGAATTCAAGTCATAGCTTTAATAAAATAAGCTTTGAAATGAAGTTTGTGTGCATCCGTCTGTGCATGTGTGCCTTTTGTGTAAGTGTGTGGGCATGTGTATGTTAGTAAGTATTTGTGAAATATCATATCTGGTTGATAGTCAGCAGATCAGAGACTTTTGGTATTAATAGAAGCTCGGAGCTTGTTGAATAGACTCACATCTCATCGTGAATACAGCTAAAATGGGTGCATGCTACAGGTATGCACCTCTTTCTCTCTTTCACTCCGTCACACACATAATCACATATACACACATTCCCATTCACTCATTTTTAGATACAAATATATTCACACTCATATGATAATCAAGGTTGATGATGATAATGCCATATCTAAATTTATGTCACTTAAATTATGAGCTCATCTCAAATACACGATTTTTTCTTTTGTTGCAAGTACAGAAAAAGCGTTAGCACTCTGGCCACAGCGGCTGATGGTAGTGTTCTTCTCTTAGGCCACAACCCACCATGCTTTTCCACAGTTTACTGTCACCCTGTACTCCAAAGGGAAAATAAATTGTTATGGCAGGCCTTGTGTCAGACTTATGATACATCAGCTATACTGAAAGTTTCCCAGCGTAGTTCTGGCATGGCAACCAGTCAGCTGGACAGAGATCAGAGGAAGCATGTGGATATAAATGAATTTGGTTTTGGGTGCATGATTTCATGTCAGTTTTGTTCACCTGCTCTATGTGCAACTTATCATGGTACGAAGCAAAAAAATCTATACTGAGTCTGAATGAGTGTTGGTTTGGGAACACAAAGAAACATTGCTATGTATAAATTGCATTTACATTCATTTATTTGGCATATACTTTTTTCCAGCCCAAAGCCTTAAGCACTGAACTTCCACTGCCCAATAGTGTCCATCTTTGCAGTGTAGTGATCATAACATCAGTGATCATAACTGACTAAGAACCTCTGTACACCTGCTCATTCATAGAATACTCCAATCAGCATATGATAGGCCAGTAGCGCAATGTATAAAATCATGCAGATACAGGCCAAGAGTTCAGATGATGGCGTTAACTTAGTTAATTAACTTCAGTTAATGTTAACTTCTGTCACCTAAGAACAGGAATCTGAGGCTACAGTGGAGACAGGCTCACTGAAACAATTGACAGCCTCAGATTCCTATTGTTTGCTGACAGAAGTGAACCTGGTGTGATCTGCTGTTGTAGTTCTTTCGCGTCAAGGTTCAACATAATGTGCATTCTGGGATGCTTTTTCCTGTAGCCTTCCTGGCAGCTCTAACCAGTCTGGCCATTCCTCTGAACTCTCTAATCAACAAGGTGTTTCTGCCTGCAGAACTGCTGATCTCGGTTTTATTTTTAACTTTAAAACTTTAAACTTTTAAATTTTATACTTTTTTGCACCACTCTGGAGCAGTACAGTGGTGCAGTGGCTAGCAGTGTCACCTCACAGCAAGAAGGTTCTGCGTTTAAACCTCACAGCCAACTGAAGCCTTTCTGTGCAGAGTTTACATGTTCTCCCTGTACCTGTGTGTGTACCTGGGCACTCTGGTTGCCTCCCACAGTCCAACGACATGCAGATTAGATCAACTGGCTATTCTAAACTGTCCATAGGTGAGAATGGTTAGCTGTGTTAGCTGTGATAGATTTGTGACCTGCCCATTATGTACCCCGAAGTCAGCTAATATTGTTTCCAGCTTCCCTGTGACCCTTAACAGATAAGTGCTTTAGTTAATGAATGGATGGATGGATGTATTCTGTATAAGTCTAGAAACTGTTTGTGAAATTTAAAGGAGACCAGCAGTTTCTGAAATACCAGCCCTTCTGTCACTAACAATCATACCATGGTGAAAGTCACTGAGATCAATTTTTTCCCCATTCTGATGTTTGATGTGAGCATTAACTGAAGCTCTTGATCTTTATCTTCATGACTTTATGCATTGCAGTACTGCCAAATGATTGGCTGATTGAATTGTATAAATAAGCAAGTCTTCCGTTAATCCTAATAAAGTGGTAATTCATATATATGAGTGGGTGCTACATACGTTCACTGCATATGTTTCATATGCTCCTTCTCTTTTTTACGAGCTTAATGTGCATAAATATAGGCGGTGTGTTTTATTTAATATTATACAACTAATATTATACAAAAAACTAATATGAGAAAGAGATGCAAATGATATTTCACTTAAAAAGTACTTTCCAGAAGTTTATTTTCACAAAGATATTCGCATACATTTGGCTATAAAAAGTTGTTTATACTATATATATTCAGTAATTTTAGCAGAAGGTACCTTAAGCTAGCTGTTTTGAAACCCAGTGTCAAAACTTTAGTGTTCTCTCCAAAGCTGCAAACCCTTGACCTGATTGTAGATAACTGACATCCAACCATACATTTTTTCTTCTCCCATTTACAGACCCTGGCATGCCACAGAACCCTGAGCTGCCATAATATCAGGATAAGTTACTATTAGTATCAGGATAAGTTAATATCAGGATTTGTTAAGTATTACAAGTGTACTGACTTAAAAATCAATGCCCCTTTGTTAAATATGACATTGTAACTGGTACCATGCTCTATAGTTTTAATGTAGTATAAATATTGAAAGCAGCATTGCATAATTTGTGTATGTTTTATGAGTGTGTGAAGATGATTATTTTAGGGCTGTCTGGGCCGTGTTTCCATCTCCACACTTTTAAACGAGTATCTTTCCCCAGTTCGAGAGTCAGTGAGGATGTACCAAGTGCCCCAGTAGATGCCATCTGTGATGCCAGTGTAGCGGTCACGGTAGTAACGTCCATTCAAATTGGCAGCCAAACAGGAATCGAACCACCAGCCTGCACCGTAGTACTGAGCACAGTTACCAGCTGCATAGCGATCATGATCGTGATCGTATGTGCTGAAAGCTCTGCCATCATGGTTGTAGTGCTTACTATAGCTGAGTGCATTACCAGCATCTCCTTGGTAATTTTGTGCAGTCAAACGAAACCTGACCGGTAAAAATAAAAAAAGCATAAAAGAATGAGATATTTTGTAGTTTTATGCAAACCTGATTTCTTAAATGTAAATTGCTTGTGTGACTAGAAGATAATCAAATAATAAAGAATTTCATAGATCATTTTGTGTTTGTGATGTGTTTTGTGTTTTCATGTGGACTGTATATGTGCATATAATGGTCCTGTAGAGAATGTACTGTATATAGAGTTGCATGATTGTCTCACACGTGTGTACGTGAAACCTCTTTTCACCTCTGGTTCTCTCCTGCCACCTTAAAGTTGTTGTAGATGGCATGTCGGGTTTGTTGATGCCAGTCTTGGAGAGTAATTCGGAGTGTGTGTTGCCCACTGGCTGTAAGAGCATGTAGAACTGCGTTCCCCAACCAGTGCTCCTTTTGTGAAGAACCAAAGCCATCCCGATACTCCCGCCAGGTCCGGTTAAAATCCACTTTTCCATCAAATCGACGCTGAAACACTGTCCATCCACCTCCTGCAGACTGCATATCACACACAGCCTGGAATGAAGGAAAAGACTTTATTTACAAATATGTGTATATATGTGTGTATGCATCTCATCCTATTTTTATAGGCTAGTGTGCTAGTTGCAGGGGCAGCACAGACACATAATAGACACATTGTATTAAAAAAAACAATTTTGGGAAATTTCAAACATCATAAAAATATAATTTCATTTGGATGTAGTCTCTGTTACATAACATATGCATGCAGTGGTGTGTTGATGCACCTCCAATGCTGGTTTTTGAGGATCTGGTTGGATGGTGTAAATTCCATTCTCTTTTATCCCAAACTGAAAGATCTCATAGCAATTCTGTGGATAAAGTCCTGCAGAGGGAGACACTACCAGACACAAACAGATATAAAACATTCACTCAACACTTAAAAGACAATAACGGCTAATTTATTACTGAATGTGTGTGTGTGTGTGTGTGTGTGTGTGTGTGTGTGTGTGTGTGTGTGTGTGTGTGTGTGTGTGTGCACCTATTAAAGCACTTTGTGTTGGTGGTGAGTCAGACTGTGTGATGCTCTTCATCAACAGCAGCAAGTCTTTTTCTCCATTTTTCCCCACCGCTGCTCTCTCTGACAGAAACACAGACAGACAGGTTGGTCTATGGCTATTTGATTTACAGCCCACTCTATTGAGGAGGTTGGGACAAGGTTATATAAAGATTGCTTAAAGGTTGCTCAGTAGGTGAATAGAGGTTGTATAAGTGTTAGTTCTTGCAGAAAAGTCACATTCCTAAGCGTACAACAGCTATCAGACTCTGTTTATTGAGCGTGTGTGTGTGCATGTGTGTGTGTGTGCGTGTGTGCATGTTCAAGTAAGTATTCAAGTAAGAGGCTCTCAAAGCAGTAAATGTAAGCTGTGGTGTAAAATCTGATAACAGAGTGTATAAGAATATTAGCCACAGACCTAGCCTGGCAGCCATGTCTCTGAGTCTCTGACTGTGGCAGTGAAGGTCACACTCGGTAAGCACAGCCGTCATTAGAGCCAAAATGGCTGCCAAGGAATCAGATCCATCTCTTCGATTTCCTGAGGCTGGTTGATGTTGTTTCATACACTGCTGTAGCTGCATCAGACGTTCCGACATGGAAGATGACTAAACAACACACACACACACAAGCAAATTATATTACTTTTTTGTTGCATTTTATGTAGGACATTCCTAAAAATGTTTATTTATACTGTATGTAGATATCCACAGCAACATTGTCTGTACTTGAGCTTGTGGTTGAGCGTGTGAATGTGTGTTTGTGCATGATGCCCTGTGATGGACTGGTTCTGGATTGGGTTCTACCATTGATGGATGGACATATGGATGGATGGATGGATTTTAACCTAGAACTGTGATGATGCCGTTGGACTGCTGTTGACATGAGCGTTTCTGCTACAATGGCATAGGACTCAAATCACCACGAACAGTCTTGCACACTAAACTTGACCCTAGTATTAAAGTGTTTTAGTTGTAATTGCACTATACAGTGTGACCCAAATGAGGATGGGATCCCTTTTGAGTCTGGTTCCTCTCAAGGTTT
>JAQQZR010000036.1:11913349-11949162 GCA_030068235.1 Notoglanidium macrostoma | reverse complement strand
CATTTGTTTTACTGGAAATCTAAGCTGCCTCATGAGGACAGCCTGAGTCTTATAACATACTGCCTAGCTTAGTAGAAGTCCTACAGATACATAACACTAACACTTGTCACAAGCAGTGTATGTTCAGGGGTATGGCTTTTGTAATTTTAGATACATCATTAAGGCACATAATTAGACATAATTTTTTGCCCTAGTAGCCTTTTTTTGGTGTTGTTGTTTTGCTTAACATTTTTTAAACTTTTCATCATTTATACTTTTATTCAAAAGAGAATTAAAATGGGATCTACTGGCCCACTACAAGCTCATATATCCTATGAGCTATATTAAACTTTTTGGTACATACTAAACTATGGAAGTATTTGACGCATTTGATATTTGATATTGAATCCATCCATCAATGCACTGCATTTGATATTGATCAAGTGCATTTACATCACTTGTAAGTTAAGTGCCACTTATTATAATATGCCTTAAAGTGTTGCTGCGCTTTTATGGGAGTTGCTATAATTTAATTGTTTTTCCTCACTGATTTGCAGTATGTAATTAATTGCCCATTCCTCTGACAATTTAATGTATTACTTTCATACTCTTTTGTGTTTTTGTGACGTTGTAAAAAAGGAAAGTATATCTCAGTAACAGAGCTGATATACAGGTAACTAGGATGACAACAGCAAATATGTTCATTATATTTACATTAATGGTCTCCAAGGTGCAAATCAGTTTTTCTATTTTTCTATCTCAAAGGTGATATGTATATACTTCTCACTTTTTTGAGTGGTATAGCAGAAATAAATTACTGTCATTTCATTCTGAGATAAAACATTTTCTGTCTATTTACATTCAGAAGATTTTGCATCTTTTCACTGGTAAAGTAGGCTGGCAATTATACTCATTTAGTACAATGTTGGGTTTTTGTTTTTTGTTCTTTTTTGCATCTTTCTATATGAAATCTTTCTATATGTTGCAAAATGTAGGGAACATGCTAAGTAAAACCCAATGAAATATTTACTTGTTCTCTAGAGTGATGGAAATGATTTCACTTCCTCAAAAAGAAGAGATGAATGAATGAGTGAATAATGAAAAACAGAAGTGATGCAACACACTGGTAAACATGCCCCTGTCCCAAGTTTTTTTAAACATGTTGCTGGAATCACATTCAAAATGAGCATATATTTTACAAAAAACTATAAATGTCTCAATTTCAACATTTTATTTGTCTATTTTTTATATATGTTCTATTTTTAATTAAATATGGGTTTACATGATTTGCAAATCATCGCATTCTAATTTTTTTTTTTTTTTTTACATTTTACACAGTGTCCAAATTTTTTTAAACAAGGTTGTGTGATAAAATACACTACAAAAGATTTTATTATTGAAATTATGTAAATGGACAAGTATGGTTACTCATACAACCTGTACTGTAATTAGGGGAAATACATTATATTTTATAACAGAGATTAAAATCTAGAGCTTTAAATTATAGTTAATATATAGAATATATGAATATATAGTTAAAAAGTATAGCAAAAATCAAACCATTCAGGTTTTCAAACAGGGCTTTCAAACACCACATCCTATGTCAGACTGTACGTGTATTAAGTTTTGATTTTACTACCGTGCCCCAAATCCCTGTTTTCATTAGTATGCACTTTCTTGGAAATAGGATAAAAAGTATACAGCTACAGTTGAAACCAGATATTTACATACACTTCAGAAAAAAACACAAACTTTTTTTTCTTTACTGTCAAACACTAAATCCGAGTAAACTTTAGTATTTGGTAGAATTGCTCCGAAACTGTTTCACTTTGGCCAAATGTTTCGGGTATCCTTCCACAAGCTTTCTACAATAGTTTGCTGGAATTTTGGCCCACTCCTCTTGACAGAACTGGTGTAACTGGGTCAGGTTTGTAGGCCTTCTTGCTCGCACTCGCCTTTTCAGTGCCGCCCACAAACTTTCTATGGGATTGAGATCAGGGCTTTGTGATGACCACTCCAATACTTTGACTTTGTTGTCCTTAAGCCACTTTGTAACTAATTTGGAAGTATGCTTGGGGTCATTGTCCATTTGGAAGTCCCATTTGTGCCCAAGCTTTAACTTCCTGGCTGATGTTTTCAGATGTTGCTTCAATATATCCACATAATTTTCTTTTCTCATGATGCCATCTATTTTGTGAAGTGCATCAGTCCCTTCTGCAGCAAAGCAGCCCCACAACATTATACTACCACCCCCATACCTCACAGTTGGGATGTTGTTCTGAGGCTTCAAAGCTTCCCTCTTTTTCCTCCAAATATACCATTTATCATTATGGCCGAACAGTTCAATTTTTGTTTCATCAGACCACAGGACATGTCTCCAAAAATTAAGATTTTTGTCCCTATGTGCAGTTGCAAACTGTAGTCTAGCTTTTTTAAGGTTACCCTTTCAGCTCATGGTGGTACAGGACTCGTTTTACTGTGGACAATGACACTGTCTTACCAGTTTCAGCCAGCATCTTCACAAGGTCTTTTGCTGTTGTCCTGATTCACACATTTCGCACCAAAAAAACATTCCTCTCTGGAACTCAGAATCCGTCTCTTTCCCAAGTGGTATGATGATTGTACATTCCCATGTTTTATATACTTGTGTATTATTGTCTGAACGGATGAACGTGGGACCTTCAGGCATCTGGAAGGTGCACCTAAGGATGAGCCACACTTGTGGAGGTACACAATTGTTTTCCTGATGTCTTGGTTGATTTCTCTTGATTTTCCCATAATGTCAAAGAAAGAGGCTCTGTGTTTGAGGCATGCCTTTATATGCATTCACAGGTGTGCCACCAATTAACTCAAATGGAATCAATTAACCTCTCAGAAGCTTCTTAAGCTCAGAATGGAATTGTCTGACTTTGATCAAAGTGATAAAAAAAACTATGTAAAAATTCCCCCTCGCTCGATTCTGACATTTAACAAATGCAAAAAATATGTTAATATTTATTTATACAAAACAGAAAAAGGTTACTCTGATTTAATGTTTGACAGTAAAGAAAAAAAAGTTTTTGTGTTTTTTTCTGAAGTGTATGTAAATATCTGGTTTCAACTGTAACTACAAATTACCACAGACTTATGTATGAACCAATAATATTAGCAAACCCTCCATGTGATCCAGTAAATACTGACAAGAGTTTCGAACATACTAATGACTTGTTCTATATACAGTATTTGCTATTAAATGATCAGGGTTGGGAGGGTTACGTTAAAAATGTATTCCGATACAATTACTAATTACCTGCTGAAAATGTAGTCAGTAACTTAATCTACACACGTGGACAAAATTGTTGGTACCCTTCCGTTACAGAAAGAAAAACCCACAATGGTCACTGAAATAACTTGAAACTGACAAAAGGAATAATACATAACAATTTACTGAAAATTAACAAATGAAAATCAGATATTGCTTTTGAATTGTGGTCCAACAGAATTATTCTAACAAACAAACTAATGAAACTGGCCTGGACAAAAAATGATTACATTAATTACAACATTAGTGACATTTAGGCCTATCACAATCAGTCACATCATGACAATATTATCATGTGCTCATGACAACCAAATGAGACACTCAGACTAACCCAAGGTGACGGGTTTATGTACATCGTTTTATCACTTTTAGTAATCATTTACCACACTTTTTTTTGCAACTGTGTGTCTGTATTTCCATGATTTGTTCAAATTTCAAACAGACAAATTCAAAATAAAGATAAAATAAATATCCGCTGCCTGTTTCTCTCACTGAAACTCTCAGATGTTAGGTTCATCTTGCTTGCTGTGTGCGCACAAGGTGAATCATTTTCAGTGTGTGGAATCGACTCCAAAGATTTGCATTTGTCTCTTAGTTTTCAACGTCCAAAAGTAGTGAATTGATTCTTTTTGGCATTGACAGTATATTGCATATGCTAAGAATATATAATCATTTATCAGTGCTACTGGGTTGGAAAAATAGGCTAGTTTAACTTTTTATTTTTTTTAGCTAATTTAACCAAATAGCTGTTTGCTGTTTAACAAAACTTACCAAAGCTGTTCTGGACAATTCAACCAGGAGCATCATGCTTCTCCTCACATTCCCTCAAACGAATGATAATGTTGCTTACATTAAAACACAAGTTATGTCATGAGGCCAGCAGGGTAATATATTGTAAAGAGTTTCATATCATAGAGAAAGTCCTACTGATGTTTCTTCTCCACCATCTCACTCAAATGTTTTTTTCATGAAGTTATATGGTGCTTGCGCAATGTGCTTCATAATCCACATTGATCAACTAATACTCAGATTATTGACAATTATTATTGATTTTTATTGATTTTGTTGATTAGTTGTTGCAGCCCCTAATGCATTTTAAAATTATAATCCTCTAAAATAATCCACATGTTCAAAAAAGACTATAGTGCAATTGTGCAGAGTGCAAGATGCTGGAATAAATACAGAATATCTTTTTTGTGTGTGTCCTCTGTGTGACCTTGTGGAGAAGACTTAGTTATTTATACCCCTCTGTCTTCAGCACATCTTGACAGTCAGGTCAAGTGTTAAAAGATATCAACAGGTGGTTTGAAAGAGTGCATTTTTTCTCAGGAGGTTAATTATTCTAATCCCTTCATTCATTCATTTATATTCATAACTGCTTTATCCTGGTCAGGGTTGCAGTGGATCCAGTGAATATTCTGGGAACACTGGTTCAAGCAGGAACACGCTGTGAATGGGACAGCCACGGGGCACCACACACACACACATTAACACAAACATTCAGACATTCATTCACACCTTGGGGCAATTTAGAGTACCTAATCCACCTACTGACATGTTTTTATGAGGTGGGAAGGAACTGGAGAACCTGAAGTAAACCCTTGAGCACACGGGGAGAACATATGAGAATCAGCACACATCGAGATCAAACTGGAGACCCTGTCAGCTAAACTCATTTCTTGCTTGGGGAAATTAAGTACTAATAAAATAGGGCTTTATATAGTTAAGGCAAAAGTCCATCTCTACATGCACATAAGATGCAATTCAATATTAAGCATCCACAAAAAAGAGACAATGAAAAAATGTTTGTGTCTAAAGCTACTGCTAAACGCCAATGCAGCATTTTTGATGTCTTTATTTGATTAGCGCTGAATTATCAGTGTACTTGAAAATATTATAGTTTAATAGTATAAGTTTAAAAGATTATAGTATAAGTTTAAAGATTTTAATGATAAATGTTATGTAATGAGCCCTGTGATAGATTGACATCCCATCCAGGATATATTCCCAGGATAGAATCCTGATCCACCATGACTCTGTCCAGGATAAAGCAGTTAAGTGATTAAGTGGGTGATGATATGTAATGAAATTTTATGTAGCTAAAATTAAACTCTGAAATGCTAAATATTTGGATTTTGATTGTCCTTTCTTGTCCTACTGTGTTGATGTTATTAGAAAGAAGCAGTAATTGGAAAGACAGTCTTACAATGCATTTGTTCTCTTCGTTATGATCATGTTTACTGCATGCCATATTGAAAAATATTTATTGCATTTGAACTGATACATACTATACTATACATATACTATACATATACTATACAATTACTATATATATATAAAATTATGTACTATAATAACTATTCAGACTGAGAAGTTCACAGACACAAAATTAGATCAGTGAGTGAAGACATCTGGGTCCAACAATATCTAAATTCAGAGCATAGTTAATGATTTTGAGTCTCCCCAGATGCTGCCGACTAAATGTGATGGTGATCAGAGGACTTGTCATTCAGTCTCTACCATTTCTGATGATGACACTGAGTGGTTCTAAATCTTGATCCTACACTTTAGTTTGGAGCATCTTCTTTCTGATGTACTTAGCCATGTGAAAATTGTCCACTGACACTTGCAGGCACTTGAGAGATACTGGGCTTGTTTGTGATATGCAATGCACAGAGGGTTCAAAGGTGTATTAACACACTAAGCCTCCCAAGCATGCTGACATTTAGCTCATTGAGCCACACAGAGGGTTATATTTGTATTTTGTCCAAATAAGAATATAATGTTATGAGTGAGCTATCGAATATCACATTTTTATTCTATCCACATGCTCATTATATCTCAAGAGTAACTGCTTTAGAATTTCTTCTGCTTTCCCTTCATTGCCAACATGGGATCACATTTCCTGTGGAAAGATTGAGCTACTGGCTGACAAAAGTTCCTTATAAATCATACAACATGGATGGCATGCTACAATACCACAAGGGAGCACACTATTGAATTGCCATCTAAAAATGCACCTTTTTGTTTATAAAAATAATCTTCCCATTTTACCAAACCGACAGCTTTCTTTGGGCCTCAACCACTATGAAGTGTTGAGAATATCTTCATAAAACCAACTCTCTTGGTTTCCTGATTAATACATTTCTAATTTGCGGCTTATTAGAATAATATCCTACACATACCCTATTATTATTTCACATCTATATTTAAAAAAAAAGGAAGAAAAAGAAAGTAAACCTTCATGTGTCTGTATCTCTGAAAGAGAGGAAAGGTGGAGCTACAAGTTCAGAATGACTGAAGTGGGCCTGTCAACATCTTAGTCTTTGTCAGAGTCCTGAGAGAGGCTTGAGGAACTCCAGCTGTCTTTAGTGTGGCACATTATAATCTCTTTGGCAGCTACTGCCAATTTCTTACAGCTTTTGGTATGACAATATACCAATTTTATTTCTTCATAACAAGTTGGGCTTCCATGGCCCTTGCAACTCTATACAAGTGACATTTGGTGTCTTATCCACTGTTATAGCAGGGAGCGTTATAATGCCAGAGGACATTCAAATGAAGGATTAACAACTACCTCAGCTACTACTACCTCAACAACTACTACTCAGCTATCTGACCTTGGTTTTTCAATGATGATCCTTCTGTGAAAGCAACTAGACAAAGAAGTTTGGGCCTTATAAAATGAGAAATATATAACTTTTGATTGATTAAATTGTTGTAAATCAATAGTGCTTATCCGATGTAGTAAATAACAACAAGAACACAATAACAACAGCAATAATAATAATAATAATATTAGCAACAACAACACCCTTGAATTTTTGTTATTAAGTCAAACAATACATACCATTTTGATTTAGAAATTATTATTTACCTCTATTATGTGCTAAAACAACACCCCTGTGCTCATAAGATGGCATCAGTTCATCATAGGATAAAAATAATACACTGGTGTGGTCATAAGATGCTGCTTAAGGAAGACGAACATTAGTGGGCAAACGAAGTAAAAATTCATGACCAAATTGAGTGGCTTAGATGTGGTGACGACACATTCAAAGGTCTATATAAGAGTCAGCTGGAGAATCTTCATTGGACATGCAGGCACCCATCTAAGGTGAGTGACTTATAGCTGTTTCTTCTGTACAAGAACAAAACAAAACAAAATGAAACAAAAGGAGGCTCCTTCAAAAACCAAGTCATAAAATTATGATAGAAGACATAATAAATAAACTTTGTTGTCTTTAACAGAATCACACAGCAGCCACAAAAGATCATCTCCGAATCTCCTGAGAGGCACCAGGGAAGGGTAAATACATCTGCCATCATGTTTGTGCTTGAATACTTAAAAAAAAATTACATCACTGTGGAAATGTGCAATGCTTAATTGTTTAAATTTACTGTGCCAAGATCACAAGGATAATCATAATATAATTGTTAAACTTTATTCAGTATGCAACATCATAGCTAAATTACTGAAGATGTGTATAATAGACATAGTATATGGAACGACTATATATTAATGCCATTTGTCATTTCCAGTATCAAATTCATTACACAACCATATTAATTTATTCACAAATAGACAAAACTTGTTACATGATTAGACAAGAAGATCTACAAAAAGCAATAAAATGGTTATGTACTCTCCAGGAAAGTGTCACCATGAGTATGGATACGGAAATGGAGTGCTTTGGCCAGGCGGCCATATACCTCCGGAAGCCAGAGCGAGAAAGGCTTGAGGCACAAAACTTACCATTTGATGCCAAAACAGCCTTTTATGTGTCTGAACCGACTGAGATGTACCTCAAAGGGGTCCTGCAGAGCAGAGAGGGAGGCAAAGCCACCGTCAAAACTTTGGGTGGCAAAGTGAGTAGAGAAAAATTACCTTAAAGAAGTGTTTAGTGTCTCATACTGATGTCACTGACAATTCACGGCTCTTATTTCACTGCAGGTCTTGACAGTAAAAGAGGATGCCATCTTCCCCATGAATCCTCCAAAGTTTGATAAGATTGAGGATATGGCTATGATGACCCACCTCAATGAGCCTGCTGTGCTGTACAACCTCAAAGAGCGTTATGCAGCATGGATGATTTATGTGAGTACACAGATACATACTATATTTTAGCTACATTTGATTTCATTACCTTTCTCCCAGAGCAAGATTAAGTACTTTACAATAATAGAATACAGTAGCGTAACTATTTGTACTCATTAGAATATTTAACATTTAATACAGTTTACTCACACAGTAACCAGATTTCATACACAGTTTACATTTAGCTTTTAATTTCTTTCCCTTGTACAGACCTACTCTGGGTTGTTCTGTGTCACTGTGAACCCTTATAAGTGGCTCCCAGTGTATGACAGCATGGTTGTGACGGCCTACAGGGGTAAAAAGAGAATCGAGGCCCCTCCTCACATCTTCTCCATCTCTGATAATGCTTATCAATTCATGCTCACTGGTATGAAGGTTTGAAAATTTTACCAAATATGATTAAGCAGTCATGTGCTTAGTAAATATATTTACACATGGAATTGTTTGTTTTTCCCAGACCGTGAGAACCAGTCAATCCTGATTACGTAAGTCCTGAAATGATGTGTCTATATAAAAAGCAGACATAGAGCTTGGTAATTTGTCTTAGCCTATAATAAACTAGGTGATTCAAGAGCTACCTGGGAGCATCGTTTTAAAATATTATAACACAAATATCATGCCTGTTCAATAACTTGAATGAGTAGACTTTTCTCTGCGAAAGGTTTATATGACCACTGGAACGGCAATAACTGTGAAAATATTGGTGGTTTAGTTTGCTTTGTTCATGTTTCATGAACTAAAAATAATAGAGTAATCTTTTGAGCATTATGGAAAATCAATGGAAGCAAATAAGAAAAATGGCAGACCATTTGCAGATTTCAGATACTGAAGAGTTTTGGCTATAGCATAATAGAGTTATGCTTTAAAGACTGCAAGAAGTACTGTTATAGCACACAGCTTTAGGTTTTGAACTGGTTTTCATTTCAGTGGAGAATCTGGTGCAGGAAAGACTGTAAATACCAAAAGGGTCATCCAGTACTTTGCGACAATCGCAGTGTCTGGACAGAAGAAGACAGAACATGTTCCTGGAAAAATGCAGGTTGGTGAAACAGTGCACTGCTGTTTGTAGTGTAAGCAGCATACTAAATGGTTAAAAGCTTGTTATCAGTTTTAATTTAATAATATATTTTTTAATCGTCAGGGGTCGCTGGAAGATCAAATCATTGCAGCCAACCCTCTGCTGGAAGCTTATGGCAATGCAAAGACTGTGAGGAATGACAACTCCTCTCGCTTTGTAAGATATTTTTGTTAGTTTGGTTTTAAACTTTTTTTTTTTAAATAAAGTTGATATTTTGAGTATGTATATTAAAAACATATTCTCCAATGCCATAGGGAAAATTCATCAGAATCCATTTTGGCTCCACTGGAAAGTTGGCCTCAGCTGATATTGAAACTTGTAAGTTGTTTTAATATATTATGTTAAGAATATACAGCTAACATATCCCCTCATGATTCAGTAGTATTTTTCCTGTATGATTATCCTTACAGATCTGCTGGAAAAGTCAAGAGTAACATTCCAGCTGTCAGCTGAGAGGAGCTACCACATTTTCTACCAGCTCACAACTGGGCACAAGCCTGAACTGCTGGGTACATGAGTCTAAAACTGATAACACTATATACATAATCAAAGCAAAAGTGTTCTATTCTGTACATGATAATTCTGTTATCATCACAAAGTGTTCTTTAGTATATTTTAAGAGGCATGATTTTTTTCCATTTTTGCAGAGGCTCTCCTGATCACCACTAATCCATATGACTATCCAATGATCAGTCATGGGGAGATCACAGTCAAAAGCATCAATGATGTGGAAGAGTTCATTGCCACCGATGTAAGAACGTCTTTTATACATATCTATGATATTTAATGTAATTTATGACATTAGACAGAACTGTTCTATCTGCTCACGGCTGCCTTTTGTATCTGACCATTGATATTTATGCATGTGATGTGTAAATGAGAGCTTTCTTGTTTTTCAGACTGCCATTGACATCTTGGGCTTCACAGCAGATGAGAAGGTAAGCATGTACAAGCTGACAGGAGCTGTGATGCATCACGGGAACATGAAATTTAAGCAAAAGCCGAGAGAGGAGCAGGCTGAGCCCGATGGTACTGAGGGTAAGGGAGACTTCAATTCAAGTTCTGATCATTCAGAGCAACAAGCCTTTTATCATGGTTGTGTTACACTAAAGTGGCATGAGATATAATGCATGATTGATTATTTTTTCTTAGGTTACAATAACTGAAAGAGGGTTTTTTTTGCCCATAGACCATATTTTGGGATGACCTGCATAACAAAATATAGTTTACTTAAAAGGAAAGGTATTTTTGTAGCTTTATAAAATTATATAATCTTTATTCCTTCAGTGGCTGATAAAATTGCTTACCTCATGGGCCTGAATTCAGCTGATATGTTGAAAGCTTTGTGCTTTCCCAGAGTCAAGGTTGGGAACGAATTTGTGACCAAAGGGCAAACTGTGCCGCAGGTAATGCGAACTTCACAGAAACAGAGACTATTTACAATTACAATAATTTACTTTAAAAAGTGTTATATTTTGCTCTTTCAAACAGGTCAACAATTCAGTCATGGCTCTGAGTAAGGCAGTCTATGAGAAGATGTTCTTGTGGATGGTTGTCCGTATCAATGAGATGTTGGATACCAAACAGTCAAGGCAGTATTTCATTGGGGTGCTGGATATTGCTGGGTTTGAAATTTTTGACGTAAGTAAATTAGGTGCTAAGATAAATATCCTTCCATCCAGAAAACAAGAGTTGAAAGTATCTCATCTATTCCTATTAAACAGTTCAACAGCTTGGAGCAGCTGTGTATCAACTTCACTAATGAGAAACTGCAACAGTTTTTCAACCACCATATGTTTGTGCTGGAACAAGAGGAATACAAGAAAGAAGGCATTGAATGGGTGTTTATTGACTTTGGTATGGACTTGGCAGCCTGCATTGAGCTTATTGAAAAGGTGAGGAATAGTTACCTAGTTAACAGTTTTTCGTAGGTGAACAAAGTTAATATTTTGCTGTTCCCCCAGAAAAGTAAGCAAATTGTATTCTTACACACAGCCAATGGGTATTTTCTCCATCCTTGAAGAAGAGTGTATGTTCCCCAAGGCCACAGACATGACATTCAAGAACAAGTTGTATGACCAACACCTTGGTAAAAGTGCACCATTCCAGAAGCCAAAGCCTACTAAAGGCAAGGCAGAGGCTCACTTCTCCCTGGTGCACTATGCTGGCACAGTCGACTATAATGTCACAGGCTGGCTGGAAAAAAATAAGGACCCCCTGAATGACTCTGCTGTTCAACTGTACCAAAAGTCATCAGTTAAACTGTTGGGTTTGCTGTTTGCTTCTCATGCCTCTGCTGAAGGTGTGTTCCTGTTTATTTTGCAGAGACTATTGTACTAAAGAAGTTGATATTTGCTTCAGTGTTAGAATAATTGTTTAATGCTCTTGGGAAAAAGCGGGCAGGGTGAAATGTGATGTGTCTCCAAACTTGTTCAATTTGAGAACATTGCTGAATCAAAGCAACTTTACTGGTATTTTGTATCAACAGCAGAAGGAGGTGCCAAAAAAGGTGGGAAGAAAAAGGGTGGCTCCTTCCAGACTGTGTCAGCTCTGTTTCGGGTAAAATATCATATCCGTATTTCTTCTAATACATTTAAAGCAATGAGATATTAAGCCCTCAATAGGTCTTTGAAAGAGGATGGATGGTTGTTTATATGGGTGTTTTCCAATCCAACAGGAAAACCTGGGCAAGCTTATGACCAACTTAAGAAGCACTCATCCACACTTTGTGCGTTGCCTTATTCCAAATGAGTCCAAGACACCAGGTAAGTTTAAATCCCTTTTTTCCTCTGAGCATACAGCACTGTCCTGTAGTTGAATGGAAATTAAGCTGAAACAACCAAAGCCTCAGGGACATTATGCGATATATGTTAAATCATGGCTGGATTTTTAATACCATTTCACACCTTTAGGCCTGATGGAGAATTTTCTCGTAATCCACCAGTTACGCTGTAATGGTGTACTGGAGGGTATCAGAATCTGCAGGAAGGGTTTCCCCAGCAGAATCCTCTATGGTGACTTTAAGCAGAGGTATTTTCTGCACATCAAAATAACCTATCAAGTATATCACAGCAAATTATAATTTCACATACTTTATACATATGCCCACAGGTGTATACCAATCCACTGTTAAAGTTAAGGGGATTTCTGTCTTTTAGGTACAAAGTATTGAATGCCAGTGTTATCCCAGAGGGGCAGTTTATTGACAACAAGAAAGCTTCAGAGAAGCTTCTCAGTTCCATTGATGTGGATCATACCCAGTACAAGTTTGGACATACCAAGGTAAGAAGTGGTAGCAAAGCTGCCTTTCACTAGCTTCCACTAGAGAATTGTGTCTTAATAATTATATAAATTTATTTACAGGTATTCTTCAAAGCTGGACTGTTGGGTCTTCTTGAGGAGATGCGAGATGAAAAGCTTGCTATTCTTATAACCATGACTCAGGCACTGTGCCGAGGTTTCCTTATGAGGAAAGAGTTTGTCAAGATGATGGAGAGAAGGTATTGTCTGTTAGGGCTATTAAATGCATGTTTGTTTCCAGATAAATTTATTGTTATTACCCCAAAATACTGACAAAAGCACTCTAACTTTATAACAGAGAATCTATCTTCACCATCCAATACAACATCCGCTCATTCATGAATGTGAAACACTGGCCATGGATGAAGCTTTATTTCAAGATCAAGCCACTTCTAAAGAGTGCAGAGACTGAGAAGGAAATGGCTGCCATGAAGGAGAATTTTGAGAAAATGAAAGAGGATCTGGCAAAGGCTCTAGCAAAGAAGAAAGAGCTTGAGCAAAAAATGGTTACACTAATGCAGGAGAAAAATGACCTGCAGTTACAAGTAGCTGCAGTGAGTTTTGATCACATTTTTCAAACCAAGTTCCATAAGGTTTTTGGATTACAATTAATTGTGATTTCAAAATGCAATTCATAAGAGCATTTCATCATTTCTAATTCTAGGAAGTTGAAAATCTCTCAGATGCTGAGGAGAGATGTGAGGGGCTCATCAAAAGCAAGATCCAGCTCGAAGCCAAACTCAAAGAGATAACCGAGAGACTGGAGGATGAGGAGGAAATCAATGCTGAACTGACCGGCAAGAAACGAAAACTGGAAGATGAGTGTTCTGAGCTGAAGAAAGACATTGATGATTTGGAGCTAACCCTAGCTAAAGTGGAAAAGGAGAAGCATGCTACTGAGAACAAGGTCACTATTTTATGGATTAAGGCATTTATCACCTGACAACATGACTGCCAACAATGCTTAAGTAAGTGTCATTTCAGGTCAAAAACCTTACTGAAGAAATGTCATCTCTAGATGAGACCATTGTGAAGTTGACAAAGGAAAAGAAAGCTCTTCAAGAGGCACATCAGCAAACTCTTGATGATCTCCAGGCAGAGGAAGACAAAGTCAATACTCTGACTAAAGCCAAGGTTAAGCTGGAACAACAAGTAGATGATGTAAGGTTTTCAGAAAAAAATTATTTTATAGTAACAATCATGTTATTATCTAAGTGCTCAATCTACATGTCAGTTTATTATTCTGTCTACAAAAGCTTGAAGGTTCTCTCGAACAAGAGAAGAAGCTGCGTATGGATCTTGAACGAGCTAAGAGAAAGCTCGAGGGTGATCTCAAATTGGCACAGGAATCCATAATGGATCTGGAAAATGACAAGCAACAGTCAGATGAAAAGCTTAAAAAGTGAGAGCTCATTGAAAAACATTGTTCACTAAAAATAATGAATGAGGCTCTTATTCAAATTATCATCTCTGAACTATTTATTGATATGACCAACAGGAAGGACTTTGAGACAAGCCAACTTCTTGGCAGGATTGAGGATGAGCAGTCACTTGGAGCACAGCTGCAGAAAAAGATTAAAGAACTCCAGGTCATTATAAATTACTTTGTCACTTACTATTATTATCGGTGTTTATTAATGCAGTAGAATTCACCACAGAATAACGTATTCATCATAGGCACGTATTGAGGAGCTTGAAGAGGAGATTGAAGCAGAGCGTGCTGCTCGTGCTAAGGTTGAAAAGCAGAGAGCTGATCTTTCCAGAGAACTGGAAGAGATCAGTGAGAGACTTGAGGAAGCTGGAGGTGCCACTTCTGCCCAGATTGAGATGAACAAGAAACGTGAGGCTGAGTTCCAAAAGTTGCGCCGTGATCTTGAGGAATCCACCCTGCAGCATGAAGCCACTGCTGCAGCTCTCCGTAAGAAGCAGGCTGACAGCGTGGCAGAGCTTGGGGAGCAGATTGACAACCTTCAGAGGGTCAAGCAGAAGCTGGAAAAAGAGAAGAGCGAGTTTAAAATGGAGATCGATGATCTCAGTAGCAACATGGAGGCTGTAGCCAAAGCAAAGGTAAGCAAGTTTTCAATTCATACTACGAGGCAATGTGCTGCATGAGTAAGAAAACTTTAAAACATGGCACTTGTGGCTTTTGACAGGCTAACCTTGAAAAGATGTGCCGTACACTGGAAGATCAAGTGAGTGAGTTCAAGACCAAGAATGAGGAGCACATTCGCCAGCTGAATGACCTTGGAACCCAAAGAGCGCGCCTTCAGACAGAAAATGGTAAATAATCTGAGTACACCAAAACAGCAATGTACTTTATTGAAGAATAAAGTATATCTATAAGATCTCTGAATCATCCTAAATTATGTTGTTGTTCCTGCAATAGCTGAAATTGGGCGCCAACTGGAAGAGAAAGAAGCTCTTGTTTCCCAGCTGACTCGAAGCAAACAAGCCTTTACACAGCAGATTGAGGAGCTCAAACGGCACATTGAAGAAGAGGTCAAGGTAGGTTGTTATATTTTTAAACTTTAACAATCAATCTAAATGTTTATCCAAGCATTAATTTTCCTTTTTTTGGACTTCAAGGCAAAGAATGCCCTAGCCCATGGTTTGCAGTCAGCTCGGCATGACTGTGACCTTCTCAGAGAGCAGTTTGAAGAAGAGCAGGAAGCCAAAGCTGAGTTGCAACGTGCATTGTCTAAGGCAAACAGTGAGGTGGCTCAGTGGAGAACCAAATATGAGACCGACGCCATCCAGCGCACTGAGGAACTTGAAGACGCAAAGTAAATACGTTTCTTGTCATATTTTTTAAAATAAAAGAATATTATGTAATTGTATAATTACACTCCATTACTTTTGTAAGGAAAAAGCTTGCCCAGCGCTTGCAGGATGCTGAGGAGACCATTGAAGCCGTGAACGCAAAGTGTGCGTCGCTGGAAAAGACAAAGCAGAGATTGCATAATGAAGTGGAGGACCTCATGATTGATGTAGAGAGAGCTAATGCGCTCGCTGCCAACCTAGACAAGAAGCAAAGAAACTTTGACAAGGTAATATTGAACCTATACTGATGCCAACATTCCACTATCTCAATTATTGAATGAATTTAAAACAATGTTGCCAAGAAGCAATGTTGAACTGCGCATACAAATCTAAAATGGAACTAAAGTAGATATATACCATGTAGTATATAGCAAGATATATATAGTATACAGTACATAGCATTTAGAAAGTATGTAACATATCTAAGTAACAATCTTGTATTTGTAAAGATAAAATAACGCCACAATTAATATAACTGTTAATCTTTATAATTTGAAGATCTTAGCTGAATGGAAACAAAAATTTGAGGAAAGCCAAGCAGAGCTGGAGGGAGCACAGAAAGAGGCTCGCTCTCTTAGCACAGAGCTTTTCAAAATGAAGAACTCCTATGAAGAAGCTCTAGACCAGCTGGAGACTCTGAAGCGGGAGAACAAAAACCTTCAGCGTAAGTCCACATACATACCTTGCTGCAAAATATTGCAAGGACATGTAAACCTGTTTGACTTCTTTCGGAGTGTTAGATTGTTTGTATTCCTGTCCATACAGAGGAGATCTCAGATTTAACCGAGCAACTCGGAGAGACTGGAAAAACTATTCATGAGCTTGAAAAGGGAAAGAAGACAGTGGAGTGCGAGAAATCAGAAATACAGACAGCTCTTGAGGAAGCTGAGGTGTTACAAATATATAAGCTTCAACCCTAAATTATACAATATTTATTCGGTGAATACCTTTCTTTAAATTCTTTTCATTCACTGTTTCAGGCCACACTGGAGCATGAGGAATCCAAGATTCTTCGTATTCAGCTTGAACTCACCCAAGTGAAGAGTGAGATTGACAGGAGATTGGCTGAGAAGGATGAGGAGATTGAGCAGATCAAGAGAAACAGCCAGAGGGTGATTGAATCTATGCAGACCACTCTGGATGCTGAAATCCGAAGCAGAAATGATGCTCTCAGAATCAAGAAGAAGATGGAGGGTGACCTCAACGAGATGGAGATCCAGCTGAGCCATGCCAATCGACAGGCTTCTGAAGCCCAGAAACAGCTCAGGAATGTCCAAGGACAGCTTAAGGTTGGTTTACAAACTGAAATACTAAACCTTGTTCAAATGTAAATAAAGATTTTTTTTAAAAAGTATTTCACTGTTGTTTTTTCCCAGGATGCCCAACTGCATCTTGATGAGGCTATTCGAGTACAAGAAGACATGAAGGAGCAGGTGGCAATGGTGGAACGCAGAAACAATCTGATGCTGGCAGAGATTGAGGAACTTAGGGTTGCTCTGGAGCAAACCGACAGAAGCCGCAAAGTGGCTGAACAGGAGCTGGTGGATGCTAGTGAGCGCGTGACTCTGCTTCATTCTCAGGTAGGAAAAATAAATTTCTTGTGCATTTTGAGGTCCTACAGTGCATTACAACATAATAATTTGTACTTTTATTAAAACCCTATTTAATCCTAATAATTTCTGTCTGTTTAGAATACCAGCCTTATCAACTCTAAAAAGAAGCTGGAGGCTGATCTTGTGCAGATTCAGGGTGAAATGGAAGACACTCTTCAGGAAGCACGCAATGCTGAGGAAAAGGCCAAGAAAGCTATCACTGATGTGAGTGCAGTTTACTGCAAAATGGATTCCACTTGTAATATTTCCACAAACAATACACTGAAGCGCTCTACCAGTGTGACTGTGCATGTACATTTAATGCAGACCTGTACATACATGGCTATGGTCACTATCACACAGCAGCACTTTTATCTAAGTTATCAAAACTTCAAATGAACACTAATAAAATACAATAAAATCAATTTTGCCATATTTTTGTTTTACTTCTTGCTTATATTTTTGTTCATTTTTGTCATGGAGATGGAAGTCAAAACAAAAAGTCACAGGTTGCTTGCATTTGAAGGTTAACCATCTAATAAAAAAATTCATTTCAGGCTGCCATGATGGCAGAGGAGCTGAAGAAGGAGCAGGACACCAGTGCTCACCTGGAGAGGATGAAGAAGAACCTGGAGAGCACAGTAAAAGATCTTCAGCACCGCTTGGATGAGGCTGAGAGTCTGGCCATGAAGGGTGGCAAGAAACAACTCCAGAAACTGGAGGCTAGAGTATGTATAATAATGCACTGCAGTTTTTCATGTGTGCACCTTAAATTATATCATCAATGTAGTTATTTAAAACGAGAAAGACATTTTTATAAGTTTGGATGAAATTTGTATTTAAGACAAATAGTAATAGTAAAAAGGTATTACCCGTATCTAAATTTATTTCTGAATCAAAATTTATTTTCATTTAAAAGTCATTCCTATTTAAAATGTTGGATATTCTTTAGGTTCGTGAGCTGGAAAATGAAGTTGAAGGGGAGCAGAGGCGTGCGGCTGAAGCTATTAAAGGTGTTCGCAAATATGAGAGGAGAGTGAAAGAACTTTCTTACCAGGTACTACATCAGTCTATTCCTGTTCTTCTTACTTCAACATTTACAACTACAAAATATCAGGAGAAAACTTTTGCTGGTTTCCCACATAACCAATCTGAAGCAGAAATTCTCATGAAGAGAGTATTGCACTAAATGTGATATTCCCTGCTGAAAAAATACATTCCTAACTGGAATTGATGTTATGGTTTCATAACAATTTTCCTGTCATTGTCTAATCATTTGAATGGTTAATGGACCCTATTAAGCCAGTTCCCATTAGAAAGTGATTTTTTTTTTTCCAGCACAGTTTTCTGGTTGAATTCTGGTGTCATATGAAACAGAACAACTTAACTTCTCATTTCTCATGTTCTTGACAGTCTGTTGTCTAATATTCTTTCTTATTTCATCAGAAAGTAACCTGTTTATCCTAGATATGTACTTAAATTATTTAATTGTTCCCCACAGACTGAGGAGGATAAGAAGAATGTGACCAGACTGCAGGATCTGGTGGACAAATTGCAGCTGAAAGTGAAGGCCTATAAGAGACAGTCTGAGGAATCTGTGAGTAATCTTTAGACTTTATACATATTGCAATTAAATTGGATTTCAATTGCATTCGCCTAAACAGAACAGTTCAGAGAAAGGTTGCGTTGCAAGATATTCTATGCTGTAATATATTTTATACTTATATGTAAATGAAAATTAAACTTTATATGTGAATGCCAGGTTTATAATTCACAACATACTTTCAACATATAACAAAAATGGAACCACTATGCAGCAACATGAAAGAAGCAAATCAATCTGCATTTTGCACCTAAGAATGAAGAAAAACACTAAATCTGTTTACAGGAGGAGCAGGCCAATACTCACCTGTCCAGATTTAGGAAGGTGCAGCATGAAATGGAGGAGGCTCAGGAGAGAGCTGACATTGCTGAGTCACAGGTCAACAAGCTCCGAGCCAGGAGCCGTGAATTAGGAAAGGTAAGTACTTTTTGTGCTTAGAGAAATGAATGAACGAATGAATGAATGAATGAATTAGTTAATTAATTAATTAATGTTTTTGTTTGTTTTTCAGGGTAAAAAAGCTGAAGAATGAACGTGATGAGGTTGGCATAGAAGAGCAGAGAGAAGCTAGAACTCATATAATATGAGTTGCATGCAAAAATCTAATCAGAACTATTGACTGGAGTAGGCCTACACCAATAAAAAGCTTATGATCTGATGTCTCTGTTCGTTTTGTCCATTTGTATCTTGCTAGAAACATGGTTAATGCTTGAGTGCCTCTAACAAGTCAAATATTTAGATCCACACTTAATAGATATATTAAGATTCCGTCTCTGTTCTTAACACAGGTTCATTTACACAAAACTCTGAACTCATTAATCGTTGGGTGCTTTTGTTGTAATGCGAAGGCTGGGAACAATACCCAAGAGCATTGCTTGATCAAGACATCATAGTTTTCCATTACTTTGCCTGATTAAATTTACTCATTATAAGACAATATTATTCATCCATTCCTTTTGTCTAATATGGTTTAACCTTTTTCCACATCCTTATAAGACATTTCAAATGTAGCCATTACATGAATATATGTCAAACATGTATTTAATTATTTAAAGTCTTTGTGCTCAGTGTGTCCAGTCTGCAACCAGCTTAATGTTACTGATTTAGACATGAGTTATTTCCACCCAAGTATTTGAAGGAAGTCGAGAAGAAACTAGTCATGAACTGAAAGTAACATTTTGACCCTCTTTAACTTTATCTTGATCCTGCCTTTAAATAGCCTCTGACAACCATAAAGCTGACAACCACTAAAAATTAGTTAGTGTGGCACTAATGTTAGTGACAAACTAGGTAGATTCCCTTTTCTCACTCTTAACCTCAAAAGTTAAAATCCCAAATACAAACTACCCTAACAGCTGCCTTTAAAGGGGCCAGCTCACCCTTCCCAGAATCCTCTGCGCTTAGTAGCATTTTTGATGGTAGTGATATTCCAAAATCAACCTGCAACAATTCGGTTACATCCTAGGCCATAAATCTTAAATTGTAACGTGAACTTGAAGATATTTTGTCAAAGTATCTATATTTTTAATTAATTCGATTGATCCATTCTGTTTTCATTCCATCTCAACTGTCTCGCTCATGGCCACTAAGGAAAGAAAAAACAAGGCATATTTTGTTCAAAGCGTCCACGTATGGCATATAAATAAAGAAAATGTTGAAGATGGGAGGTTTTGCTGCTCAGAGAGCTAGCAGGCAGTGGACACATACTTTCAAAACAAAATAAAAACCACTGGATTCAGGGAAGCGTGAGCTGACCCCTTTAAAGTTCAATTACAGACATGTTTTAAATCAATCGGCCTTCTGTTCTTTTTTCAGCCCAGACAAACGTGTTAAAATTAATGTTCATGGCAATGGCACAAGTTACACAGTAGACAGAAAACGCTGGGGTAGTCTTCTTACAGCTGACGTTTGTGATTATTTATTGTTTCAAGTCGAAGCAGCAGCCGGTTGGAGTTACGTACGGCCACCAGCAGGAGTCGCCGTTTCCCCTTTTCCTCTGCGCAGTCGCGATGCCGCAGCTGAGCTATCAGACCCAAAGCAATGGCGGCTCGTCTTCAGGCACGGCTTCTCCGCGCCGGGGTCAGCTGTAAAGGTCGTTACGAGGAAGTAGCAGGAGCGAAACACTTGACCATATGTCCTGAATTGCGGAATGGGACGTGTTAAAGGACTAACTTCAGTAATACCATTATGGCAGGCGACCGGCTGGATATAAATCCCATTACACGGAGCTGCGCAGTGCCGAGGTTACTATAACGACGCCGCGATGAGAGCGGACTGTAGGCTGTATAAACACTGAGGTGACCGCGCTCTCAACTCGAGTCAACCGGGTGATTCAGTAGTCAGACATTAGCTGCTCGAAAATGCATAACCTCTATACGTTTAAATGTCGTTTACACCCAATGTGACGAGATGGTAATATTGTTTTTTTACCTAGAAGGTTAGTTAAACAGCTACGCTGGACGTGACGTATGTTATGTTTTCATGCGTGAACATTTCGCTGTCATTACAGCGTCCCACTAAAGCCAGTCTGTGGTATACCTGCTGTTTTTGGGAGTCCGCTCAGCTGAGCCACTGTACGGAGTTTAACTACAGACATCGCCGGTAATCAGGCAGAATGACGGAAGCTGAGGACCATGTACGGGAGGATGGCACCTCATTTCCTCCTCCGCTGTCACACCGAGAGCGCTTCCCGGTGCAGAAGAACAATGTCTGTTCCCGATCATACTTTGTAGTGGTCATGGTTTTCTTCCACGTCTACATCCTTAATGTCATTGCACTGTTACTGTACGTGCATTACAACACCGGCTCTGACGCGGGCGCCTCCTCCAGCAGGGACTTCAGCAGCCGGATCAGTCCTCCTGAAGCAACAGGGCAGCCGCCTGCTCACTCTCACTCTCACTCTCACTCTCACTCTCACCTTCCGCGCATCGAGGGAATACGGGTCAGGATCTACTTTACTTCACTCCTCAACAATATCAGTGTTTTTCATGCAGGAGAAAACCAGCACTGCTTTCTCATGGCTGTATAATCAATCATTTGCAATGCTATTCACTGTGTTTTATGGGGGTTGATTTCACACCGTGAGGTGATTTTTGGCTCATGGTTTTCAAATGTGCAGGCACCCTGAATCAGAGGATCCCATTCCTGTTCCTGAAGAACACCCTGTCCTGCACATCTTATTCAACTAATCAGAACAGCTGATAAGTTGACGTGGGTGTGTTAGAGCAGGGAGAATGCTAAAACGTTCAGGACAGGAGGTAGTTCGGGCCGGGAGCTACATGAATCTGGGGGTTTCTAATAGTGATTCAGTGTACCTGCTCGACATAAGTAATGATCCTTCAAGGCTATAAGGAAGCACCGATAATACAGCAATAATGTTATTTAGACAGAATTGGCAAGTCTTTCATTAAGATATGACACTTCAGTTTATTATTCACTCATTCATGTTTAGAAAGCTCTTTATCCTGGTCAGGGTCATGGTGTTTTGGAGCCTGTCCTGTGGATGTGAGACGTGAATACTCCCTGAATGGGACGCCGGTCAATCACAGGGCGTGTGAATGCAAAAATACGAAATCTCTGATAATCCAATAATAATGGTTATGTAGACAGAATTGTGCAGATATACCACCTGCTTAGTTGTCACACTTTATAACCTGAAACCATGGCTGTGTCAAAGAGCCTGCTGCTGAAAGTAATTAAAGCCATTAGATACTAACGGGGAAATGTTTAATGTAAAGTGTTAGGCCAGTTCCAATATTGAAGTGAAATAATATTTCTTGTTTTCTTTTCTCTAGCAGTCATTATACTTTTTATTATTTTTTTTTTATATTGTTCATACTTCTTTTATTTTCCTGCAATTTGTTTAACTGAAATATTCCACAGTTTTCCCCTAATCATTTTTTCCCACACTCTTTACATGTTATATATTCCTGTTATATATAAAGGTCTACACAGGTTGACAATGAAATTGTTTAGAGTAGTTATAAACATCACTAATGAAGCAGTTGTTCTCTTTCAGGTTGGTCATGTGCAAAAAGTGTCTCTGGTGCCCGGAAAAGTGCATGAGATGAAGACCCTCAGTCTGAAGCCTCTGCTCTTTGGTAATTATCTGTACCTGTTTGTGCTTACGTTCGGGTGTGGTTAACACAGACATGCACATGATACAAAATGTTGTATGCGTGTGCAGAAATCCCTGGTTTCCTCTCTGAGAGAGAGTGCGCAGTGGTGATGCGTCTGGCTCAGCTGAAGGGCCTGGTGGAAAGTCAAGTCATGGTGCCTGAGGGACAGGAAGAGCTCAGCCAGCAGCTCAACCTCAGTGCTGAGGAGATCTTCCATTTGCTTGACCTCAATCAGGATGGCCAGCTGCAGCCACATGAGGTGTGTGAGTGAGTGCATACGAGTGTATATCAGTTTGTACTTGTTTGTGATACAGTGACATTACAGATGTAATGTTTATCTTTGAAAAGATATGCTATCTTCATGCTGTCGCTGTTGCAGATTTTAACACATTCCAGAGTGAGAGATGGTATCTGGCTGACTCCCGAGAACCTCAAAGAGATCTACGCTGGCCTCAAGGTGGACCACGATGGTAACGGTAAAGACAATAAGCACTTGTAGTATAACCTTACACTAGACTAAATATATCCGAGAAAACCAAAAAGGTTTATTTTTATATAGCCGTTTAGGTTTGTGTTTGTATCCATATTTCTCGTGATTTAAGCACTTAAATAATAACACTCTGAAAAACCTTAACAGGACTATACAGTGTATATAGACTATACAGCATTATATTATGTGTGAGAAAACTTGGCTGATATCACAGAAGTTTGGGGTGGGGGCTAATGAAGATTTACTCATTACCTAAAGCTAAGACACTGTAGGAGAAGTAGGAGTTGTAAGATCTATAGAAAATTGCATTTCCAATTTAAGTCCATCCAAAAAAAAAAAAAATCACACCTCACAAAATGTACTAATATACATTTATCACACTAATATATGTATGTGGCTAGCTAGGAAATTGGCGTAACAGAGTCTTTCTTTGTTATTGCTATTGCAATATACCATGTATTGCTACAAAATGAAATTAGCAGTAAAGGTGAATTTGAAGAATAATAACTGTATTGACTATTAGCAATGGAAATACTGAAAAAGAAATAAGTACATACAGTCATTCACTTACCTACCACAAAGTGCAAAAGCAGTGCTGCACTGCAGCTCTTTCATTTCATGCCATTTGTACGGGTTGATACTTGATGTGGCTTTTGATATTTTGCCTGCATTTTTAGGCTTTAACTTCAGTCTTTATTCTTTTTTTATGCTAATGTAACTTTCACATGCGTGTTGTAACTGAAGTGGACAGGGCATAGCAAAATATCAACTGAGAACTATATTGTCGTGTTGGACATAATCATTTTAGGACTGTACCAATTTTATTGAAAAAAAAATAATAACGTGAGTAGTTTATTGTAAAATTCTGGAAAGAGAGGGTTAAAGAAAATTGTGCTATGTTTTATGTGTGTTCAGGTCTGTTGAGTGTAGAGGAGTTTGGGCAGCTGAGCAGTGACGCCTTCCAGCGCTTCCTACACCAGCGGGGGGTGAACAGGAACCAGTTAGTGAGAAACAGCAGGCACACGTGGCTCTACCAGGGTCAAGGAGCACACCAGGTCCTCAGAGATCTCCGCAACAGGTATCCATCTATGAGTTTGTTTAATCTTTTACCAACTTTCTTCCTACCTTTAAAATAATGATACTTTGTTTATTTAGGGTCACACATTTAACCAGGCTTCCATCTGCATTGGTGGAGTTGAGTGAACCTCTTCAGGTGGTACGTTATGAGCAAGGTGGTCATTACCATGCTCATCATGACAGTGGGCCAGTTTACCCTGAGACAACCTGCACACACACTCATCTCACTGTCAACTCCTCCTCGCCATTCCAGACTTCCTGCAGGTGAGCCAATGAAATCTGGAGCTTTTGACTTAAAATGAGTACATATGCTTCTTTCATGACCATGTACTAAACGTGAGGTCTTTCACATACTACGCTTATGCAAAATAAATCTGTAAGCAATGAAACACCAGAGGGAATGCCGTTATAAGAATTTAATAAATATTAAAAAAATATATTAACGTTTTAGGAAATGATCGATTTCTCCATTGCTGGTTATTTTTCCAGTAACAATTATTTGTTAATTCAAAAGCTGTAAACACTCAAAGTTAATGAGAAAAATGCATCTTGTCATGTTCCCCACAATAACACATGAAGTATATATGTACATTACATTGTGGTGTGTGTGTGCATGTGAGTGTGTGTGTACACATATGAATGTGTGTTCTTATGCTTTTCTAAAGGTAGTGCTTCATATGTTTTATGTTTTCAGGTACATTACTGTATTGTTTTACCTGAACACAGTTGAGGAAGGAGGAGAAACCACCTTTCCTGTAGCAGACAACAGAACCTATGATGAAGTGGTGAGTCTTACTGATTTAACTCTTTTGTGCATGTGTTGAATGATGGAACAGTGCACTGATCTGAAGTTTAAGCAGTAACTGGATGTTTGTGATTTTCAGTCTCTTATACAAGACGATGTTGATTTGTTGGACACGAGAAAGCACTGTGATAAAGGGAACCTGAGAGTGAAGCCCACGATGGGCAAAGCAGTGTTCTGGTACAACTATCTCTCTGATGGAAATGGTAAGGATGAAGAATGGCTGTATTATAGTGCCTGTAGTCTGCCACACTACACACATGCATAGCAATCTCTGCCTAAAGCTTTATTCAGACTAGCTTTACTTGGGAGGTGGGATAATGCAATTATTATATTTTAGTCCTGTCCAAATCCATTATGTCAGTAGTTTTTTATAGACTGTATGTGTCTGAAAAGAATACACCATATGTAAATGCTTAAAACTAGTTTTTTTTTTTTTCATATATCAGGTTTCCTAATCCATTTGTTTTACTGAGAGCATTCAGAGCATTTACATGACACAGAATTTTGTTTGTCATGTCAGTATCCTAAGAGCTGTCTTAGTACAGGTTCATGAAACATTTATAGTGGGTCTATTTAGTTTTCCATGAGGAATGTATTATGCTGTGCTTTGTCACCCCCTTTAGGCTGGGTAGGTGAACAGGATGAGTATGCACTACATGGAGGCTGTGTTGTAACTCGAGGGGTAAAATGGATCGCCAACAACTGGATCAATGTTGACCCAGACTACCAACGGCAAGCCCAGTACGAGCAGCTCATGTCTCAACAGCCAGAATCTCAGGAGCAGCAGCACACAGACTCACACCAGGACCTGTAACTACATACATGTATTTCACAAGACTTGCAGTACACATGCACTGCAGGTCCACAAACAGAGACACAAGATGATCTGTAAACACATACACATAAACATGCGTAGCACGTAGCACGCACACATGAAGGCATGCACAAGCACATACAGAAACACTGTGCTGGAACATGCACATGCAGATCACAATCATATGTATGGACGCACATATATAAGACTATTGGGACACAGGGACACACAACTTTAATACTTGAACATGTGGTACACAGTACTCTACAGATTCAGTGTATTTCATGTATTTTACCAATACTGAAGTATTGGTGTTCATACCAATACTTATGAGCACTTCTAAAATTATGTTACTAGTAGTTTCATTGTAGCTGCTCTGTATGAGTGCAGAGAGATGAGAGAGAAGGGGTTGAGCACAGCAATCACTGAAAATGGAGAGACAGAAATGAACCAGCCTACTGTCTGGTCATACAAATGAACTGAAACCAGTTCATTTCTGACATTTTTTTAATATTCTGTCAGTGCTCACCAAGCCAGTTTTTTCCCCAGTGATTGTCACCTAATTATATTGCCAAAATCTTCATTACTTTTTTTTCCCCTGATAATGCCCAGCTTCATGTAGATATACAAACCTATAAACACAAACTGTGCTTATTCATGAAACCATACATGCATGCTTATTAGGGGTGTAACGATATGGCATATTGTATCCTTCGATATGAGGCCCTTGATTTGATAAGACTGGATGTCAAACAATACTTTGAACAGACTGCATAATAATGTTAGCTACAGTAAATAAGCCTAATCTCATAATAAGAACACTGTATTTCATTAGCGGATATGCTAACTAACTAGCATACTAGCATATAAGGTTTAGAAAAACTTGGGAGTCATACCAGTAAAACCTTTGCCATGTTTAACTACATTATATTCTAATGCACAGCTTTTGTATTCTGCTGCTAAGATTCTGAATGGATCACACAGTCATTGGGTCACTATGAAGTTTCAAATGTTGTACTTTTATAATATCAAATGTTTTAGTCAATTGCAAATGCAAACCTGAGGTACATATACAGACAATACTTATTATTGCTGTATCAAAAATGTATCATTGAATTAGAATTTTGTGTATTGTTACACCTCTAATACATATATGCACATAGAAATACATTTGCTCACAAAAATACATTCAGATATAAACACTGAACTAGAGTGCACCAACATCATCTTCTAGACACTAGAGCTTCGTCGTTTAAAGCTAAATTATCTGTATAGCACTGTGCTGCACTGAAGTAGAAGTAGATATGAATCATATGATTCATGAATGAAGAGGTAGAGCTGAGCTTTATATGCTGGAAATAACAGGCTGTCAGCTATTCGTTGTTTGCTCTGAAGTTCATTCTATATGAGTGGCAGCGCATCTATAGGGCCAGGTGGGGTAGAGCCCCTCTGAAAGTATTGGAATGGCAAGGCTAATTATTATTGTTTTTGTTAAACACAGAAGACGTTTGGGTTTGAGATCAAAGGATGAGTATGAGATGATCGATCAGAATTTTAGTTTTTAATTTCCTGATATTAACATCTAGATGTTTTAAAGAATTTAGAACATGGCACCTTTTGTTTGAACCCACCTATTTTTCAAGTGATAAAAAAAATACTGGAACATGTGATTGACAGGTATTTCTTGTTGCCCAGGTGTGCACTGTTAGATTTATTGTTTTAACAATTAATAGTTCTGAATATCTATTCTTGGTTTGAGCTCTGGGTTTTGCTTGTGAAGACTGCATTTGTTGTTGAAAAGGATTAACCAACATGAAGACCACAGAGATGTGTATAGGCGAAAAGCAAACCATTTTGAATCTGTGAAAGGGAAAATCGAGACCCATTGCACAAGCATAGCCAATACAACAATTTCAAATGTCCTGAAAAAGAAAGAAACCACAGGTGTTCTAACAACCAGATATCGAACACGTCGGCCAAGGAAAACAACAGCAGTTGATGTCAGAAACATTGTTAGAGCTGTGAAGAAAACCCCCAAAAACAAGAGTCAGTGGCATCACCGATAACCTCCACAGGGGAAGGTATTACACTTGATGGATGCAAATCACTCGTGATGCAAATCACTTATCAACTGTACGAATATGAAGGCCAGATTGGAATTCATAAAGAAATACAGAGATGAGCCACAAAGGTTTTGTAACCAAGATTAACCTCTAACCAAAGTGGCCAAAGTGTTGAAAAGGAAAGGATTTGCTCATGATCCATAAACATACAAGCTCGTTGGTCAAGCATGGTAGAGGTTGTGTCAGGAAATGGGCTTACATGGCTGCTTCTGGAACAGTCTCACTATTCTTTATTGTTGATGTAACTCATGATGGTAGCAGCAGAATGAATTCAGAAGTCAGAAACATATTGTCTACCAATTTACACAGAAATACATCCAATCTAATTGGCAGGAACTTCATAATGCTGAAAGACAATGACCTAAAACAGACTTCATCAGGAGAAAAAAGTGGAAGGTTTTAGACTGGCCAAGTCATTCACCAGACCTTAACCCAACTGAGCATGCATTTCATCTCCTGAAGAAGAGACTGAAAGGAGAACCCCCCCAAAACAAATAATAACTGAAAGGAGCTACAGTACAAACCTGGAGAAAGAAAAACGAAACGGTTTGTTGATGCAGTTATTGCAAGCAAGGGATATGCAACCAAATATTAAGTTTCGCTTACAATAATTTACTTTAAGACTACCTGTTCCTTTTGCTCACCTAAAAATTGGATGGTTTAATGGAAGTTGTTTAACCCATCTAGATGTGTATATCAGGAAATGAAAGCTGAAATTTTGATCTACTGTCTCCTATTTATCTTTTGATGTTAAACCCAAATGTCTTCATTGTAGGGGAAAAACAAGAATTGGCCTTGTCGTTCCAATACTTTCAGGGAAGCGGGTTTGGGACCGAAAGGTCGCTGGTTCGATTCCCTGGCAGAAAGAATGTGTGGGTGGGGGGAGTGAATGAACACTTTCCCTTCCCTCTGCATCCACGGCTGAAGTGCCCTTGAGCAAGGCACCTAACCCCAACTGCTCCCAGGGTGCTGTAACATAGAGCTGCCCACTGCTCTGGGTATTTGTGCACTTCTCACTTGTGTGTTCACTGCTTGGATGGGTTAAATACAGAGGAATAATTCATACCTTGCTTGGTTCAAGGTATGCCACTTCCACATGGTATTTATTTAATTGTAATTTATTTAGTTCCCCCTTTCGCCTTGGTGGGGTTATGAAGGCGGTAATGAAATGGTCTAATGAAATGGATGCTAATGAAACAATGAAACAGTCATTAGGATACTATTGGATTGGATACTAAAACAAGCGCTAAAAGAAGCCCGTTGGGAAAGAAATTACTCTGCCCCATGCTTATTCAATAAATGTTTTGTTTATCAGTAGGGGAGGGGCAGCAAACAGGACAGTTAATGATATTACCTCTTCTGTGTTCATTTCACACACTGTGTTAGTGGCCATGGGAACCACACTTCCAATACAGTTGAATTTCTTTAAAAAAAAAATCCAGTTGAATGCAAGTTATGACGATGAAAACGGCCATCTTTTTAGTCCAGATTTTTCAGTCCTTTCACTACATAGAAAGGATGTGATTAGCAAGTTTAGTCTACACGTTCGTCTAGCTAGGTTGTGAATTTACCTTTGGAGTGCATTATCTGCAACCCGAAGCCATCATTGCACCACTATAACGTTATGATTATAAAATTATAACATCTGATTTCAAGTAAGCTGTGATCAAAAAACTTGGGCACCTTAAAGACCAGCTACTTTTTTTTTTTTTAAAACAAATGAGGCAATGAGGTGGCAGTTTTATGTCAGAAATGTTCAGTTTGAATTTGTCTCTGCTGGGGGCACCAGCTTCTAGACCAGACTACATCTGTCTATTCCCTCACTGAGAGTTGGTGTACATAGTTTTTATTCAAGTTCATCAAAGACTTTCCGACTCTCAACTGCCTATCATGGGATTACTCTAAAAATTCAAGTGTGATAGCCTGTCTACTTAAATATGTTTGAGGCTATGTTGTTATTAATGTCATCCTGCCCCACCAGAGTCTATGGTCACAAGCCTCTCCTGTGCTATACTTCATTATACCCAGAATAGCAGGCTTTTATAGCTGATTGTTCGAGTTATTTTGTGATTTCTTATATTTGATAAGAAATGTAAAACCTAGGCAGGTTTTAGAATCTTTTCAGAATTTCTTAGAGGCGACAGCCTGAAGGAAATATAGTCAGCCATCAGTTCTCCTTTCTACAAGGAAAGGTCCACAAAGCTGAACCAAAAAAATGTAGTTCTAGTGTAGTACCCTTACATAAATGATTTCCAAACAAATCTAAGTTATTGCAGCACACTGCAAATACAGAACATGTACACACACACAAACGCTAACATACCTTGTAGACATGTCTAGAGAACCATAGGTCCTTAAGTCCTATACATAACTAATAATGTGCTTGCATGATGTAGATTTCACATCCTGTGTCCCACATTCAGGACTGAGTCAAGCTTTACCTTACAGTTCCCAAGACATCTGGACCGACACCATAGATGTTAGATTGTATTCAGGGACAAGAGTCTTGATATTTATGCAGTGAAAGACAAGACAATGTTTTGTTGCTGTCACATTCTGTAGAACAGTGGTTCTTAAAGTGAGGTCTGTGAAACCTATCCAGGGGGTCTATGATTTCTTTTGTAAATTTAATTACAGTTGGGTAACTTTATGAACGTTAGTATATGTGTTATTGAATGGGTTTATTCCAAGCCTCAATAACTTGAAAAGAGAAAGACCTGTATGTTGGACCTAATGTTCTTTTGGTGAAAACATCACAAATAGGACGTTCTAAGGCTTTAATAGATATACAGATTATTATTGTACACATTTAGTTATTGTTCATGAAATAAGTCTGTACTGAGGGGGTCCACTGAATTTATTTTACAGGTAGTGGGTTCCTTAATGGGATCCCTGGCTACAAAAACCTTGAGAACCATTCTGAATGCACCATTATTTATTTATTTGTTTGTTTGTTTATTTATGGGAATGCAGCCATATTTTATAATCTTTGTTTACATATTTATGCACTACAATACCTCCTAAGGAGTGTGAAAGAATGTTCACTTGAGTTTTCATTGGATAAAAGGGATTCAGGTCATATATGCTATTACATTCATGGAGAGAAGCGATGTCATTGGCCTCAGTTGGCTATAGTTTTATGATGTGCTCACGAAATGATCAATCAGTTTTACTTATTACCTAAGATGTGTATAATATGTGGTCAAATACAACATCTCAACTGAGATGATCTGTCTCTTACATCTGTTCCATCAAAGCATGTCTAAACTGATGCTTGAACAAACTCACTCTGTACAGGGGTCGTGATTATTTATTACTGTTTATTTAATCTTCGAGTCTTCAATTTTATTTCACCTGCATCCGTATGAAGGCCGGCTCTATTAATTTATATTGTTATTTATTGCAATTGTAACATTGTTGCAATGTTTTCAGGAGTCACAAAAATGTTAGCAGTCAGTCATTTTCTTTAAACCTATTACTATGTGAATTTTTTAAATAATAAAGTTAAATATAAATTTAAATAGTATGTTCCTTTTTAATAATATTCTGCATTATTTTGACTAACTTGCCATAACATTTCCTATGGACAGATAATCCATACATATGTACATGAAGAAGTATTCATAATAAACAATGTATAATTCTTATAACACAGGGACCAGCCCAGTTTATAGTGTATGCACTTCACTGTTCAAGTAATAGCAAAAGTGTGTCATTTTATGCTAGGCAGAGACAAACTCACATTTATACAGTTCACAGCGGTAGCACCACATTTTGTTTGTTTGTTTGTTTGTGTGTGTGTGTGTGTGTGTGTGTGTGAGAGTGAAAGAGAGACATAAACAGATTGCTGCAGATGTAGTTCTCTGTAGTTAACATCTCAGAGCCTGGTGCTGCTCATACACTGTAATGACAAATTTAAATTTTGCATTAGAGATGTTTTGATTATAAAATGTGCTATTTAGAGTGTATTTGCACTTGTAGAATCAAATACAAAGGTTTATAAAGTGATAAATGTAAAAGTAACCAGCAAGGTCAAATAGTCTGTTTGAATATTAACAGTAGGCAAATAAAATTGCTATCAGTTCAAAAGTTGTCATTTCCCATTCTTAATTTGTGTCACACATTGCCTTCTTCAGATTAGGGCTGGTGAGAATCAGGCTCATAGTAAAACTCTGACTTCTTGACTTTGAACTATTTTGCATTCTTTCAGATTGTTGTTTTGTTGCAGGATACATCCACAGGATCCATACATAAAGTATAGGATAAAATATTTGGAATATATATTTGGATTTTTTTTTTTTATTGTGGTAATGGAAAGTTTAGCAGTTTTAAAAGTTAGCTGAGGGTTTTGAAAAAATAAAAATACAACTTGTTTTCTCAATGTGAAGGTTTAAAGAGATCCTAAGTCTACCATCTTACCTTTACACTATGGAACTGTAGGTAAACATGGGTGTGTAACGTGGTAGTCCCTTTATTCAAGCACACAAGATCCTACATGCATCAGAAATGGCTTTGGGTCTTTAATAAACAAGTTAGGAATCTCTACTGTAACCCATCTTTAGTGTTGCTCTGACTTAAATACAACATCTAAACAACCTCCAAAAACCTCTACATGACAGTAAAGGCATTGGGTGGTATCATTTTGACAATTATACCTAATTTTTTCATTGAACTCTAGGGCATTATTCAGTAATGGAGCGATATGCCTAATAGAGCCTGTAGGTCTCCTGAATTACATACTTTCTCTCTTTCTTTCTGTGTAAATACATTTGTGTGTACGTAAGCAAAGCTCACCACGGGTGTATCGTAGCTAGGCAGAGTTGCCGCACCGTGGTGCTTGAGGCAGTACAGCACCGCATCATGCACTGTAGTAAAGAGACGTTCTTTGGAAATGTCAGTAAAAAAGCCACCTTGCTCCAGCTGCTGCACCACTGGAACTAGAGTTAGAGTCACACAAATACATCAACAAATATACTACAGTGGATATGAAAGGGACAGTGTGCAGTTTTAGACTGTTTAACATCCAAACCGGAAATTAGACTGAGGACAAGAAGAAAAATGTATTAATGATACACCAACATGAAAATCAATGACCAAAACTAAAACTGAAATTTAAGCCTCTCTGGACTGAAAATGAAGTGCTGGATTATTTTTTTTTTAATTTGTTTATTTAATTATTGTTTTGACGAATTAGCTCTATGCACTGTGGTACTTGTTTCAATTTTAATGCTTTATTGAGAAACTACATGGTAATTGGAAACTCCTTAATATCAAAAAGTCTGTCTTTTTAATGAGATATTAGTCCACAAATATGAGCTGACATTAAATAAACAGCATAAAACCGTATTTAGTCTGATATGTAGTCTGCATATTGTCTGGGATGTCATGTTCTCAGGTGCTGCATCAAACCACTAGGTTAAAATGGTTGAATGTTTTTAGGTATTTCCATTATTTTGGCAAAAAACAAAAGGTGTTACCTTTGAATTTTCTGAACAGACATTTTTGGTGGTTGAAATAAAAAAATTACCTATTTACTACAAGAATATTATGTAAATATCCAACATTAAATAAAGCTTAAAATTATAGTTTTATTGATATTCAGATTTGGTCATACTTACATTGACAGCCTGCAATGTAGAAAGAAACATCAATCTCTCCAAAGTCATGGAATATCTGTTATCAACAGAGGGCAAATGTTTTTTTATTGCTGTCACTTTTAATACTAAGTATTTGTTTTGTATTGAGAGTATCAATCAGACTGATCTTGACACTCACATTTCTCAGGGTCTTGATGGCCACAGTGTCGATGAAGTTAACTGGAGAAAGGTCTAGGATGATGGAATGGATATCCCAGGTCCATTTTCCCAATGAGCCTAGGGAAACTCTTTCCAGATCCCTGCTGAGTGTGTCCTCACTGCTGGACTCCAGTGTTGTGATGTCCCCATCCTGCAGATCTGACATGGACCCTAGTGTGGTGGTGTCAGGATCAGTGCCCTTCAGGTACACCCAGCTGTTATGTGGGGTCTCAGGCATGACAAACACTGTGCCATTTTCTCTGTCTCTCCACTCTTCTTCTGGGATGATATCACCACACATTTCTTTAAAATGTCCTGCCTCTTCTTCAACCGAGAAAACGCATGCTTTGGCACGCTGAGAGGCCGCTCTGAGAGCTTGTTTCTGCAAAAGAAAAAAAAACAGTTAGTGAGAACATCAGTGCAAAAATACTTATTAAGAAATAACTAGTTAGTATTGGGATCAGTAATATTAATATAGTACAATAAGTGAAATAAATAAATGCAATAGTTTTGCTGAAAACTTTCAGTATTATATTAAAATCATTTAGTCAAGACTTAAAAGACCTTCAAAACATACCTGATGAAAATTAACCCAAAATAAAGTGTAGTGAAGTAGATACTTGAGCCATAAAAGAGTAGAATTTTATTTTTGAGTTATTAAACTGCTAATTCAATAATGACAAATCTGGAAGTATGGGATCATTCATTTGAGATAGAAAGACTAACTAATGCATTATGGTTTTATCAGGAGATTTGATATGTTACTCCACCTGTCGTTTGGCTGCTCTCTTTGCCCTTCTTTCTGCCCTCCTCTCTCTTCTTCTCTGCTTCTCCTCCTGTCTACGCTTATAAGTGATCATCTTAGTAATGTCCAAGCCACTCTGTAATCACAGCCATCAGCCATAAAAATGAGAGAGAAAAAGATTATGGATGAGATAAAGCATAAAGATGATAAACAGTGTGTCTAAGAGATACGTTGAGACAACTGGATGAAAAAACTTGCACCTTTTGTTTGAGAGCTTCCAGGTAGAGTTCAGCATTGGCAAAGTATATAGTGGCTGAAGAGCGGAATATGGTGATGCCCGGTACCTCCTTTACCTGTCACACACATAAATTCATCTATATGATTTTTATAAAAGTAAAACAAAATTTACCATTTAAAAAGAAAAAAAAATTGTAATTCACAGTGCCATGAAAAAGTATTTGCTTCCATCCTGATTTCTAATAAGTTTGAATCATTGTTTCAGATTTAAATTATCTTCATCTTTTTGCCAAAGTGAAGTAAGCAAATGCTAACCATACACTGTAAGACCTAGAAAAGACTTTTAAAAGAGTCAAGTCTGACACCCTCTCACATCTAAAGACAATGTGTCAATAGTCACAGAGTTCTCCTTAATGTCTATCCACCTGCCAGAGATGTTCCTGTACTTGTTTTGCTGCTTCCAGTTTGGTGCTGGAGAGAGCTCACCTATTTGATGTTGACAATGTCCATGTTAGTATTTGCATGAATTGCATTGGAATGACAAGACAGGCGGCACGGTGGTGTGGTGGTTAGCATTGTCGCCTCACAGCAAGAAGGTCCTGGGTTCGATCCCCGGGTCACCCAGGGTGCCTTTCTGTGCGGAGTTTGCAGGTTCTCCCCATGCATGCGTGGGTTTCCTCTGGGTGCTCAGGTTTCCTCCAAGTCCAAAGACATGTAGATTAGGTCAACTGGCTACTCTAAATGTTTGTCTGTGTTGGCCCTGTACCCCGCCTCTCGCCCGAAGATGCTGGGATTGGCTCCAACTTCCCCGCGACCCAGATGGATAAAGTGGTATAGA
>JAQQZR010000036.1:11898373-11913249 GCA_030068235.1 Notoglanidium macrostoma | reverse complement strand
TGTACCCCGCCTCTCGCCCGAAGATGCTGGGATTGGCTCCAACTTCCCCGCGACCCAGATGGATAAAGTGGTATAGAGAATGGATGGATGGATGGATGGATGGAATGACAAGATGAGAAAAAAATGGCTTAAGACAGCTATCCTGTTCACTTTACACCAAACGATCGAAATGATTAGACCACGCCCCAACTCTAGCAAAACTCTCATCATTTTATTCTGATATCTGAAATCGCTTGAAAAGTCCTTTGGTGTAAAGCCGGCATATGATGTCTCAACAAGCAGCACACTATGTCACAATCAAAAGAAATTCCAGAAGAGATGTGAGAGAAAGTTATTGAAACAAATCAACCTTAAAAGTGTTACAAAGTGATTTCTAGGGCTCTGGGTGTGCAGCGAACCACAGTGACAGATATTATCTTCAAATGGAGAATATTGGGAACAGTGGTAAATCTTATAAATGGCTGGCCTAAAAATCTTCCAAGAGTACATTGATGATTCATCCAGGAAGTCACAAAAAAACGAGACAAACCTTTAGAGGTCTTGCTCGCATTCGATAAAGACAGCATTCATTGTTCCACCTTTAGAAAGAGACTGGACAAAATGGTATCCATGGCAGAGACCACTGGTAGCCAAGATGAACTTAAAGCCTTGCCTCACACTTCCCAAAAAAAAAAACCAAAAAAAAAACCACCTTGATGACCCTCAAACCTCATCATAATGGTTTTTAGCAAATGTGAAAAGTTTCTCCAGTCAGTTCTACCAGAGCGTGAATATTACACAGCAGGGCAAATTATGTTTATTTTTTTAGTTGAAATCATCAACTAATTAGACTGAAATCTATTTCCTTGCTCCAAAGAGAACATGGATTTTTGACTGCTAAAAGAACAACAGATCTAATGAGGTTAAATCAAGATGGCTTGAGTGTCAGTGTCATTGCAGTTTGAAAATGCAATTTATACTCAGTGGTTTTGTACAATATGGTACATTAATAAATACACAGTACTCAAGTAAATTTTATAATTGCCACCCATTTTATAAAGTCTCAAACATCATATCCATTAAATAAGGATAATAAGGTAATGTGAACATGCGTAATATTCACACGCCTCACCTTTCGATGTGTCTCCATGTCCAAATAAATCTCAGTACCAGGAAGATGGCCCAAGACAGAGTACCGCGGCCTGTGAGATCAAGGTACACTAATTAAAGAGACAAAGGAAGACAAAAGAGACAAAGAAAGACAACATTGTTGAGTGCATTGCAATCAAGTGTCTTACCTTTGTGTTCTGAAGATAACAGTAAGCAGAGCAAAGCCAACTGAGGCTGCCAAACCCATATCCATATTAAAGAGGAGAGTAGACACCCATGTCACCAGCCACACCAACTGTATACAACAAATAAATGTCAATAATAAGCAATACAAAGCTCATGACAAAGATTTGCCTTGATTACAATAAATGATACTTTATCACATATGCATATGAGTTTATTACTATTAGGTCAGATATAAAAAAGGTGCCTAAACACTATAGTAATGAAATGTGTAACATTGGAGGTTTATTATGGCTTCCTACCAGATCAATCTTGCTTGTCCGCCACAGTGTCACAATGTCGGCATACTGCTTGAACATGCTTTTCAGATTCACAAAGACAATGGCGGCCAGCACTGCCTGTATGCAACCACGCATACACACACACACACACGTACATTGGTTTTACTATCCTTGTAAAGACCTTCCATTGACATGATAAGTAATGCAGCTAATTAATGCTATACCTGCACCCGAACCTAACGCTAACCCTAACCTCAGTAATGAAAAGGAAGTAATGAAAACGTTTTGGCTTTTTTCTTAACAAAAAACAAACACAATTGTGAGGACTATCCAAAATTCATATCTTACTATCCTTGTGAGGACATTTGGTCCTTATAAGTTAACATAAACATGCACATATCGAATTATAGAGAGATGTATATTCTGGGCCACAGAATTGTGAAGGATTACTAAGATGTACCTTGGGTAACTGCTGAAACAGTGTTCCTAACTTCAACGTGGTCACCAGCACTATCACAGCTGCAACCACACCTGCCATCTACATCAGCACAAAAGGGCACAATAGTCATAACTCTGTACATAGAAGATCGGTGTACATAGAAGTGTACATAGAACACTGTGCTAAGTGTGTGTGTGTGTGTGTGTGAGTTCTTGCCTGTGTTCTGCCTCCAGTGGTTTCCTGTATAAGACTCCGAGACATAGAAGCACAGACAGAGAAACACTGGAAAAAACCTCCAACAGTATTACTGAGACCTAAAGCCACCAGCTCCTATAAACAACATAGAAAAATGGTAACTATATGATTACAAATCCATTCATTTAATAAAATCTGATTGCAATTCCCACCTGCAGTGGTGGCTTGCCATCTCACCTGATTACTGCACACTTTGTAGCCATGCTTAAGAGCAAAAGTTTTGCCCAAAGAGATGGAGATGGCATATCCCACAATGGCCAGGGCAAAGGCATCCACTATCACTTCAGAGAAGATACTGGGGTTTGGCATTGTGGGAGGCTGAAGCCTGAATAATCCAAGAGATATCAATCATAGAGCAAACTCAAATGTGGTTAATAGAAATGTCTGTATTTATCTAAGATATTAGTTGAATAATAAATAATTATCTTATTAATATTTTATTGTTGTTGTTATAATAAAAAATAAAGAATAACTCACCCACTTGGGATATCTCCAACTACTGAAATTTCATAGGTTGCATTGAAACGAGTGTGGAATGATATGAGTGTAGCTGCCACAATCTAGTGTACACACACACACACACACACACACACACACACACACACACACACACATACAGTGTTGAATGGCCTGAGTCATGGATAATATATTTATCCTTCCTATACAATCTTTAGCAAGACAAATAATAAACTGTCTTTAGGTGAATCCTGAAAAATAGACCCACATATAATAAAGAGACAAAAATGTGCTGACCATCCAGTTAATAACCAGAAAAGGCAGTAGAAATGATCAATAATGATTTAAGATTGAGAAAATGGAAAATGAAAAAGACGAAGCATACAGCAATGAGTTCCACTGGTACTGGCACTGGCAGTTTCTCTCTGTATCTATTGTTCAGCTCCTTGGCAGTGATGAGGACTACAATGGACACAACACTGACCAGCAGAGTGGGCAGATGAGTACTGGGCAGGTGCACACACACGTCCACTAGTGTCTACATACACACAGAACACAGGGTCTGGTGAATTCTCCAAAAAAAAAAATGATGAGGCCCATATGATTATGTACACAGCTGAACATCTGAGTACTTACATACACCATAGAGAACGGCCCACTGAATCGTGTTGGAAACACTCCCAAGATGTTCTTTAACTGAGCCACTACTGCGTGAGCGGCAGCTGCTGTGGTGTATGCTCTCACTAATGGCTCTGAGAGATACGTACCCACAAACCCAAACTGTGCCAAACCCAGAATGACCTGAAAAATTAAGAAAATATATTTCCACTGCAGTTCAGAAACAATTCAGCATCACATGATCAGAATATGCATGTTTGTACGTCACATCACATCCCCATTTCCATAAATGTGTGTGCGAACCTGAATTAGTCCTCCTAATACCGTAGTGGCTGCAGCAACTTGTACTCTATAAAGATCTCTAGCAGTGACGTTCACCTCGGCCGTCACATTAGCGCCATTGAGAATGAGAAAATTGGCATCAGGGGCCAATCTCTCTGTAACACTGCCCACCATAACACTGAGAATGGTAAAAGTGCCTGTAAACACACACATACAGAGGAAAGTTTTGTTAGACAATGCATGATCAACAGCCTTTTATAGAATTTAAAGCCTAGTGTCTTAGCCAACAAACATTTTACCTATAATGCCATTTTAATGCTTCTTTTCAGTAGTGTGAAATATTTCCACTTTATCACTGGTGATGTAGTCAAAATGGATTTAGTTAAGCAAAGTAATTTCCATGCTAATAATTTATTTAAACTCCCTGCTCACCTATAGATATGTGTCTGGAGGACCCAAAGAAGAAATAAATGAGTGCAGGATAAAAAGAGCTGTACAGTCCAAACACTGGCGGCAGTGAAGCCAACAATGCGTAGGCCATTCCTACAAAACACACACACGCACACGCGCACGCACACGCACACACACACGCACACACACACACATAATCTTGCTAGAAAGTGTCAAAAATAATTATGTCAAAAGTGACAGTTAAAAATCCTGTGTGTGTAATCCTGTGTAGAAAAATTAAAAATTAAAACAGACATTCTCCTAAAATGTTAATTTTATCTCTTTTAACCCTGTCATGCATAAATTATTTTAAAATATAGCCAGATTCTTTCATTTCATGTTTTTAAATCATTACTTGAAATTTCATGATCTTGCATGATCTTCTGCAATAATGGTTGAGAAATTATTGAAGAAAAGTGTATTAATTTTTTCCTCATTCATAAAATTATTAAATAAAAGTTATTGTATCAGACTCTGTAGAAGAGGATTTATTGTTCGTAACAGTTGCACTTGTTACAAAGTTTTGAGCTTTCTCCTATTCTGCATGACACGAATTAATTGAGATGAAATAATCTTAAAATACAGAAGCTCTCACCTTGTGGCAGGTGCATGATGCCCACACTGATGCCGGAGATGAGGTCTGGCATGCCATAGTCCCAAATAGAATAACGTGGTAACCAGTAAAGCACAGGCAAACAGCCTGCCACTCTACGCTTCAGTGTGGGAATAGAACACCTGAGAGAGGGATAAAGAGAGAAGGGAATTAAGGAAAAAAGGCAAGAAAGTAATAATCTTCACTTTACTAGGAACTCATAGAACTACAGTACCACCACCACTATTCATACACACCTACAAATACTCAAATATGGGGTTTTTTTTATTTCTAAAGTGTCTTACCTAAGTGCGTTTTTCAGGCGATAAGAGAAAGGAATGTGGGTTTGTAAGGGGTCCAGTCTCCTAGCCAGCTCCTCCAGCCTCTCTTCATCCAGTATCTCCCTCTCCACACAGTACCCTGAGCTATTCTTCCCACTGACCATACTTACACCACAAATCTAGCTCAGCTCTAACTTAAAAATTATTCTTTACCCTATACTTCAGCTTCACACTTTTGATTTCTAGGTTTTCTAGCATGTGTTTTTCTAGCATGCGATTTACATTCACAGCCACTTAAATAGGATGAGGAAGACGTAGCAAAAGAGGCTGTCTTTTTGGCTAATGACACTATAATGTGTGACACTACTCCTGTGCTTATGCTGAATCAGCTTTTTCTCTAGTTTCCACTGGTCTGCCCTAGTCAACATTTTCTGTCCTAGTAACGGATCCCACCCGGATGTTGGGTAAGACATAAATAAATTAATAATCTCATCACTGGAAACAGGAAGAGAAACTTCCTATCAGTCTTTGATTCGTCATTTTCTATAACACACAATCAACACAATAGGGAGCAAGTGTTCACTGCAACTGTAATTTTACTCTAAAATTAAACAATGCTTTAAATTCATTCATCGTAAACCTTTTAAGCACTTGCCCAATTACTATAATGGTATGGTAATACTTCAAAACTGTTCTACTACTACTTCAAATAAAATAGTAATATTACCATGCTCAACAAAACTACCATTGAATTGAATCACGTGCTCTTCCTGTTAACTGCAGTTCACGGTAGTAAAAGATTTTTAAAACTCTCGTGACTGAATATTAAGGACAGGCTGTTTCAGTGCCCGGTTATTGCATCAACATTTGTCAAATGAAAACTATCCAGGGTTAATATTTCTATTAATAATCTTGCTCACTGTTTAAAGATTAGCCTCTATAGCAAAAGGACCATGGACTGTAAACCTATGTTTCATTTATTCACCTGTTTACACACAGAGCATTATAAGGATTTACTAATTTATGCTTAATACACTGCTGGAAAATACAATATATCGATTGAAATGCCAACTTTACTAATTATTACAGTAATAATTATGCTGTACTGCACAGTCCATAATGTGAAGTCATTTCTTCAGCTGGACAATTTGTACCTTGACTAAGCTAGCTGCAAAGTAATGATTATTTAAAACACGGGTAAGAAAATAAATAAATGAATGAATGAATGAATGAATTGATGAATGAATGAATGGACGAGAGCCCTTAGTGAACATGTGAGGTGATAGAGCTGTAAAATATTAAAGGCTAAATCTTTATTTTTGACTATGATCACACTTAAATGAGTGGTCATGATACTCTATATTGGTAAAAGTATGTGGACACTTAACTATCATACCCATATATGGGCTTCCCCACAACTGTTGCCACATGTCTAGAATGTCTTAGTAAGCTGTAGCATTAATATTTCCCTTCATTAGGACTAAAGAAGCCCAAACCTATTTCATCATGGCAAAACCCTTTTCATAAATGAGGTCCATAAATAAATGGTTTGCCAAGGTTGGTGTTGAAGAACTGAAGTGGCTTCCACAGAGCTCTGACCTCAACCAACTGCACACCAGACCTCTTCCTTGACATCGGTGTCTGCCCTTATGGCTAAATGAGCACAAATCCCCAAAGCCATGTACCAAAATGTAGCGGAAAGCCTTCCCTGAACAGTGGAGGCTGTTATAGCAGCAAAGGGAGAACTAAATCTGTGGTAATGCCCATGGTTTTAGAATGGAGAAGACGAGGCCTGTATTTGTCACATGCACACTACAGTGTAGTGAAATTCTTCCCCCCCCTGCATATCCCAGTTTGTCAGGAAGCTGGGGTCGGAGATGATACGGCATGTCTGGAGCAGAGAGGATTAAGGGCCTTGCTCAAGGGCCCAACAGTGGCAGCTTCACGGTGCTGGGGCTTTAACCCCCAACCTTCTGATCAGTAACCAAGAGCCTTAACTGTTGAACCACCACTGCCCATGTGTGTGGATGGGCACATATGGGTGTCCACATACTTTTGGCCATGTAGCGTATTCCTGTATTGATTTGTATTTCTCTTTATCCTTTATATAAGGAAGACACCCATATTAACATCCATATTCCAAAGCCCCTAGCTCATATTTCCAATTCTTTTCACTTAGTAAAACCAGCTACTGATTTTGCATGGGATGCTCCTTTAAGAATTGAATGCACAAGTGAAGGACCTGGCATCACTTTAACAGCATGATGGGGTGAAACCTAATCCCCAGATACACAGCGGCCTGAAGGGCCATTGGACACATTGAAACATATGTGGGAAAAACAACAAAACAGAAATACTGTCCTTCTGTTCACCTTTTCACTAAATATAAATTGAATATAAATAGGTTTCTTGAACAGGCTGCATTTTTCATCCATTTTTCATCAGAAAATATCTCGTCTCTTCTGATCCCCCATTGGTTATTTGAAACATCATGGTCTATTATTAGTCATGTTGCTTAGCATGGGCCAACGAGGGTTCAGTAAACAGATTTCTCTCACTCTCCCTCCTCCTCCTTGCACTGTCACACACACAGTGTGTGTGTGTATGAAGTGTACATAATGGACAACTTGCCTGTTGAAGGCAAAGAACACTGGAAGCAAGATCTCTGGTATGACTCATCAGTGCATGTACTAACCTTATCAGTTTAATTAATGTTTCTCTCACTCAGTAGTCAGTACTGAACAGTGATCTGCATTTCATTAAAGGCTTGCTATGTGTTGACTAAACAGTGGTGATATTTTGCAGGATTTTACTTTTGTAGATATAATTTTAAAAAATGGCATTAAAATATAGCACATGGTTATGCATAAAAAGAAGTTAGAAAATGTGTTGGTAATAGTTCAGCCTCTCTGACATTTAAACAACATGCACTAATAGACTGTCACAGATGTGCCCTCTCAAATAACTGCACCAGCTGAGCTTGTGTCTTGCTCTGTATTTTGCCAGGTAACCTGTCGATGCCATTTTTAAAAAAGATGACTTCCAGAGTGTATGTCGCTTAATGGAACCTTTGATTAAGGTGAAACATTAAAAAAAAAGAAGGAAAACAAATCCAAGAAGCAGAATGGATCTGAGAGCTAAGCATGGTCTGCTGCTGTTGGAACAGCTGAATCGCATGCGTGAAGCTGAGCAGTTAACAGATGTGGTACTAATTGCAGAAGGCATCAGCTTCCCATGTCACCGGTCAGTTCTTGCTGCGTTCAGCCCTTATTTCCGGGTCATGTTCACCTGTGGTCTGCGTGAGAGTTCAAACCGCCAGGTGGTACTGAGAGACATGCCAGCTCAAAGCTTAGCCCTCTTGCTGGAATATATGTACAGCTCCAAGCTTCCACTTTCCCCTGACAATGTGCAGGGTATCTCAGTCGCCGCATTCCTCTTGCAGATGGATGATGTCTTTAGCCACTGCCAGATCTATATGACAGACAACATGGATGCCTCCAACTGCCTGGGGATCTATTATTATGGTCGGGATTTGGGGGCTGAAGAATTAGCAGACCACGCCCAGCGTTACCTCCGGCAGCACTTCACAGAGGTGTGTCTGAGTGAGGAGGTGCTGGAGCTGGAAGCCTATCAGCTTGGGGCATTGCTAGCTTCAGATGACCTTAATGTCACACGAGAGGAAACCATTCTTGATGTAGTGCTGAGATGGGTGAAACATTACTCAGTTGGTGTGAGTCTGGGGGAAGAAAATCGTGCCAGTCAGCTACCAGAACTCTTACAGAAGGTACGCCTACCACTGGTGAATGTCAACTACCTGAAGGAGACACTGTGCCGCAACACAGCACTGCTGGCTGATGCAGAATGTCTACAGATGATGGAGGATGCAATTGAAGCGGCTGGTCTGCCATCAGAGGCTCCAGCCCGACGACTGAAGCTACGTTATGGCATGGAAACGACCAATCTACTGCTATGCATTGGCAATGATAATGGAGGAATACGCTCACGCTATGGCAGCTATTCAGACCGCAGCTTCTGTTACGCTCCTACCACTGGGCGCACGTTTTTCATTACTTCCCCTCGATATGGTGATGCTCTTGGATATGTATGTGCTGGGGTTGTCACTGAACGCAATGACATTATTGTTGCTGGAGAGTTAGGGCCACGAAGGTTGGCAAGACAAAAGGAGAAGAATCTGGAGATTTTCAAGTAATGTTCATATATAAAAAGTGGCAAAATATTTCAATATGTCCTTATGCACGCACTGTCCACTTTATTAAGAACACCTGTACCCCGGCTCATTCACGTAATCATCTACTTAGCCAATCATGTGGCAGCAGTTCAGTGAATAAATTCATGCAGATGCAGGTCAAGTGCTTCAGTTAATGTTTACATCTAACACTAGAATAAAGATATAAATTGACCTCAGTGACAATGACTGTGGCATGGTTGCTGGTACCATATGGGCTGGTTTCCGTATTTCAGTAATTGCACATCTCCTGGGATTTCTACACAACAGTCTCTAGACTTTACAAAAAAGGGTGCAAAAAGCAAAAGAAAAAAAAAGCAGTTTTTTGGGCAGAAATGCTTTGTTAAAGGGAGCGGTCAGAAGAGAATAGCTAAACTAGTTTAAGCTGACGGGAAGGCTACGGTAACTCTTTACAACCGTGAAGAGAAGTAGAGCATTTCTGAAAGTACATGCCAAACCTTGAGGTGGATGAGCTACAACAACAGAAGGCCTCATTGGGTTCCATTCCTGTCATCCAAGAACAGGCTCACGGAAAGAGGAGGGCTGGAGATTGGAAAACAGTAACCTGTTATGTCCAGCTGTTCGATGTAAACATTAACTGAAGATTTTGACCTGTATCTGTGTGATATTATGCATTAATGATACATGATTGGATAATTCTATGAATGAGCAGGGGTACAGTTCTTTATGAAATGGCTGGGGAGTGTATGTCAAACAAAAACCAATACAAGACTACATCTTTAGTCATCTACCTTGATGTTTGTTTAAATGAACATTGCACAGCAAATGTTAGGCAAACAGGTACAGCATTAGTATAATTGTAAGTTATGGCTAATTCATTGGAAGACAGTCATAGTTGAATAACTGACCCAGTACTAGCAGAGCTTATTAAGGGTGATCTGACTATGTCTGAATAAGGCTGTTCTAAATGCTCATTTTTTTACGTTAATTATTTACCATTTAATTTCAGGAGATTAATCTGGTCGGTCAGAGTATTAAAAAAATGTTTTTATGCAGCCAAAGACAAAAGATATTTTTAAAATCAGTCACAAATTGGCACTATATTATCTAAATCTCCATTTGGCTTTAAATATCATTACATGTCTTTTGAAAGTATGATGTGGAAGTAACTGTTTAATCATACTTTAAATACTTTCCATTTACTTTTCCCCCTAGATATAATGAGGAAGCTCAGGGTAGTTGGAAGCACCTGAGTTCAACAGAATACCGTGACTCATTTGCCCTGAGTTCCCTGGGTGATAACCTGTACCTAATAGGGGGTCAGATGATGCTGAAGAATCAGTACCTCATCACCAACAGTGTTGCGCGTTGGTCTTTACAGGGCGGCCCTTGGCGCAGTGCTGCTCCTTTACCAATGCCCTTGGCCTATCACAGTGTTGTCCGGATGAAAAACTGCCTTTATGTGCTTGGGGGGAGGACACCACAGGTTAGAGTACTTCACACTGTTTTAATGTTTCCCACTCTGATACTGTATAGCTGCTCCTTGCATTAGCCATTCGTTTATAAGTAGGTGTTAGAGTAAAGACAGCACTAAAATGTGTAGTACTTTGCAATTCCAGGACCACAACTACGATTCTATAACCTCAACATGGAATCAAACCACATTGAGAAAGAACAGTAATTGTGTTAGTCTGTAACCCAACTCTATCTCTGTCCCTCTCTTATTCTTGCACTATTTAACTGCACCTGTTGTGACTCGTCTTGTGAATGACAGACCTATCATGTGGACGAGGAGCCTGACCGTATGAGTAACCGCCTACTTGTGTATGACCCAGAGAGCAACAAGTGGAATGAGCTACGTCCTATGAAATATTCCAAATATCGCTGCAGTGCAGTCGCCCTCAATGGAGAGATTTATGCCATAGGTGAGTAGCAAAAAGCCTTTGAATATGAAGTGCATTTATTTTTAGAAATTAACTGGGGAGCAACATATTCAATTAAAATATTTATGGGTAAAAATCTTTTTTTCTTCAGAGGTAATTAGGAGTGGTTCTAAAGCATAGCACAGCAGTGCAGTAACTTAATACTGTTTGGGCTGTTGGCTTGTTAATTTTGTTATGCTAAGTGCAAGTAAATGCCAATGATAATATTGCATTTAAAAATTTAATTTATAAGCAGTCAATATTGTTTGTGATGAAAAACAATGTGAATAACCACAGAAACAATATGTGTGGATGTGAATATCCACCTTTTACATAATACTTATTTCCCAGTTCATTTATTCACTCCCTGGTTCTTGTAGCATTAACACAATCTTTTTAGTAAGAGAAAAGGTCAAATTTAACTCAAAGTATGCTACATTACAGCTTACACAATAAACAAAATGCATCTCTAATATTTGCTCCTTTTAAAGTTTTGCATCTGCCCTGCAGGTGGTATTGGGTGTGAAGGTGTAGATCGTGGACAGTCACGCCGCTGTCTTGATGCAGTAGAAATCTACAACCCTGACGGTGATTTCTGGAGGGATGGCCCTCCCTTACCCTGGCCGCTTTTGGCACTGCGAAGCAATGCACCAAATGCTGGGGCAGTGGATGGAAAACTATATGTTTGTGGATACTATAAAGGAGCAGGTAAATATGCCATAAAATGCTTTGAGAAGAATGATCTCAACAATCATTTAGTTATAGATCAATTTAATTTCAAATAAATAAAAATCACTCTATTAATAAATAAATATAAATATCAAGTCTATAATCATAAAATTCTTCTTAGACCGCCATGACATCATCACCAAGGAAATCCTGCAGTTGGATCCATGGGAGAACGAGTGGGCTGTGGTGGTTAAACAGGCTGTGATGCACGATAGTTATGACGTGTGTCTGGTGGCGAACCTTAACCCGCGAGGACTCATGCCCCCTCCAGCTGACTTGGTGGATGAATAACAAAAATTATTCATGTATGACAAAAGCATACGCAGTCATAAATCTGACAATTTGCACATTTGAGCTTTTCACAAAATTGAGATCTCCACAGCTGTACATAGAGATTGTGTTTTATTCACTTAAGGCTGAATTGAAGTGCGTACATGTGAAATTTTATGGTACAATATTTGTGTTGTTTTAATCTTCTTAGACTGATCGTAAACTGCATTTTTGAACAGAATTTTTTTTAGGTATAAAACTGTTTTATGGCATCTGTGAATATAACAGATTACAGAGAAGTTCACAACATTTACTCCTGTTTCAAGAAGCTAACATTAAGGTATACTTTTTAAACATTAGCATGCTCTATTAATGAGTTCTTCAGTTGCATTAAATAGAAACATGCTCTATGAATTAATTCTTCATCTGCATAACAGAGATCCTTTTTTTTTTTTTAAACAATAGTTTATGAACTGTATGTTCTGTTGAATGTCTGACACGGACTTGTGCCTAAATATTACTGTATCCATGTTTGTACTACCATTGCAATACAAAAAAGATCCCCCAATTTGACCTCAGATCTAATATTGACTGACTACCAACTGAAATCAAAATATTTGTCACATAGGAAGTAAGTTTCCTTGTTCACAGGGAGTACAGAAAATACCAGTAAACCAGAAATTCAAAAAAGCACACACATATAAACATTTTCAAAATGAATATCACATATAAGATTTAAAATTTACATTTTTGCTATTGTGTAAAGCCACAGTAAACATGACTGAGGGAAGCAGAAGAAATGTACTGTGGAACTACAAGGATGTGAAACTTTGCCAGAGATCTACAGAAAAACAACAAAATCAAGTCCTAGTCAATTTTTTTGCTTTGTGCCTTAAAATGATCTCTCATGCAACTCATATCAAATTAATCAGAGTCACTGATGAAGTCAAAGAGCTGCCAGGTAACTTTCGGTCTCTGTACAGTACTGGCTTTTTGCTTAGGCTTCACCGTCTCCCATTCAGCTTGCTGGTATTCCTCAATCACCTGTGAGCTGTTACTGCTCTGGGACCATGACCAAGGATCCAGGTGCTGTCCACATTCACTCCTATTCATCTGTCTAGTTGTGCTTTGCTGCTGCAGTGGTATATTGTTCCCTGAAACAGGTTTTCTGGTTTTCTGGTAGGCACTGACTGCTGTTTGAGGCACCCTGTTTTCTTGGTTTTCATCGTGTTGACAATCCTCATACATATTATTCAAAGCCATCGTTTGATTAGGACGTCTCTGAGGCAGAATCAAGGCTCTCTTCTTTTTCCTGAAGGTCTGACATCTCTGTGCTCTCTTAGGCACTTTTTTCTCTCTGGGCACCTCAGCCCAGGTTGCTGCCTTGTTCTTATTCATATCATGCAATGACTTTACTGATTCTACATGCACAGGGCCTCCAATCATGCAATGCTTCTTAGGATTCTGTACAAGAGCACTGACATTGCTAGTGGCTTCTGGGCTTGGACAGCTGGTTGTAACCGAGTGCAGATGGTAAGACTTCTGCCAACCGTTAGGGTCAGACCTCTCAGTTCCTATGTGCCACTGCTTCTGAAAAGGCTGAGTGCTTACGACCCGGAAAGACGCTCCTCCGCTAGGCTTCTCTGAAGAGGTTTTTTTAACAGGACTAATACTCTGGTCTACTCTTTCCTCTGAGTAATGAAAGGCTTCATTGCACAGCTTCATGCCTTCATAATAACACTTTTCTACTGAAAAAGCACAGAACTGTGCGAGCAAACCAGGTGATGTCTGAACAGTGTTGTCAATCACTCGGACAGGGCCGGGATGAGCTGCAGTGGAGTGAGCGGTCATTATTGTGCCAAGCAGAGACAGAATCTCTCCAAGCAGACTCTGCTCCTTGCTTTGTTCCAGTTTCAGTGAGTCTAAATCCCGCTGGATGCTGAGCACAAGTGAGCTCAAGTCTTTTAGAGCTAATGATGTCTGGGCCATGAGAAAATAAACAAACCTCATTCAAACTGCACTGATATAAAAACAAACTGAATGGTAATTCATGTGTGCTTTATATTCCATTTACAACACTATGCTGTAGAGTTCTCAAATCTGAAGGTTGATTAATTATCTATAACAGCACTGCTATGATAATAGTGTTAGCAATAGTGTTCAAACCATAGGTATAAATGCAAATGCTCATTCTAATATGTTATCTTTTCTATAATAACAGGTCATTCACAAGGATTTGTATGGTGGATACACTACAGGTCTCATAATAAACAGGGAAAAAAAAGGCATTGCTGTTTTACGAATAAAAAGGTCTAATTGTTATGGTGAAGTTTTCTGTAAAGTTTATTTCACATTTATGGAGGGAGACTGGGATTAAATCGCTTTGGGTTCATTCAATTTTCGTCTTCAGGAGAGAGGACGATGAAAAGTTAAAAACTGTTATTGTGAGAAAATCACTGTGGTATAGCAAGACTAAAACACTTACTAATAATAAAATAATTCACTTCTCGTCCCAACATTTAAGGAACACAGTATCCTTTCATTACCATGCTAAATAATTCATAAGTATATCTCAGTTTCTGTGTCAGATTTAATTTACCTTCGCTTCATCGTCTTTCATCTCTCTACGCATCTGGCTCATCGGCAGTTCAATCTGACTTGCTATGCTCTCCTTTATGGTAGCAAAATTATCCTGAACTGTAATGCAAAAGATTGACAAAAAAAAATTTACGTGTACAAAAAATAATTTATCCATCCATCCATTATCTATACCGCTTTATCCATCTGGGTCGCGGGGAAGCTGGAGCCAATCCCAGCATCTT
>JAQQZR010000036.1:11873091-11888510 GCA_030068235.1 Notoglanidium macrostoma | reverse complement strand
GTAATATACACACATACAGTGTATATATAGTACTGTCATATGCTTTGTTTTGCAAAGCGTAATATGACATGGTTTTATATATAACAGGACCTTTTGACCTTCTCTATTAGGTTTTTATGACTCTTCTCTGTCTGCCTCTTTACTTTATACTAGCTCTCGACCACACCTCAATATCCACGATAATGAAGATAGGTAAGCTCACAGCATTCAAACTTTTAGTAAGTTTGGCTACAATAGCATACTATTGCAAGTTGATAATGTCTAATATATAGTAATATTTTGAGACCATCTGGTCAGTTAATCACATTCTCTATAGCTAGCTTGGCCTGGAGTTTTCAAAAGCTTTTTAGCAGTTGGATCAGTTACAGCTCTCCAACGAGCCAAATTTTGTAGCTCTGTGGATTGTTTCTGTGGATTGGAATAGCAGATGTGGATGTGATGGTTCTGATATTATTTTATACATAATGCTAACAAATTAGGTTATTGGCATTCTGGCTGGAATACTGGTGTATACAATTTACTCAGGCACTATGTTGAATACATAATACACAAATACAATGGTTGTTGTTTTTTTTTAATCCTGTGGACATAAAGTCCCTTTACTTGTTTTCTTTGCAATGACAGGTGGTCCAGGTGTAGCAGCATCTGTCCTTTTGGGAACTCTGCTGATCAGTCTCGTCCTCATTCTCTCTGTCGCCTCTTTCTTCTACCTCAAACGCTCTAACCATCTCCCTGGTGTCTTCTATAGACGCAAAGGTAATTAAATACAAACAAAGCCAAGTGATAGAATTAGTGACACCCTACAGGCTGGTGTATTATAAGACTGAAATCTGGACTGATTTGTTGACTGGGCCTTATTTAGCAATCCTTAGACATTGGATCATGTTTGATCTAAGACTATATATAAAGTATGTTTTCATTCTCCACTAGCTTTCATATTTCAACCAAGTGAAACGGTAAGCTTTTGTTAATCTTACATAAATTACTTATTTGAACTCACTTTCAACTTGATTTTTTATTCAGCTTGTATAAAAAATGGTTACGTATTCATCATTTTATTTCATTTCCAGGCTGTTATGATGCCTGCTCCATCATCCTCAGGTGAGGAAATATCTTTTTTTTTTTTTCTTTTTAATTTTTGATGAAAACTTTGAATTGTGTTATTATAAGAGTTGTGACTGTGTGCCAGTAAGAATGTAAGAAATAAGAAGTAATGGTATATTGTAATGATATATAATATATTGTTACTTTCTTACACTAGTAAGGATGACCTCGCACATATATTAATTATGGTGACTTGTGCAAATGAGAGAATTCCATATTTTTTATACTATTGAAGAGTATAAGTGATCTTAAGACAAGACACTACAGGCAACAAAAACAGTTTTGGTTATGTCAGTCAATTCGAAATTTAGGAGAATAGGACCAATTACACCTCTTGGTGTATATCAATTAAACAATATCACATGGGAAAGAGTGCTGATATTCAGTACAACAACAACATGACTGAGTGTGATATTTTATACAACAGTTCTGTAAACAAGAATGTAATATTAAGTAACTGATATATCAAGTGCTTCAGTTTATATTCACATGAAACATTAGAATGGGGAAAAATGTGATTGCAGTGATTGTTGGTGCCAGATGGGGTGGTTTAAGTATTTCAGAAACTGTTATTCATGGACTATGGTCTGTAGAGTTTGCACAGAGTGCTACAAAAAAAAACAGTGACCAGACTGGTCTGAGCTGACACAAGTCTACAGTAACTCAAATAAGCACTCTTTGCAACCATAGTGATGAGAAATGCATCGTAGAATGCACAACATAACCTCAGCAGAAGCCCACATCAGGTTCCACTCCTGTCAGCTAAGAACAAAAATCTGAGGCTCTCATGTTCACAGACTCCCTGAAAATGGACAGTTGAAGACTAGATAAAGACCAGGAGGTTTTTTTTTTTTCTTCTTGTTTTTTTTTTTTTTTTAATCTTCTTTTAAACTGTCCAGTTTTGGGTAAGCCTCTGCCACAGACACATGTTCTTGGCTATGTGTACCTTGATGTGGTCTTCTGCTGTTGTAGCTCATCTAACTGAAGATTTGTTGTTTTGTGCATGCTGCGATGCTTTTCCACTCACCACAGTTGTAAACGGTGATTATTTGAATTACTATATGATTCCTGGCAGCTCGAACCAATCTTTCCATTTCCTCTGACCTCTCTTATCAACAAGGCATTTCACCAACAGAACTATGGCTCTGTATATAACTGCGTAAATGTGCAGGTGCACAGGTGTTCCTCTAAAAGTGTACAGTGAGTGTATGATAAAATTACTATCATTAAAAAAATAATAATATATATATTGTCTGCATGGTTGAGGAAACTTTCAAATTCTCCCATTATCCAAAGACTGGATTTTTGGTTATAATGATTACACATATTTACTTGCATGAAGCCAGATTAGATTTGCATTGTTTCGGCCACATGTGTATCTTGTCTTTGTATTTTCTATCCTCTTTCTTTAGCTCCACCCAGCTTATGCTACACCTGATTGCCAGTTGTGGTGCACCTGGCCAGGTCATTGTGCAGCAGTTAAAAGCTGCAGCTTCCTGTTGCAGAGGGGCTTCTATCGTGGGGACTGCTGGTCATGATGGCCTTTAGCCTGGGATTTGGGGTTATGGCACTGTTGCTTTGTTTGTGTGTCTTTAGCAGGCTTGATGCAGTGTTGATGAATCCCATAGAGTTGGCTGGTTTTTTTTAAGGTTTTTTTTTTTTTTTTTTTTTTATGGTTGATTTGGGTCAGTAGTGGAGTGTTGTTCGCCCCGTAGGGCCACCCAAGTGTGGGGCATGACAGCATAAAGGTAAATTTTTGAAAAGCCTTAGATGCTTTTTAGAAGTTAGAAAATTGTTTATATCATAACAGTTTGATCTTTGCACTATTTCTGCAGTTTTCTATTGTGCTTTGTTTTATTGTATTGTGTTGTTGTGATTATAAAAACAGGCTGCCTGTTTGTAGCAATAAATGCAAGCAGGCCGCATGCCGAGATTTATAATGAAGATTTATAAATGATCAGTTGTTAATTCTTTACAATCTAATATTTTGGGAAATATTTCGAGCCAAAGCTAAGTAATGTCAGAATAAAAGCACCATGCTCACATGCAATTCTAGGGACTGTGGGGACCCCAAGCAGTAAAATGCAAAGGGTATTCTGGCATTTTATTCCATTATGTTACCCGGATTCCTTTGTAAAGCATTAGAAATCCACAAAAAAGCATTTTAGAATGTAAATGTTTTCACTTTCCTACCTTTTGACATTAGACATTTTAATTGACTTAGTGACGGCCTTGAGAGGCCCCTCTCAAAACCTGGGGCCTCAAACATTTGCCTGTCCTGTGGTTATACTTCTGACCTTACTTGAGTATGATTTTGTACATAGAACTAGCTAGCTATTATTCACTGAGAGAAAATGAGCCCCCGTTGATATTTCTAGCAATGAAAAAAGGTAGGCAAGCAGTGCTTTGCAGTGGGTATACTGAAACTTTTATTTTGTTCATTTGTTCAAATCTGCAGTGCGAAAACCGAGATACGTCAGGAGAGAACGGCCATCAGCAGCTGCATCAGTGAGCAGCAGTGCCTCCATGCCAGTGGGACACGTGACAAACGTGTATAATGTGACCATCCAGTAGAGATGAGCTTCAGAGAGGAAGATGCAACACCATTTACCAGTAGTAATGTTTACATCTTTTTTGTTTTCTGTATTTTCTTTAGTGGGCTATAGCGGTATGGTTTTTATGGACCCTCTTTGTACACAGATTCTCATGTTTCCTTGTTTGCACAGAAAAACACGTTTTTTTTTTTTGTTTGTTTTTTTGGTTCCCCCCCCCCCCTCCAATTCCTGTTTCACATTTTCTAAAAGACTACAGTGCATTATGAGAATATTTTATTTTCAGATCATATTGAAAGTTATTTTCTTAAAATTTGTAACTTAAATATTTATTACCAGTATTTACATCATACCTTTTGGCCTTGAGTCTAAAAGAGTTCCTTAAAAAGACATTAATATTTGCACATTAGCTCTTTTCCCTATTTATGGACCAAATAGCAACAGAATTTTTTGGAGTGGTTGACAAACGTCTTTTAGAATAAATATATTATATATATATATATATATATATATACTGTTAGAAAAAAATCATTGAGTCATTTAGTGGCTCAAATTTTGCAGATGAATGTCAGCCTGAGGATGCTGCCTGAAATATTCAGCAAACTTGCCAAATTATGTAAATATTTTACCCTTGTATGAAGGATTGTATGCACACTTTTCCATATAATTGCTATGGGCTTGTTTATAATAATATTATATAATCATTATTTATATAGTATTATATAATTGCCATTTTGGGGCTCATTTAAAGCATCAACTAATAACATAAGGGCACTCATAATTCACTTACAATCCTTCCTGTTAAAGCACTAGATTTTAGCCAAATAACAAGCTTGAAAAAACAAATCGTTTCATTCTGATTGCACTATTATATAAACGCCATTTCCATTCCCTGTTTGATCCAAAAGAACAGAGAATGGCCAATTTTTGGATTTGACATTAAATTGCCAGAGAAACGCAGTGAAATGTGAAATTCTGAATGTGATCTGTGATGCTGTTTATTGATTGGACCATTGAAGTGCCAAAAAGAGGCAGTATACACTGTGTTATGGATAGGGCCTTAAATAGTGAACTGTTGAATTTTGTAGATATCTATTGGTAGTATTATGAATATTTATACAGTAGATCACATCATTCATGCAGTCTTGTCTGTATTTGCTTTTATCCATTTTTCTAATGTGTTTTATATCTTCTAGTTGTGGTTTTCTGTACTATATGATCTCGGTCGGTTTTGATGTCCGTTTCTTAACTTTCTGTGGTTATTGGAATGATTTGAGTTTGCTGGTTGAATAGTAGTAAAAATCAGTGACATTTTCTGGGAAGTTTTGTAGCTGTTGTGAATATTGCCACTGATTGTAAAGAACATTAAAGTTCCTAATACTGTTTTATTAGCTGTTGTGCAGCGACTGGAGACAATGTACAGGTTGTTTATAACTTGGAGGCGTATAGATCTATGATGCTGTATTCTTTGTATGTTGGTGCTCTACTTGTAATAAATGTAAAGTAAAAAAAAATTATAACATGTAAAGAAATAAGACCTTCATTTACTTTGTTTTATCAACAGGTTACAGATTCAATCCCTAACATCATTAAGTTGCTGATGTCTAGCACATCATAACATGCTGTGCTACTCTGGTGCTCCTCATTGGATTCATATTAATGTCCTCCTCCAAGACAGTGTGAGGAATGACTATTTTGCTTGAAGTGAAAATGTAAAAAAAAAAAAGTTATTGTTCAGGAACAAAATATTAATTTGAAATATGGTGCTAGTTAGTATTTCTTTCTTGTAAATGAAGGATTTGATCTAGGCTAATATTTGAGTAATATCTATCTAGCGAAGTGTGACTCACTACTTTGAAGTTTTAAATACTAAATTCTAAAAGATCCTCTTAGTTACTTCAGCCTTATCCTGAATTCACTTGACGGTTCCATAGAAAAATCATTGCTATTTGAATTCCCCTCAAAAAATGTTTTTAAAGCACTTAATATAATGTTCACTGATGGTAAACACTTTCCAGGAAATTTAAGACGGAACTGTTTTGATTCACTTTCTATTTATATATTGCAGGAGTAGTTGGATTGTATGCTATACTGGCTTTGGGCCAAAATATCTTCAACTCACAAAGTGATCACGATTGTGTTGATGAGTCAGAGAGAGCTCGAAAGCCGTTTGATGGACTTTGAACCAGCTCAAAACAAAAATACCTCACCATAAAGTTATTGTGTCCAGACCTTTAATTAGTGCTCTGTTTTTCTGCTATGAGATGCAGTCTAAATTGAATAGACCAAACAGATATGTGGTACATAAAACAAAAGAACTCTGTCAGTATGTGTGATTATTTGCAACGTTGTGGAATAGTTCCAACCCTGACCAAAGCTCTTTTATTGACAAGCATAGAACATTTTAAATGCCTAAATACCTGCGGGTTCCTGTAACAGACCTGATTTATTCCTCTTACACCACAGCAATTGCCAATATATTTTTTTATTTTTAATTAATTAAAGAGCAACATGTCATGCTTCATATGTTTATACTTCCATTTAATGTTGCGGACTGTTCAGAAACAAGTTAGTATGACCCAAAAAAACCAACAACAAAAAAAAAAACCCTTTGCTTGTCATGTTACAGAGAAACCGGAAAGTCCACTATCTGTTGCAAAACTCGAGACATCCGAGAGTCCTTCAGTAAATAATTTATAAAGGTGTCCTTACAGAAGGCTTTGCCATAAAAGTGACAGTTTTCTTTGGTAAATAACACATTCATTATTTTGTTTATTATTAATCTTGAGATTATGTGAATTGTCTGTTCCTGAATTGCAAGTCTGTTCCTATAGAAATGGTAATGTATTGTAACAGGCACAAAATAAACCTCGCAGCTGGCACTACTGTCAGAGCTGTGCTGTTGTAGAAAATTAACACCTCCTGGCCAATCAGATTGAATTGATAACTTGAGAGCTGTGGTATAAAATGTAAAATAACACAATTTAAGTGAATTAGCATGTGCCATGACTTTGTGAAACTTTAAATAATAAAATGCAGGCCTGACTATTCGGACTAAAAGGTTTATTTTCCATTCATTTGTAAGTATAATATCATTGATGAAAATATTTTTTAAAAGTCTTATATTCCTATTCCCACATATAGTAAGCATATGGGGGGAAATGGACTCTTCCTAGGATTGTATGTAATATACACTCACCACACACTTTGTTAGGACCATCTGTACACTTGAACATTGGTGGAATTATCCAATCAGCCAGTCATTTGGCAGCAGTGTATTACAGCTGAAGATTGGAAATACACTGTTGTTCAAACTGTTGTTTGTAAAAATCCCAGGAGATCCCAGGAACAGTTACAATACTCAAATCAACCCATCTAGCACCAACAACCATGCCATAGTCACCAAGACCACACTTTTGCCTTCTCTGATGTATGATGTGAATGATGTGAATGTTAACTGAGGATCATGACCTGTATCTGCATGATTTTATGCATTGTTCTGCTATCACATGATTAGCTGATTGCATGACTGTTCATATGTAAAGGTGTTCCTGATGAGTGTGTAAGAGTGCATGTCCACTATGAGTTCATATCCACTATAAGTGCATGTTTTTGTCTTCTATCTGGTCACAGGCTTTTACAACACCCTTTATTTTCACATACTTGACTTATAGTCTCTTGGGGAAAAGGCAGCTTATTCAGGGAAAGGCTGTTATTCCTGTAAATGCCTGGTAAGGGTGTGAGTTATGCCCTCATTTCCTCAACTGATGGTTTTATTATGATGAGTTATCAGTATTGTTGTTCAGTGGGAAATTCAGTAGAATGCTGCCAGTGCAAGCAAAATAATCATTTACCAGTGAGGTGTGACTAATATTTCTCACACAATTTTTAGTCTTTATATACAATCGAAATACACTGAACAGCATGAAATCCCAACAAACTGTATCCCCTAACAAGGCAGCGATATACAATAAGAGAATCTGAAGCAATTCAATACTGATATTCTTAATTATAATCTTAGTGTTTGTCATTTAATTTAGTTTAGTCATTGAAAAATGTTATGAAAGTGCTTTGTCACTCTTATTGTGCAGTATTTTAATACCAGTATTGGAGTGTGAGTGTGTGCACACCCCATTGTTTTCTATTGTCAGCCTTATCAGGTCCTGAAAGTCCTTCCTTCTTTCTTGCTTCACACCTGTTTTTACCGGACGTCAGCAATGGGACTGAGGTTACTGAATCATAAGGAAGGTAATGAGACAAGTAGGCAGAAAGAGAGGCGTCACAGCCCTGTTCCTATGAGATGTGCACATAGTAGCTAAAGTGTAGAAGGTGTAAGCTCATTAGTTGATTTTATACAGTGAGACGGAGCTGTGAAGCAAAACTAGTCCACGGAATTTGTTCCACGGGATTTGGCACAAAAAGAATTACACAGCGTTTTCTAACCTCTAATGGTAAGATGATGTTCTGTCAGTATATATTGAATAATAAGATGGTAAATCATTAATATGCTCTAATGAGGCAATGTTCTACAATAACTAATTGAATTTAACTAGTTGGAAATAAATATCAATAATGGTTGAATGATGTTCTGATAATGTATAACACAAATAATATTACTGTAAACAGTGCTGTTGGTCCATAACGCAACAAGAACATTTCAGGATTTTTTTAAGCTATCATGTACTTTGTTTTACTACCTGATAGGAAATACTGTTTTTCCTGGAGGAACAGAACAAAGAACAGTTGTTTGGCAAAATGTTCCTCTTAGCATAGAAACCTATACCAATATAGGATTCACTATCTTTTTAATAGCTTTGCATTATAAATTAAGCTTGATTCATATGATGTCTCTGCTTTAAGTCTTTTCACAGAAGTAAAAAAAAAAAACCCTATATAATCAATCTGAGAACTTTATTCTACTCACTTGAGTGTTAAATAAATAGACAATGTTCAAAGATATGAAGTCAAATGTCTTTTAATATATGAGACAAACATTTAATCTGTTACCTTGAAACAACTGATCAATCCACTGGTTGATTTTAGGTCCTTTACCTATTTCTATAGAAGACAGTACAATGCAGGAACCTGAGGTATTACCAACAACATTGGCCAATGCAACATCGGACACATCTGAAGAGACAGCTCTTCCTAGAGATGAGGACCATGTCTGGGATGTAGCTCCGGAATGTTCCATTTGCTTCACCTCATATGATAACAACTTCAAGACACCTAAAGTTCTGCAGTGCAATCACACGTTCTGTCTGGAATGCCTGTCTCGCTTCATTGCTGTTTCTCCAGAAGAAAAAGGCACCCAGATTACCTGCCCCCTTTGCAGACAACCCACTTCTGTGCCTGAAAATGGTCCGCCAGCTCTGACCACCAGCCAGGAGGTGCTGGGGCAACTACCCAGTCACCAGCAGCAAGAGGAACGTGTATGGCTAGATGGAGAGAGGCTCTGCTACTCCAATTCACGGACACCTAATGGTGTTTGCATCGACATTGGTGGTAGCAAGCAACAGGATGAAAACAGAGAGGAGGAAACAGGGAACAGACCAAGGAATGGCATGGGCCTGTTCAGAAGGTGGCAGCGACTGCTGATCTTCCTACTGGTGTTGGTCATACTGCTCATCATAGTCATCTGGCCCATCCAGTGCATCGTCAACCGGGGCTCGACATCATGCTTTAAGAAGGAGGACAATTACTTGACTATCTTCCCTACAGCTTCAACCAGCACAAATAGGTGAATGTTTTCTGGATTCAATTCTTCTGGTGAACCTGCAGTGAGGTCGAGTTCTGGATCTAAATTCAAACTTACTCCGGAATATTCAAAGACAATGCCATAATCATGTAATAAATGCTATTCAACTCGTCCACAATAATGGAGATAGTTACATCCTGGACATTATGTACTCCTCCATACTACAGCTTAAGCTGATGTTTTTGGGAATTTCATCTATATTTTTCATAGCAATCTGGAAAATAGAATATTAATATTGCTGATAAAATCAACTGAGCCAAAAATCTGACAAATTGTTATTGATAGATATGGAGTGCTTTGGTTGAAATCTTTCTGGAGTAGTTAAGACAAAACCTCAATCATTTGATGATAATCACTGTTTCTGGAAACCAATATTATAATTCAGACTTTGGACAATTTTAGAAATTATTAATACAGGTACGATATGAGTTGCATATTGTTGCATGTTGTATATTATAATGTACAGTAAACTTTTTTTTTTTTAAAGAAAAATGTTCTTTTTTGCTTGGGATTGTACTACAGGTCCTATGAGCATAACTGTCCATTTCACTGTGTTTTAAGTATGACCCCAAATTCTTTTTTTCTTATTAAAGGAATTAATTAAATAGCTACCCCCTGGACAGGTGTAAATAAGAGCAGGACATATATTCACTATTTTGAATTGAAGACAATAAGACATAATTCCTAGGAATGTCTGTATTATACATTCTACATTAATGTTGATATTTACAGCATTTATCCAGAATGACTTAAAGCAGTGCTTAGTAGTCTTCATGGAAAACTCAATCAAGCTAGTACAAATAGGCCACAGTGTAAGAATGTTAATTCAAGCCCATGTAACTGAGAAAGTATAGTATATAATAGGGATCTAGTGTTTCTAAAGTTAGTAGTTTAGTTCAGCACATAGGAGTAAATTAGATTGATAAAGTCACTGGTAAATGCTTTCAGTCAGTGACCTCGCCTTTCATTCAAGTAGGGGAAATCTATTCTATCACCTTCGTGCCAATACTAAAAAAGTCTTGATTTTTGTGTTTTCCGGTACTTTTCCTTGTGTTTTGAGGGATGGCAGGTCAAGTTGAGCCATACATCAAGTCATATGTTTGAATTCTTTGTTACTAAGAAGTATCTTCCAGATTGAAGAACAAATAATACTGTAAGCTAACCCTAGGGTACATTACTAGGTCCTGCATTTTTTTTTTTTTGCCTCATGGTTTACTCCTCCCACAATGATTTCTCCATTTTCCAAAAAAACAAAAAACATGCTACATATTAACAAACAGTACCTGGCCAAATACATATTTAGGTAATATTAGCTAAAACATCATCTATCAGGTCATGTCACTGCTTTAAAAATATTTCTGAATAGTAAGAGTTTGGAAATGGACATGCTCCAGGTTAAGTATGTATTAAAATGTTGACAGTGTTATAAAGATGGAGGCCCTATGCTACATAAAAATACCTTTTTACATATAACAACATTACTCTCCTCAGTTTTTCTTATTGATTGTAATGGCAATTCAAAGTCTTCTTTGGATTGGCATCATCAAGGAAATAAAACCATAAAATATGATTCCTAAGAAAAACACATGACACTCCTCTTTTTATAACCTCACTGTTTATGTTAGTTGATTAGGGGTATCTGTAGCACTTTGGGGCTAAAAATGCATTTGTATTAGGCTAATAGAAACATCTCTATATCACTTGTACAGTTTAGTTCAAATCACTAAGAATCTAGTTGTAGCTACAGTGAAGTAAAACGCTACTAATGAATAAATGAGACAAATGTTTGTAAATATAAGGTTTCCCATTACATATTGGTGTATGGAAGGAACTCATTGACTGAGCCTTTCTCTTTATTAACAATAGATCAATAAAACATACATTTTGTTTTTCCTGACAAGTTCTATTTAAGGGGGCACCCTGGGTATAGCAGCACACATGCAAACGTTCATGTGACCAGAGACACGGCTCTATTTATAACAGAGCGAGACAGAGGCCCCACATTCTCACATACAAGGGCAGTGCGAATGCTGTGGACAGCGCCATGCCAACCTTGAGCAATGTTCAAGTATTTGGGAAATATTACTTACACCTAAAGGTAAGACAAACAATCCAGACAAACATGTTGCTCAACAACCATAATGTCACTAGAGATAAAGATAGCTGTAGTGTACAAATTTTATTTTGTTTTGATGCTTGGGTGGGTTTTTTTTCTGTGGTTTTACATGATTGTAGCTGACGATCTGTGCAATTTAATGTTGTTCTATTAGCATTATAAATGCATGAAAAGATTAACTTAGAATCCATATTATCATACATATCTGTCTTGTATAGAGAGCTGACAGACACTGGATTTATTAGCAACTAATGCCATTTACACAAAGAGCCATATCAAATGACGCAAATCAAATAAGATAACTAATATTCAATTAAGTGTGAAATCATAGGTATCTACGCCCAAGTTGAGCAAGAGGAAAGCAGTGTTATCAGAATATCACTGCTTTATACAATCCAAAATGCCTGGCAAAGGCAGCTGTGTTAAGGTTGAACTGATTCACAATGTAAACGCTGCACCCATTTACGTGGTTAAATGGTTTGAACATATGATGTCACTCAAGCATACTAATAAAAAACTTAAGTACAAAAACTTTTGATTTTGTAGAACAGAATTCACTAATTTTACAGCCACTAAACAAAACAGTTCGTCACCCATTGTTACTCAGTTATAACCAGAGTAGTTACATTATATTACATTACATTATATCCCATGCAAGAGCTGTACACTGCAGCAATAAAAGGCCATCAGAATTATTAATTTCTAAAGTTTTGTTCTCCAAACTTTACAACCCTACTGATCAATCTTGTACCACTGCTTTCATTTCTTCCTACATCCAAAACATGTGGCTTGCTCAAGCAATGAACTTTCAACCTACCAGATTTGGAACAAATCTCTAATTACAAGAATAGCCTCCCAATTATCTTTCATGATGCCTATATAGTGCTCTTCCCCAAAATGTATTCTGAGGATTTGTTACTGGTTTGCCTTTGGTTGGGCTTGTTCTTCTTGCCCGACAGCCCGTGCTGAACATCTGCCAAGCTGTTGGGACATTTTCCATAAATACAGTTTGCTCTCGAGTCACCTTACAGTCCAAGTAGACTCAGTTCCAGATACAGAGAAAACGCTCACTATATCACTGTTGTAAATAATTTACTACATCTTTTTAGGTGTACAATAAATGCTTTGCAAAGAATTTCACAGATAATTTATACACTAAAATGAAAACATAAAATGACTGAAAACAATATACAACATTTCACTGTTTTCAGATGCTGAATCATGCTGTGTAATCTCTCTTGTCATGGATGACTTAGAGCACAGCGTTGCAATAGCAGAGCGAGACTGGGAGAGTTTCTATGAGGAGAGTGAGGAATGCTCTATTCAACAGGCGTGGCTTGCAAGCCTGGATGATTCAGGCTTCAGTGACACTGATGATGAGAAAAATTCCACACAAGAGCCTGATTTAAATCTCCAGACCAAGCCTGACAAACCAAATAAGGAGACTGATGCTGCAGCACTGACACAGAGTGAAGTTGATTACTGTAAAACTGAAAACCCTTCAGAGGAACCTGAAAGTTATAAGATCGATAATGAGAGATCTGCTGAGCAAACTGCAGTGATCAGTCTGAGTAATGTTTCAACCACATGCACATGCTTGACCTCAGATAGCAGTGTAAGTGTTAATGATGCCAATTTCACTGATCAACAACATACTGACTCGGATATAAAGGGTTTCAATGAGCGTAATGAAAATCGCAGTGAGGATAAGTCATGTCAAGCCATTGGAGAGCCAATCACTTCCTTCCCATGTATTCAGGATGCCGGGCATGTCGGCAGCTCAGAAGGAGAAACAGCTTTGAAGGTTTCAGAAAGTTCAGCAACTCCAAAAAAAGAGAAAGAACGGTGGTTTGTCACAGTGAATGACAGTCCGGCAATGCTAAGAGTAAAGTCTGGCCAAAAAAAAGGAAGAAAAAAAAAAACCTTTAGGAAGCTAGTCCAAAAGAGCATAGCAACAGGAAGACGGTGCGATAATAAGAAAAAAGAAGTAGTAAGAAAATATGGACAAATATTACATAATGAATTTATGCAACCTCTTCAAACATGTTCTGAAAATATTTACTTTAATCCAGGTCCTAATCATTTTTATGAAGATGTTATTTTGGGCTCATGCAATAATCAAGAGGTAGTTTTATCCCCCATGAAAGAACCTGAAAAAAAGGCCCTTGAAATACCCTTTATTCCAAAAATTAACTGTACTTTAGAGCAATCATCATTTATTGCTGAAGAAGAAAACATAAGTTGTGCTTTTAGTTTTAAATGTAAAGACAATTCAGATGTTCGTACAAAAACATTAGAAAATAATCCTCCTGCTTCTGTGAATTCTCCTTCCCCATTAATTCTCACAGATGGTGCACAATTACAAACTGATGCTCTAATAAATGACCAAAGCATAGCCAAGAAACCCAAAAGTAACACAAAAATCACCACTCCAGAACACCTAATGACCAACAATTTAAGCCATAAAGTTCGTGAAGACACTCAAAACTATAGTTCTAGATTAATTCTGGAAGCATGTTTAACAACTACTCCTTTAGAAAAGCTGCAAGAGCAAGAGTATTTAACACAAATGCAGGAAGAATGGAACCTTCCCTCTCTGGAGACAAAGAATCAGGGATCACAAAAACTAAATCTTGAAGCAGCGGTAGGTCCAAATTGCCCCATATATGCGCTTTCATCTTTTTGGGATGAAATGGAGAAGCTGACAATAAATGACATTTTACATCTAAGATCAGCTCATTACAGGTCTCCTATTAGCAGAAATGTAATTGCTGAGGAAAGTGATGTCCATCTTGAAGATCTGCTGGCTTATAAATATGACAGTGTGCAAGAAAGTAGCTTTATGGATGACTCTGCAGACTCTGGATATTTCACGCATGTAGATGAGTCTAAAGCAGACCGTTCAAGTTGTGAACTCTCTACTCTCTCTGATTCTGATGAAGAGTTTCTACAAATACTTAACAGAAGTGGAAACCCTAGTCCTGAGCCTCAGTATGTCAAAGAACAGACTGAAAATTTTAAGTCTACATACATCCCAGGACATGAATTTGGTCCATATAATGAAAGTGAACCTCTTGACATTATAAAACTGAGACATGAGGATGAAATCCCACATTATTTATATCCAGCTATAACGGTACAAAGCTTATTTCTTACATCTAGTCAGGACAGTAATGGGTATCCTTTTGAACTGGAAGTCATCAGGAAAACACCTGTTTTATCATTTGACAATACAACAGATAATCAATCCATGTTAACCCTTTCTGAGATTTTGAATAAGGGCATTAATGGATCAGGTTCCTCAGATAGATTCAGCAGCACTGTTGCCTCGTTTCCACTTGCACAGAATTTGTCTGTTTGTGAGATGTATGATGATTTCTTCTCAGACTTTGAGATTGGGAATTTTCTCTTTCCTTCAACCCAAGATAAGACAGTTCCCATCTTCTCTGCCTCACACTCAGTGGTGAGAGATTTGGTATTCCCTGAGGTGGAGGAACTCCATTTTGATCCAGACGGAGATAATATGCCAATAAGGGACATGACTTGCTTCAGCAGCCAGCCAGAAATGTCTACCAGTCCCTCAGGAATGCCAAACCTGTGCTTTTCCATGAGCCAAAGAGAAAACTGGAGTAGTCTTTTCTCTCTGAGAAGAATCAGATTTATAGGAAAGGGGAGCACCTGGCACCACAAAGGCACCTCCTGGATTTTTCCAAATGAAGCAAAAAAGGCAATATCCTGTGTCTCAAGAGCTCAACAAATAGCACCAATGATGCAAGAGGGGAACAAATCCCTCCTACAACTGGCAGAGCTACAGAAACATGCTGCATTTATCCCAAGTAAGTAAACGGTCATCCATTTGCAGTCTTCTTATCTAAAATTCCATTTAGGA
>JAQQZR010000036.1:11837413-11859386 GCA_030068235.1 Notoglanidium macrostoma | reverse complement strand
ACAGGTGGCATCCTATCACGGTACCACGCTGGAATTCACTGAGCTCCTGAGAGCGACCCATTCTTTCACAAATGTTTACAGAAGCGGTCTGCATGCCTAGGTGCTTGAAGTTATACACCTGTGGCCATGGAAGTGACTGGAACACCTGAATTTAATTATGTCGATGGGTGAATACTTTTGGCAATATAGTGCATCTCTGGTGTACTAAGAACAAACAGGAACAATCATATCATTAAAGCATCATTTCTCACCACTTCATCCTCTGACCAGCATTTCTCAATGAGTTTAGGGACAGGTTTCTTCACCAGGCACTGAAGAGCTTTGGCTGCATCATACTGGCTTTCATGGAGCTGCAGGAGGTGAAGATGACAAAGGCCTTTTTTATTCAACCATTCATTTCCAAACAGAAAAAAAAACACTAGAAATGTTGGTAAAATGTTGTATAGTTGTATCCACTGCATAAACATTATTTTACTTGACTGTTTAAACACCAATGTCTTATAATATTATCCAATGTAATGTAATACAATACATAAGCCTATTATAACATCAGTTATAAGTGGGCTAAATAGGGTATATAAGCCAGAACACTTTGTCATTAAACAGTTAACAGTTGTGTACGATAGTACAATTAACTTGATATAACATAGACTAAATATTTTCAGTGTGTACTGCATGCTATGATAAAAATGTTTATTATTTTTCTTTTTTCCCCTGATGAAAATCCACATTGTAACAAATACCTGTTGTACAATAAACACACATGTGTAACTGGTGTAATTTAGATCATTTTGTTATGATTTTTTTGTCTCTGCGAAAGACATGGTAAAATTTAACATTTAAAGTCTCAACTTATTGTTCATATTATTCAATATCTTCACTAAAACTAAGAACAAAATGTAAGTAGTTATGAGAGCAAGTAATGCGTGTCTGGATCAACGGATAGGTCCTAGGAGTTCAAAGGGTTAATTAAAATCAATGATCTAATGGCATGAAAAGACAGCCAACATAGCTTTAATACACATGAACGCTAACAGAGACGTATGACTTTCAGCAGTCAGGGTGAACATGTTATACATCACCAGGACAAAGTCTCTCTTGTGTGGTCTATTGTCCTGTTATGCAGTACAGAATTACTTAATTAAAAAACAAAACAAAACATAAAAAACAGATTCTGCTTCTCACTGGATATTCAAGACTGAAATGGGCTGGATCCTGTTTCAGTGGAAGAACACATACATAGTAGAGAAATATAAATCAAATGTGCATTTCAAGTTTTGTGAAAACTAAAATCCAACTGTCAGTTGTCAGTTTAGTAGTGGTGATTCCTCCTTTCTCAGAACCAGTACAACATCTGTGTGAGCTTCTCAGATTATAACATAATATTAATATAACCTACATGAACAATAACACTTATATTTGCAAAAGTTAAAGGGAAAAAAAAAAAAATTAAACAACTGACCGTGTTTAATGCATTCAATGTGGTGTCATCGCGGGAGGCTGCAAGACAACCATCCTCTGTTGATCCTCCATCACACATCCCTGCAAACGCTGCCATGCTCCTGATTATAAATGAACAAGATGCTCAGGGATAAGCCTTATACATTACAAACACTAAAGCCAAAATTCAATAACTCTCACACCTATACTCATCTGAATTTAAGTGAGTAGGTATAGCATAAAGCTAGCACCCTCTTACCTGGCAGCACGCAAATACATGAGAAGGTCACAGTCATTGACTCCTGGTGTCCAGACTAGTTCCTCTTTCTCCGTCACTGAGCCTATGCCAGGGTTAGGAAGCGGCTGAAGCTCAGGGAGTTTGGCCTGCATACGTGCAAGCAAGCACAATCATATTTATGCACATATGCATGCACATAAGAAAAATGAATATTACAGATACAAACATACATGTGTATAACATCCATTAAGACCAATGCACAGTTAAAATGATTAGGGCCTAAAAATTTGTCGTCATGATTCTTAACCACTAATTCCATAAGATATACTGGGTGCAATAAGCCTTTTTACACACCTGATGACTTGGGCCCACTCTAATCTCCCCTTGCGTGCTGTTCAGCTGCCTAAAATGCAGAAATCCTGTTATTCCTAATACCATCTAATCCCAATAATTTACTGCCATTTTGAAAGCAAGGCAAATGTCATCGTAATATTGCAACAGGAACATAAAATATGACACAGTTCTGAATATAGAAACAAACAGAAAAAATTCAAACACTTTAAAAACATCTTGAATTGTAAATTATAAACAGAGTTAAAACATAAGATATTTAGGCTCCAGGGTTGTACTAATAAATTACAACAAACAACTGTAATCATAGTTACAGAAGTACAGTAATATCTTATATAGTATACAATAACACAAAATCCAGTACATTTGCTCATTTGGCTGACCTACATTTGATGCAGAGGTTAAGGGTCTCGCTCAAGGACCCAACGATGACAATCTGGTGTTGCTAGAACTTGAATCGGGACCTTTTATGCTGTAACTGAAAGCCTTAAACACTGAACCACCACAACTAGTTCAAATTGCTCACAATGAGTTAACCACTTCCACCACTGAATTAACTTGCACTCAGAGACAGCAAGTTAGTTGAGCTAGTCAACAGCAAAATAAGCAAATGTACTGGATTATTGTATTTTATACTGTGTAAGATATTAATATTTTACTGTAAATCTACTTTTTTTATTGGAAACTATGCTGTATATGTACAGTATAAGTACAGTAATCTTTCTACAGTGTACACCAGAATGTAATATATGCTAAACATACAAGATGCAACAACTGTGCAAAAATTCAGAATTGTATTTTCATCACAGCCGGTGTGAGCTATAAAACGGTATCTTACAGACAAACACACAAACTGCTTCTGAAGACACTGTAAAAGTTCGAGCTGCGCCATGACGGGCGCTTCCTCCGCGTTCCACCCTTTAAATCAGCTCGTGCACAGTGTTAATCACAGCAAATCATTTGCCTATCAGCGGTCTGGAGACTCCGTCCAAGTCCCGCCCATTCATCTGTCGCAGCCAATCAGGGCCCGGCGGCGTCGTTCCCTCCAAAGGTTATATAAACAGGAGCTTAAACACGTAGCGTCTCTGCAAATCACTAATTTCGCAGATGGGCGAATAGTGAAATATAAAGCACAGTATTTATAATTAAAGCCAGAAATACCATGAAGCACGACTGTGTAACGCTATTTGAGCCGTTTCTTTTTTTACTAACGGCGCCAAATCCATATGTCCTTCCCCGGAGAATAATTTGATTACTAATTAGGCGAATGAAACTTAACTTATAACCGCAATGTTCACCGTAACTCGAATCTAAAACACGATAAAACCCGTAAATGGTGGCAGGTTTGCATCTCGTTCTGCTTTTCCTCGTGCCAGAATGCTGGACGGCCTTCACTTAGCGTCTGTGTGTAGCAGAGCGAGGCAAGCTGTCAAGTTCACAACCATATCTATATTTGCAGCAGAATGCAGAAGTACTCCGCGGCGTCTGACAAAAACGCAAGCATAAACGAAAAAAAAGAGACAACTGTAAAACAGAGAAAGCCTACAAACCTTCGCGGACTGAACAGGTCGTCCATGGTGGGAGCTCTTTCTGTTGTGTTTACAGTTTGTTTTCGGTCTGCGGCGGCGGCCCAAAACTATGCTATTCGCCTATTTCATACTAAGCTACTCAAAATGGAGGCTAGGCTGAGGATTCTCTCCCCGAGCTCAGGCGATGACCTCAGCGTTCACGCGCCAGCCTACCGAGCTGCTGCCGCTCGAGCAGCGTTAACTGAGCATGTGACGTCCTTCTCTAATGCAATCAGCCACAAACCGAGCCTCAATATCGCACTCAATCCGATACTACTACTGCTAATGGAGGCGTGATATGGAAACCGTGAAATTAAAGCGTTTGAAGCACGCAAACCGCGCAGTGAAATTAGATGTATCGGTAACACTAATCACTTCAATCAACACCTCAAAATGGATGTCTGCTCAGTTACAGAGTATCGACTTCTTCTTCTTCTCCCTCCCCTAGAGGATCAGCTTCACACCCGTTTAAATTCCATTATGTAACGGGTGTAATCATTTTACTCCCATCTTTACATGGGCTTGATTTGCTCCACAGAAAATTTTCTTACCAAATCCCTCACTTAATTCGTACATACCTACTATAAATCCATATAAAAGTTAAATATGCATGTTGGATCTAATAAGATCATAACTGTGCAGAAATATCCCATGTCCAACAAACGTTTTAACACATTGTAGTAGATGCAAATTGTTTGTCCCCATGCATGATTAATAAAAGTCTATTTTAGGACTGCAGGACCTGTGAACAACAGGAAGGTTCAATGGCACCAATTTCTTGTCACTTAAAAATAATAATAATAATAAATGTATACCCTAAAATAATATAGAATTAAATTCAATTTACTTAAACAAATAATTGTCACATGGTGGAGAACAAGGTTTTTGAGGTCATGTTTATTTTTAATCTGCTGCAACCACAGGATACTCCAAAACCACAGACATATAATTGGCTTTTTATAAATACAATTCTCCATAAGTTAGTGATTAAGTTCACAGTACCGATGTTTTACCAACCATAAATACTGCTCAAATTCCTTCAGGACATGAATTTATCCATTATGAAATACTTCCAACCTGGTCAGAGATACAGTACAGATTTCTATACGTACACTTTAGTTTTCTATACTGACAGTAAGCACAAGTTAGATTGTCCTAAGAGGGATTTGTAGTGTAGTCAGTAGTTCCGTCTCAGTTCAGTGGGTTCCTGAACTTCCTCCCTGCAAAGTGAGCCTTATCACCCAGTTCCTCTTCAATTCTGTGGAGAAAAAAAAAAACTATTACAATATGAATGGCTGAATACAGTACCAGAAAACAGCTACGGACATACTGAGGAAGTGGTAGCTGAGCAGTGAAGGCTTTGGGCTACCAACTGGATTATTGAGTGCAAATCCAAGCACTGCTGGCTCCCTGAGCAGGACCATTAGCCCTCAACTGCTCAGTTGCATCCAATCTCAACTGTCAGTCACTTTGGATAAAAGCATCAGCCAAATAAGCAAATGCAAATGTAAACCAATGAATATTTTAAATAGTGTAGTATTTTAATAGTTTCAAAGAAAGAGGTAAAATCTTCACTCCAGATGCATCATTTTATATTCAAAATAATATGCTACAGACACCGGTTTCGATCATGATAACTAGAAGGTATTTGTGCATGTAATTGTTAACTTGACAAAGACAGACACCTGAGGATCTGGTTGTATTTGGCCAGGCGCTCAGAACGACAGGGCGCTCCCGTTTTGATCTATGAAAAGAGAATAAAAATAAGGAAAATTATACAGAGCTTCTAAATAAACAGTGAATACCTTACCCGAATAACATAACTAAAGTTGGGCAGATTGTTGAACAACATACAAACGGTTTTACCACCAAGCCAATAGCTTCTGAATTGTTCATGTAAATCCCACCCAAATCTTGTAAAATGACTATTGCATCCACACTTCATCTCTAATTGTATCTAAATAAAGGTTAGAACAATACATACCTGTCCAGTGCACAGGCCAACCACCAGGTCAGCAATGAAAGTGTCCTCAGTCTCTCCTGAGCGGTGGCTCACCATCACACCCCAGCCACTGGACTGAGCCATCTTACAGCTACAAGGAAACAATAGTTCAAAGGATCGGCAAAATGACTTGCTCACTCAATTACACATCAAACATCAGGATGAAGATGTCTGTGGCATGGATGTTGGTACCAGATGGGCTGGTTTAAGGATCACCCACCCACCCTCTAGAGTACATAGAATGGTAAAGGGGGGGGGGGGGACCCCCTCCTCTATGTGGAAGGTCTGCAGACTGGGACATCTTGTTGATGGGAGAGATCAGAGGAGAATGACCAGACTGGTCTGAACTGATAGAATAAGCACTCTTTATGGTGAGCAGCAAAGCATCTCACAATGCACAGACCTTGAGGTGGATGGGCTACAACAGCAGAAGGCCATGTCAGGTTCCACTCCTGTCAGCCACAAACAAGAATCTGGGGCTACCAGACTCGCTGAAACTTGAAAGTTGAAGAGTGGGGAGTTGGTTTTTTTTTTTTTTTTTTTTTTTAAATCTTCAATGGTCCAGATATTTAATGATCTGCTGTTGTAGCTAATTACCTCAAGATTCAATGTTGTGCATGCTGAGATGCTTTTCTGCTCACCATGGTTATAAGGAGTAATTTGAGTTACTATATCCTTCCCAGCAATTTTCCTTTGACCTCTCTAATCAACAAGGTATTTCAACCTGCAGACCCTCCACACACAGGATGATTTTTTTGTTTTGGCACCATTCCGTTTAAACTCTAGAGATTGTCATGTGTGTGAAAAACCCAGGAATCAGCAGTTTACAAAATACCCAAACCAGCCCATCTGGTACCAACATCCATGCCACGATCAAAGTCAAAAGAGTTCACACTTTCTTCATTCTCATGTTTCATGTGAATATTGAGTGAAGCTTTTGACCTGCATGATTTTTTGCATTGCACTGCAGCCATGTGATTGGCTGATTAGATAACTGCATGAATCAGCAGGTGTAAAGGTGTTCCCAAAAAAAGTGGACAGTGTGTATATAATGATTCTAAAATCAACTGATTACATTTGGGTTGCATAATTTTAAGTAATTTAATAATAATTTCCAAGCTTGATTATATAAATGCAAAACTAGTTATTGGTATTCCATGGCCATTTTAATCCTAACAAGATGGATCAAAGAAATATTGTACATCTGCATAATACTGGAAAATTTACGATTTCTACCACTTCTAGCCTTTTCTCACAGTCCTCATATACATGTTGATTTAATGGTCACTAGTTAAAAGTATAGTATGTAAAAAGTATGAACGTCTTTAGTAGCCTATACAGAAAAAGTAGGATGCCAATTCTCTTGTAACCCAGTGAATTGTGAACTCACGCCTGCAGGGACTCAGTCACAGAACCAATCTGGTTCACTTTGAGCAGCAGACAGTTGCAGGCCTTCTCCTCCACTGCTTTGGAGATGCGTTTGGGGTTAGTAACAGTCAGGTCGTCCCCAACCACCTGAATGTCTGTAGTGCTTGTAAAGCTAGCCCAGGCCTCCCAGTCATCCTGGTCAAATGGATCCTCAATGGACACCACTTCAATATAGGGGGGAAAAAAATATTAGAAAAAAAAAAAACTGAACTTACTGAGCAAAGGGTAAAAGCACCAAACACATGACAACAATGGGTTAATGATAATGTGAAATGAATACATTTTAAAGCCGATATGTTACAAAGCAACAAAGAACAATTTAGAGCTCAAAGTTTAGCAGACTAAGGACAGGGGGTACCTGGGTAATCCTGCACAAAGCTGTTGTACAGCTCAGCAAGTTCCTCAGGGGTGATGTAACGACTGGGGTCATCAGGTGACTTGAAGTCCAGATCATATTTTCCATCCCGGTAAAACTCTGATGCTGCCACATCCATGCCAATCACAACTTGATCTGAGTAACCTGCTTTGCTGATGGCAGACTTTAGCAGCTCCAGAGCTATAAAAGACACAGATATTGCAGTTAACTTTGATGCACAAATAAAGCTGCTGATTCACTGTTACTACAACTAGTTCGTCATCATACTACCTTCTTTATTCTCCAGGATATTTGGAGCAAATCCACCCTCATCGCCTACATTGGTGGCGTCCTTGCCATACTTTTCCTTAATGACGTTTTTGAGGTTATGATAGACCTCAGCCCCGATGCGCATGGCCTCCTTAAAGCTACTGGCTCCCACTGGCAGGATCATGAACTCCTGCATTGCCAGCTTATTGCCCGCATGGGAGCCACCATTTATCACATTGAAAGCCTTGAAGAACAAAGCAGGCAACACAAATATTACTCCAAAAAATTTAAATGATTTTCAGTATCCGCATTCAACAGTGCTCACCAAATCAACCAACACCAAATTTGTATCTTTATTAGGAAATAAGTAATGAAGAGGGCAGCGAATCTCCATCTACCACATCTGTGGTGCAGATGGAGCAAGAATTGATACACTTCTCTGTACTGAGGAACAAAACAAAATCTGTTCAATCTAAATATGCTTATAATGGATGTTTGTTTCAAGCAGTCAATAACGGATTCTTCATATAATGAATCTTCATTCAGTCAGACATCCATCTTGAGTAACCCCTTTATGATTATCAGAAAGCAAAGCTACTCTAACTAATGGCATATTTTTGGGACATGGGCGGAAACCCGTTGAACTGGAGAAACAGGAGAAATGGCTGTTCGTCTCGGGGGTTAGCCCTGTGATAGATTGGCAACCCGCCCACGGTGTACCGCACTTCTCACCCAAAGTCAACTGGGATTGGCTCCAGCTTCTCAGTGACTTTGGCATACAAGTGGGAGAAATAATGGCTGGATGGATGCACTTCTGCTAGAAGAATTTCTAGTTATGGGTTCCAGAAGTAGTCAGGATCAATAAAGATTTCATCATCTGCTTGATCAGGCATGGATAACAGAAAGAACAAGTTACTCGAATTACTCTAACTTGCTATTTGGGTGTATAGGTTGTAGGGCTGTAGTTTTAAGTTTATATTATGTAATTGCTTATTTAAAGATGTATTTAGGTTCAACAACTGCCCTTAGAGTTCCATTCTAAGCAAGTTTTAAGTGAACAGATACCAAATACTACATGTGTGCTACATAAAAACCTGACCGTTAAAAGGCTGAAGTATTCCTTTATTTCACAGTAAGTAGTTTCTGATCAATTTTAATTTTTCTGCTACTCACTGGCACTGGCAGGATGACCTCTGGGTTGCCTGCAAGATCAGCAATATGTCGATACAGAGGGACACCTTTCTCTGCAGCTCCTGCCTTGCACACAGCCAGGGATACACCCAGGATGGCATTAGCACCAAATTTAGCTGAGATATAAATGAACAGGGGACAAAAATGTATCATTTAATAAGGCAATTAATGACAGCTTATCCAAAATGATCAATTTCAGTTTTTTTTTTTTATAACTCTTCCATTCAGCTAGAGCAAAGGGATTCTAAATCCCATAACTTTTCCTACATTTTTGACTCATCTTAAGTTTTGCTCATGCAAAGAACCCAAGTATGGAAAAACACATCCTATAAATGAGGAAATAATGTTAATATATTATAACAACTTACATTTGTTATCAGTTCCATCCAACTCCAGCATGAACTGGTCAATCTTCTCTTGCTCAGTTACAGGAATTCCCTAGAAAATGAAACCTGGCTTATTTTATGTGCTTTTCAGGGCTGCAATAACAAGGTTTTACAATTTCTTTTGGTAAACAATTTAAAAACACTTCAAACCTGTTCAATCAGTGCAGGTGCAATTGTTTGATTGACATGCCCAACAGCCTTTGAGACACCTGCAGTACAATAAATTCAGCATTAAAAAAATATTACAACAAATCCATCCTCTGCTTCAAGACTGCATAACAAGAGGAAAGCAGGTAAAGGTCTATGCATGGACTGATTAGTCATTCACAGTCACACACCAATGCTCATCATGCTCAAACACAGACTGCTACGCAAGCAATGAATTGTATAATCTTGTCAACCTGATCATAAACTGAAGTTGATCACAAAGTTTTATTCATCATGCTACTATCGGTTTATTCATCATCCACTCAATGGTCATTAAAGTTACCTGGTAATACCAAATAAATACCATTAATGGGCCTTTATTTTCAATTTGTTATAGATATAAAGGATGCATAGCAGAAGAGAAAGAAGAAAAAAAAAAAAAAAAAAGAGAAAAAAAGTATACTCCACATGATATACTGTGTACACAAAGTTGTACATAAAAATACAATGTATAAGGGTGTAAAACATGCATTCATCTTCAATACCAATTTTATGCCTATACCAGGAACACTGGGTGAACAATAGGAATTAACCCATGATGGGACCACAGTCCATCACAAGGCAACATGCAAGCACACATTCACACACACCACATTTTGGGAGATGTAAGGAAATCAGAGAACCTAGAGGAAGTCCATATAGGCTCAGGAGCACTGACAAACTCAAGATGAAACTGAGGACGTTGGAGCGGTGAGGTAGCAATGCTACCTGCTGCATCACCCTTTTTAAAAATATGATTTCTGATTATCATCATTGAGAACACATTAAATGTATTGACTATCAGAAACATCTACAAGCCTTTTCATTACAGATGAAATCCTATAGAGAACAATTTAGACTTGCTAATAATTGAACTCCAAACCCCCCCCCCCCCCTTTAGTTTCTTTAGATGCTAAAGACCTAGAGGAAATAACCTAGAGGCTACGATATAGCCAAGACAGCTTCAGAGGACAAAATGACAAATTTCAGTTTCTTTAATAAGGCAATAACATAAGAGCTGTAGTCCTATTATTACTCAATTTGGTACATACACACCTTTGCCCAAGTAGAATAATTTATCATCGTCTCTTAACTCCAGAGCTTCATAGATGCCAGTGGAAGCTCCACTAGGAACAGCAGCTCGAAACAGTCCTGCGGAGACGTAACCCATCAAAGGCATCGATATGAACTAAGAGGCACCAGTATGAACCAAGATAATTAAACAAAAAATATATTCCTGTCCGCAAAAACTTGAAAAACCATCTGATGTTAATTTCAGAACATTAATACAATCTTAGCTCCGAACTGGCATATATTCTTAAGAATAACGAGGAAGACTGACCTTTATCAGTGTAAAGGTCCACTTCTACAGTCGGGTTCCCTCTGGAATCAAAAATCTCCCGGGCATGGATCTGCACAATGGACATTTTGCTAAAAAAAGACAGTAAAAAGGAAAGTTATATACATATTTAACTTTCGCAAATGGTTATTGTACATAAAGTATATGTAAAGTGTTATCCATATGACCCATAACACACCCATTTAATCATAGAATATCCAATGCAAATGATTTAAAACTTGAACATGTGTTTTTTGAGGTAATAGTCTGCAGAACTTTTGTGCTTTAAAAGACTCATCGCTTTAGCAGGATTTTAGGTTTGCTAGATTAATTTCTCAAGTCTTGCACATGCACAGGGGTTGTACTGGGTAAGAGAAATGAGCCCCAAACACTGGTTTATGCAAACAGGATGCAACAACTATAAATTAATGTACAATAATCGATGGAAATGTAAAAACACATACTGGTGTTAATAATAAAAATGACAACACAAGAGCTCATTTTAAAGAAAAAAAAGGTTTTTTTTTTGTTTTTTTTTTAAACTAATAGTAGTTTCAGATCAATAAAGCAAAATGGGTTGAATTTCCAGTTACATTAACATGTATCAGAAATGAATCATAAGCCATTCCCTAACGTAACGTAGATGGTAAGACGTAGATTGAATACTGAAAATGTAAGATCCAGTTTCAAACAGGAATCAGCTAAAACAACTTAAGTACAAGTATCAAAAACTATTTTCAATCGAATTTATGATACCAATGTTGAGAAATTAAGACATTAATTAAAATTTTAATTAATTGAAATGTACAACTTTAAAAATAAGTGTGATCTTGCCAATATTTTAACCAATGACTGATTTCAAACATGGAGCTAACATTTTCTCCTTGAATCCAAAGCACAGGATTAAGGGCCCCAATTAGATTTAGCTCGGTCATCACTTATCACACAGAGCCTCTGTGAGCATGCGCATGTACATGTACTTGTGATGTTGCAAACAATGTCTCTCACATCACAGCTAGAAGGTTCTGGGTTTGAACCTTTAATGGGAGCCTTCTCATACAGCTGAAAGACTTGCGGATTAGTTCGCCTGACTACTCTATATTGCCTACAGGTTTAAATGTGCAAATGGATATTCATCTGTTGTAAGCACTGTGACAGAATGGCAACCTGCCAGGATGTACCCTGCCGGTCACCCAAAGTCAGCTGGGATTGGCTCCAGCTTCCTCAAGACCCTCAACAGATGAGTGGTATAGATGATGGTCAGATGAATCCTCAGGTCAACAACTGTTTAAATCTGTGTGTACGAGAGTGAGGATCTGCTGCACTGCAGTTTGCTGAAGAGTTACGTAGGGAAGTGTATTAGAGTTATAATATTATATATTCTTAATGAAAGCCAGCAGGCACAGTGACAATGCAGAGATGCTTACTCTACTTCTCAAAAACACTTTTGTAGTGTCTTGCTGGTTTAGATTATTTTTATAAATGCAATGCAAATAGATTTTTATTAAAAATGTAGGTAAATTCCATAAAATTATTTCAGCTGTAATTAGGCAAAGAAGAGCTTCTTTGGAGAAAGAAAACGGCAATTGAGCCGTTTGGAAGCCGAAAGAGTCGGTTCTTTTTGGTGAGCCGAGTCAAGGTTTCTGTGCATCATTTCTGTTCTGCTGAGGGGGAGAACTCCACATCTGACTCGGGCAAAAAATAAATAATAATAAATAAATAAATAAATAAATAATTTTATCGTCCACATGCTTTGCTCCTCAGCCACAAAAGCATCATTTTTTTTCCTCCCAGGCACTACGTTATAAAAATGATCAAATGAACAATAGAGAAAAAATCCTGAATGCAGGGTATTTCCGTTTTAAACACTTCACCTGACTCCATGATCTGCTGTGTCAGACTCAGCAAGGCCTAGACCTTACGTGCTTCCAACGATTATAACATTAATAATGATACCACGTTACAAAACAACCGTCCCTTTGCATCCAATTAACTCCCTGACTCACACAGCTGCAGTTTTGGAAAAAAAAAAAAATACTACAATGAAATTTAACAAGTATAGGAGATGCAGCTGAATATTCGTTTTATTGTGCGATTAACTGTAAAAAAAAAAATTTGTATAATAACAATGCAATACTTCATAAAATGTTATTTACCTTGGTGATAGACACGCAGTGAAAGGGAGCTGAAGGACAAGGAGTTATCTGGTTGAATGAGCTTGAGCGACTTATTACCGCTGTCACGCGTTATCCCTCCGCCCAGGGTTGGATACTAGTTGATATTCACCTGCAGTCACACTGATCATGTCCAATCAGGTGGTGAGTGACTAAAGCATTAGCCAATCCTCGTGCAGAAGGCGGGTTTTTACTCAAATACGCGTGGAGAAAAAACGAGGTTGAGGGCTTTGTCTGTCTTCTTCGGAAATACAGTATTCAGTACGGATACTGAGCACATCGCCATCTACTGATTAAATCCACTGATCATCTGGTGTCTTCAGTGCACAGAGAGCACGAAAAAATGACAAATGTTTATATGTCAACACGCAGTGACCACCTTTTCAGTTACACCTACCATATCTGCATTTATATTAAGTATACAAATACTAACAAATACTTTAGACCATCTGCTGCTGTGCACAGATTGTCAGTCCATCTCTACCCTATCCTTTAGTACACAGGTTCCCAGCCCTGGTCCTTCAGGGTCTTGAGGACCATCCAGCTTTTCTTGTAGTTGTCATTTGTGAACTACATTATAGTCTGTATGTTTTTGCCTCGTATCCACAGTTCATGTTTATGATAGTTGTTTTAACAGTATTAGTTGTTTAGTTTGTAGGTCACATAATAAATTATCTGTGTGCACCCCCCCCTCCCCCTCTACAGTCCCTAACAGAAAGATCGACCTAACAATGGATTCAGCAGATTTTTTTCAACGTTCAAGAACTCCTGGAGAAGAACCACCTGAAGTGGAAGCAATAGGGGAAGAGAGATTGGATCACTCCCACACTGGAATGGCTCAAAGGTGTGTGCCTCTAAGTAATTGTTTTTGAGAAAAAGGCTCCAGACCCAGCTAGAACCATATCCCACCCTTCCTGCCCCCCTAGGGTTACCTACCCCTCCACCCTGCAGGGGATGCCATTACATTTCAGAGCTTCGCCATGAGCAACACTCCATCTCCCTGCTCTGCCACAGTTATCAATACACCACCCTGATCCACTTTAGACATCGATCCACCTTCCTATTCCACTGAAGACGTCACTCTGCCTTCCTACTCCGCTGAAGACATCTCTCAGCCTCCTTGCTCGCCTGAGGACATTGCTCCGCCTCCTTTCTTGGCTAAGAACATCACTCCACCTCCTTGCTCCGCCAATGACGCCGCTCCTCCCACCTGTTTTACAGTGTATATCACTTCCCGTTCTTGCTCCGCTGAGGACATTGCTCCTCCCACCTGTTTCACAGTGTACATCACTCCCCCCTCTTTCTTCCTGGAAAAGGTCACTCCTCCCTCTGGCATCATTCCCTCCTCATGCTTTGTGGAAAACATAGCTCTCCCCTCTGGCTTCGTGGAGGATGTCATTCCGAGTCCTTGCTCGTCACTCCACCTCTTTTCTTCACCAAGAACAACGTCGCCCCTTTGCTATGCAGAAGAGATCGGTCTGCCTGTCCAGAAGAGACCAGTTCTGCTGGCTATGCTAAGGGTATCACTCCCAATGTATTCTGTCATCTTAAGGGCCCTTATCAGTTAAGAGACATCTTGTCTGGCCCACCGCTTGACTATATTTTGCTCTTTGATAGCCGTGTGATCTATCATGGTAGCGCCAGTGGGTCCAGAACTACACTACCCATCAGCCCCAGCCCATCGCTTGCTTCACTAATCACCCTCACCTGTGTCTCATTATGCTTGTAAGCACCACTATTTAAGTTCCAGTCTTCCAATGTCATGCTTTTGTTATTGTTGTGGTGTGTGTCACAGTATTGCTTGTCTGTATCTTAGTCTATCTTGGTGCCTCATATCCACAGTTTATCTTTATGGTTCTTGTTTTCACAGTGTGGTTGTTTTGTTAGTATGCCAAATATTATCTGCACTTGCATCTGCCTGCCTCTACAATTCCTGACAGGAAAAAGAAGTCTAGCCTCTAATTTTCCTGCAAGGTAAACTAACAAGGTAGGTGTGTGTTTGATAAAGTGGGCAGTAAATGTATACAGGTACCAGAGCCGCACACATCCTTTAGCCCAAGGATGTTTTACTGTCTGTATTATTGGTTTTGTTTTCTGAAGTATATAAATATCCTGTAGTTTCACCTCCTAAAACCTCAAAAATGTTTTTCTGGTGATGAAGGATGTTGTTCTAAAATGTCCTGCTTCTCTGGAAATCTACAATTACTGAAGTATACTGCAATTATTTTCTTGCTTCTTCACACATACTAACACAGGGGTGAGTAGAATTTAACAACATGCCCCACTACATCAAAATAGAGTTGTGGAGCCAGATCTGCTGGATTTGGTGTGTGCACTGGAATTATCATATTAGCCCACTGTAGTTACATGCAGTCATATGTTAACATTGTGAGTGAATATCAAATGCAGATGTAGCATGAGAAACTTTATCAGCAGCTGCTATGTAATATAGTGATTGCCAGCATTGTTGTACACTGATTGTCACTGATTATTATGATGCCTTTCTTGCATAATTAAGTAGATAGCCAAAGAGGCAGAGAGACAAACTGAAAGACTGACTGATAGACCGGCAGGTGGAGAGGCTACAAGCTCACATAAGATCTGAAGCTCTGTCAGAGTTGGAAAAATATGCCAAGGGCATGTAAGGCCAAGTGAATAAAAGGATAGGGGCTGCTTTGTTTAAAGACCAAACAGCATCTTTTAATGTTATTTAACCATAAAAGAGGTTAGAAATGTTGATTTCTTTTTCTGTCACAGAAAAAATATAGCGGATATAAATTAAGTCTATAAATAAAGTATTAAAAACCTAGGGTTAGGGTTAGGGTTAATGCAGCTACCCAATGCAGCTACCCCCCCCAATGCAGCTACCCAGAGGAGAAGGTGATGAAACAAACTGTGGGACAATGGTGTGTTTGTGAGAAAGACAAGCCTGACAACTCCCTTAGATCAGGAATCCCTCAGGTCAAGTCTCCTCATGAATCCTCTCTCACTGTGTGTGTGTTTGTATGTGCAAGTGGATTAAGTGGTTCTGGGGCTTGTTTTGTTGTTCCTACATCACACAAGCCCTCAGGAGGCCACTTTCGATAGCCAGCTGATCCCAGTGTTCCACCTCCCTCCTGCCAGTGAAACTGACATCTGGGAGCTCATTAGAGGAGGAAGGAGAGGCAGTGAGCCGTCTCCTGGGTTACAGAACTGAAGTGTGTCTCTGGGTAAAGTTCCTGCTAGTGGAAACTCCGATTGTCCAGCCAATTAACAAAACATATGATTCTGGAAAATACATCACACTTCAACATATAAATGGAACAATTTTTCACTTGTGCAAAATAGCTTGGCTCTGTGAATAGTGACTGAAATGTGGGCATAGTGAATTCTGACAGACATAACATTGCCTCAAGCCTCATAAGAATAAATGAATGTCCTAACACGAAGTAATCTAAATTCATAACTTCACTAAAGATATAGATATAGTTATGAGAGAGAGACTTGGGGACATTTTATTTTGTATTATGGGTTTAAATCTGAACCTCACTGCAAAATAAAATACAACTCCTTCAATGTTTCCTTATATTGCAGTTATATATATATTTTAACAAGAGTAATCATCTTTATAATAAATTCATTATATTGTCTAAAAAAAAAAAAAACTGGGAGCAGAGAAATGTAAAAATAAATTTGAACTGATGTTTGTCATTCATGTCTCTCTTTTATTGTTCTTCCCCTGCAGGTGTTTCCATTTCTACGTACTGTTGGAAGTTGGGTGTTTTTTTTTTTTTTTTTGTTTTTTTTTATTCAAATAGACTGCTTCCAGAGCTTTTAAAGAGCACATGCACAGGATTTGGAAGTCAAATCCTAGACTTTTGCACTCCAAGTTGTAGCTTGAGCTTGAGAGAGTGAGTAAGGGGTGTGGTTTCTTAAAGCTTACCTCATCCACCCCAGTGGACTTCTCTTGTAACCTGACGAATCACATGGCACAAAACACACCTGTGTATGCATGGAGCACAGCCATTGGTCAGAGTATGAAAACGACACCTGGGCAGGGCTCCAAGGTGTACCTGAAGACCCAGATCTTTTTGTAGGCGCAGTTTCTTTGCTTCAGGAGGTTTAGGAGATTGTGTTTCTCATAGTGCTTGAGATTCCACTTCTATTGTTCTGCTGATTTGTTAAACCAGCAGTTCTCCTCAAACAGGCTGGCGAACTTTGGGACAAGATGGAAGAAGCAGTTGGCTCTTTGGTAAATGGAAGGAGCAGGAAGTAAACTCCTTTGGTTAAATGAGCACAACAAGGCGACACAATGGTATTTCTTGTTCATGGCTGCATCCTGACTGACCACGTCAAGAATCAAAATGGTAACTTGAATACAATTCAGTTTCTACTATTTCTAAAATTTATTTAAAAATTAATGCTCTTGCTTAATAGATTAAAAGTAGACAGAAATGTAGATGCTTTACAGATTAATTATAACCCCCATGACCTGACAAACCTGTTGGGTCAGTTCTAAACAAACTGAGAATGAGAACTTATTTGTTTAGATACTAAACAGGAAATATGCAGCATTTATTTCAAATTGTAATGTTATAATGCTAGTACATTTTATTAAGCTTGACCTAAGAATCTCTCCAATATGTGGTAGTGTTTTAAGTCTATATCACTTTTTGTTTTGGACTTACCTTGTCCTAATGTCTAATATTTTGCTGTCTTTGCTCTTTAAAAAGCTTATTAGAATTAGTTAAGTTATTTAAGTGGCTCAATAAACAACTCTTCAGTTTATGAGGGACAGATGTATGATGTGTATTCTTTATTGTTCAGATGAATGCATGCAGAATATGTAGTGTTTTAATTTGGATTTAGTATTTCTTATTTTAATTGAGTTTGGGGCAGATCAAGTTTGGTTTCAGGTGTCATTCAGATGAGCGGTCAATCAGGCACAGCCTCAGGTGCAGATGACCAAGGTGCCATTTTAATAAACGTGACTAAGCACTTCCATTGCCACTTCAGTAACCTGCTGTAAATGCTGTGTTGCATGACAGACACGGGATTGTTTTGATGAAGGTGCAACCAGCAAGGCTCTCCCGAGCTTACTCTCCCTGGTGATTTCTCTGAGGTTGACAATGCCTTTGGGACACTTCAGAGCGTTAATTAGTCAGAGGTAACTTTGGGAAATGAGCTTGTGTGATCTAATAAGTACTACTACATGGTATTTTACATAATTGTAAAATGAAAGACCTCCCATTATTTGCAGTCATGAAAGGATGAGAAATGCAGCTCTAGAAATCTGAAATTTAAGCAGAGGTTTATTATTTTAGGGTGGGTTTTTTTGTATGATTTATTTTTTTTGTTTGTTTATCACTGCTTCTCAACAGCTTTAATTACAACAAATTATATGAAATAATTTATATAAATAGATTAGAAAGAAAAATATTTAATATTGTAGTTAAGACAATTATGTGATGCCTCAGTGACCATTGCAGAGAAAATATATCTTTTGTTAAAAAATGTAGCTGTATTTTAAATAAGTTGAGGATAGCTAGAACTATAAAGGAGCGAGCAATCTGAGCCTGGGTGGATATTTAACAAGCATATAAATACATTGTACTGTGGTACAATGACTATAGTGACAGTGGGATACTCCATTTATTTACACATTTTATGTGCATATTGATGAATTTAAGGTTGGCAATTTTTAAACACTTCCTATTCCCAGTGATTTAGCAGCGAACAGCAAGATGAAACCGCAAAATGACAACATGGATGGTCATCTCCATCTTACGAGGCAGTTTTGGATGTCCTAGAATTCTCTAATACTGCCTGGTAATGATGCAGATGGCCCTCTACTCCAATAACTCTACAGAAATGCAGTGATATGCTATATCTCATGGAAGATTAAAATAAGTTAAGATTATCTTTTTATTGTTATTATTTTGACTCTGGTCTTAGGACACATCTTACCTGACAGTGCTGGGCTAATCACTGGTGTTCTAACACTGTCTGGTAATGATGCATCCTGAGAGCAAGAAACATGAGTATCATCCATTGTGAAGAATTTTATCATTTATTATAGAAACATTTACTTTCAGGATCAACATTCTAAGACCGACTGAAACCTGCCTCACCAACTAAATGCAATGTGTCACATGTAATCAGTTATAAAATATCATTTGTTGTTTAAGGCAGTGATGTGATGAGAGTTGCTATTGCACAATATGTACACACGGTGCCTCCTAAAATAGCCAAAGATATGGCAAAATCCTTGACTGGCTGATCATTAGAAGAGGAAAATGTCCCATTAAAAGATTACTTTAGACTTAAGAGACTAGGTGTTTTCATCTCACTTTCATCCAGCTTTTGTCATGAGATTTCAAATTCACCACTAGTTTTTCAGCCCCACCCTGCTGCAGTGAAAAAATGAATGATCGTCTCAATGGCTGTTGTTGGAAGGACCCCCTTCACCAAACGCACACAATACACACACTCCTAATAGTGTGCTCTGTCAACCTGTGATTGGTCCTTTTAACCCCACCTCTATGGCTTATTGTGTTGGTGACACAGGAGATGTGTGTGGGAAAATAGGTTCCTTTTTTTTTTATTCTCTGTGATAAAGGAAGTTATTACTGCCACTGAAAAGGTTTATAGCACAGGGTTATAGATGCTCGGCATTAACTTCTGCATTATCTGATAAGTTTTAGTTTAATGAAGCAGCGTACATGTGATGCTTTCACAAAATATAGGTTATTCCGTACTGCACACTTTCAAACAGGAAAAATTGTCAGTCTAAATAATTCCACACATGCAATTCAAACTCTCAATGAACAGGTGCCACATAAAAGCATTTAACCATGTCATGTTCAAGTTAATGTTTGCCAAGGGCCTGCTCTTAAAGTGTAGTGTAACCAAACCTTTCTTTGCTTTATCCCAACCCCCCAACAGCAACAGCATTTCTACTGTTCTATTCATGTTTATAAAGCTCCCATGAATCTTTTCTATACCTCATTGTAATCATGCTGCCTTTATAAGGTCTGCCTTTTTGCCACATCTAATTTTGTCTCTGTCTCATTTTCTGTCCATGTACAGTTTCACCACAAAGCCGGATGCTTCTCTGGGCTCTTCACTCCTGCTGTGTGCCTCTGTAAAATCCTCTGATTTGCGTCTTACCAGGCATGTTTAGACGTTTGCATTCTCTCTAATACTGCCTGGTAATGCTGCCAATCACAAGGAAGCTGATCATCATGAGCTTCCTCTCAGTCAGTACAGTACTATTAGATATTGATGCTAACATTATAGCTACTGTTCTTCTGCTGACATTTTAAATTTTTAGTGTCCTTGCTAAATGATGTTAATTGATGCAAATTCTGTATAATTAGTAAATGCAATAAATGTCATTTCATTCAAACGTGTGAGAGACTACATTTTCTAATACCTGCTATGAATTATTTCTAAACACAATGTAACGTAGAAATCACAGTTTCAGCCAAAGAGCTTAATGAACCCTTGATCAAGGGGTTGTGTAAAAAGGGTCAGTTAAATTGAAAAAATTAAGAAATTAAATTGCATTAAGTTGGCAAGCCCTTTGGTCAGCAGGATCATTAACTCTTGAATGCTCAGTTCTGTGCTAAACTCTGTCCTAGTATGTAAACTGCTTTGGATTAACGTATCTGCCAACTGCAAATGCAGAGCAAGCAGAGGTATATACTTACTTTTACCACTGAAAAGGCCCCAGTAAAATGATTCCCTGATTAAACAAATCTTCTGAGCTCCTAATACAAGGTCATATATATATATATATATATATATATATTTTTTTTTTTTTTTTTTTTTTGCCAAAGTCATACTTTTTTTTATAAGGGACACTGTCACTTGGCTGGCATACTGAATCTATCAGCATATTCTGTTCCTGCTTGGCAGGAAAACATGCTACAACTATTAGCTGTTAGTTTCGTTGTCGTTATGGCTGATGGAAAAGTACAACCTCAAATAAACCTTTAGATAAACCAGCATGGCTATGCGCGGGAGCCTAATGTCTATTCAGCTGTCATATTTGATTGTATTTGATTTAAGGTCAATTTGTGGTTGAAAATTTAGTTGCAGTTGCAGAGTAGACAAGTTGTTTTTCATATTTTCTGTGAAAACGAATAACAAATGCAAACCTCAGTAGGTCACCTTCCCTCCCTTTCAGTCATGCCATATGACTTTGCCTTCTTTTAATTGAATAGAAACCCCAGTAAACGGAATGAACTAACCCATCAATGGGTCCAGTGTGATTAATGGCAACAAGATGTAAAATAAAGTAGTTTAATGTTAAATATAACATAGTAAAATTTAAACCAGCTAATTTCTGTAGTTGTTATATTGTCTAGATCAAAAAAGAAATTATTTTTTGAGAAAAGAAGACTCTGCTGTATCCTCACAGAGCTGCTGTGTAAAGCTACTTTAACCATACTTTTTGTAACAGTTTCAAACCTGAGACGCTACTGCTACTGTGGTACTATGGTGAAATTCCAACATTCATGCAGCATTTTGGACTGAAATTGCAGCACAGCAGCAACAGCGGACAATAGAGGTTAGCATTAGCAACAAGCTAGCCTGTGAACAATAGCAAGTAGTGTTAGCAAGCTAGTTGGCTAACACTAATGAACTTATCTTCTCAGCAATTAATATGGTCAGTGTTATAGATTTAACCAAGTACTGTGTTTGTATATGAACTGATCTAAAGCCAGTACTGATAAATTAATCTAAAAGTAGAGAAAGTGTACTTTACACTGTTCATAGTGTGTGAAGCCATGTTGATTTGATTGTATTTGAATGAATGAATGAATGAATGAAAGGTAGACTTAATAAATTAACAAAATTACATACAAAGTACGCTAGAGACAAAACCTTTTGTTGCAGTCCTCAGTTTGAGAGCCAGTGGCTTTAGATATGTTTTTGCAGACATTTTATCAAATCCACACATTTTTTGATCTCCTCTTCAAAAAAAGAGGGGGGGGGGGGATTATACAAATGTGTCAACACAGTCAGGGTGATATGAACAAAGACCTTTAAATAAGAATG
>JAQQZR010000036.1:11805917-11830783 GCA_030068235.1 Notoglanidium macrostoma | reverse complement strand
AAACCCATGCATGCACGGGGAGAACATGCAAACTCCACACAGAAAGGCACCCTGGGTGACCCGGGGATCGAACCCAGCACCTTCTCGCGGTGAGGCGACAGTGCTAACCACTGCCAGAAGCCAGAACCTTAAATGTAAAAGCGTGCAAATGTATCATGTACATGTAGTGAACTGTTAAGATCACAGATAAGAAGACTCTTTCTGAGAATTAAATGAAAAAAGTCCTCAACAACATTAAAAAAAATAGTCCAGTTGTGTATCGCAAGCTATGACTTCCTGTGCTGTCTGATTAGATTGTTACGATGTTTAAAGCAGCTGTACATAACATTCAGCATTAAAGTAACACTACAGTTCCAGAAGTGATGCACCATCTCCCTGAGATCAGTGTTTCAGTTTACATACAGCCTGCAGAGGCTCAGCAGATTATTATTAAACAGGACAGATATTATATGCTCTGTATTCTGACAAGGTGGACTTTAAAGCAACAATATAGGCATTTATTAACTGTAGGAAGAAAATAGTACAGTATATGATGATGTTGCACTGTAACCTTCTCATGGAGCAATTTATAATTCTATTAAATTCTGTTGGGATTTTCTATTTTACAACAAAGCAATAAAAGGCATCGGCTCTGGGTGAGAGACAGCACGGGGTGAGGAAGAGATGGCTAACAATCTTTCTGTCATGTTTTCTACAAAATTACAGTTAACCCTTACGACCCAACATGAAATGTTATGGCTCATTTTCTCCACCGAACATGAGAAATTACACATTTAATTTAATTAACCGTATTACAAATACAGTTACTGAACTGCAGTTGAATGATTTCAAACCTTTATGGCTGTTCTATGAAAACATAGGTCACTGTTTGAGGATAACGTCTGAATATGGTTTCTTGAATTAAACGGGACACGAGACTACTTACACTACACTGTTGTGATCCAGTTTCCTGACGTGACTCTTAAAATGACTCATCAGCACAAGCATTTCTTTACAGTTCCAGTTTTAATATTGACATTACATTGAATCACATTCATTGTATTGTACAAGCCTTTCTCTTCAAAGGTTTATACGACTGAAAATAACATTCAATATGGGGCATGCCTGCTCTGCATTGTAAGGAGGAGGGAAGGGTTAGGACTGCAACTACGTCAGACTACTGAAGATCTCATCTCTGTGGACAGAGACGACAACGCATTGTCCATCTAACGAAATGAATTCCGGTGCAGGGACGGTTCTTCCTACAGTTCAACAGCTGTGGCAAAAAAGTGGTGTGTTGTGTAAACAAACACAGGAGAAGCGGACTGCCACCGCATACCCATATACATGTTATGTATGCACACAGAAATACATACTTACAAGAAAATGTAAATACTGTATACAAAGAAACCAACTGGAAAAAATCGAATTTTCAAGACAAAACAGTAACACTTTTTTTGAAATCAGTGAGGATAGAAACATCAAGTGTAAATCGCCTGATCTGGGCGTTTTACGAGTCCGTCTCTGTGTATTACATTCATACAGAGAGTAAGACTGTTCACAGAGCTCTGAGCCCAGCAAGCTCCACTAAAGAGTCCATGCATGAGCCGCTCTCGATCGCTCTTACTCAGACACATTTGGCACTCGTTCACATTAATGCGCAGGACGTCACAGTCAGTGAGCTCTGCCTAAGCCTTATTAAGACAAAATATGAAGCCGGACTGCCAGTAAGTCATTCAGTTTTCAGTTAGGTTTCCTTCGAAATGACCTTCAGCTGAAAATTGATCTCAGACTTGGATGGAATAGAATTATATGCAAATCCCATTTATGACATTGCATTAACGGAGAGGTACATAGTTGTTTTGACGAAAACAAGTCAACGAGGAAAATCTAAACAAAGATTGCAGTTACGACACCTGTAAATGCTAAATGATCACTCAACTTTTCTTTGTAAAATCTGTAAATGTATCTCTTTTTTTACAGAGGGATATTCAATAATTCAGGATTATTGTTGTCCTATTTCTGTTTTCAGTGCAACTAGCCTGGGTCAAAAGTGTAACCCATAATATATGAAATTCACAGCGAAGAGCTACTTGCTTGACCCTGAAAATGGAATAAAAATCATGCTCAAAATGGAAAATCCTGAAAATTAAAACATTCACAATCCAAAGAGGTCTCACACAACCAACATAAAGACAAGATTCTAAGGTTTTCTAGTGTACTTTCATTTTCCCCACAACTTAATAATAGTTCATACTTTTATATGGCACAATTAGGTTATCTATGATCCCACATATGTCACATTTAATACAAATACAATCCCCGGATCCACGCAATGCCTGGATTAAGCCCAACAGAACATCAAGGCCTGAGAAAGACGGCAAAGCCAGTGCTGATTAAGACCTCTTTGAAAGGTGATGAAATCTCTTCGTATCACACACACAGATCTTCATTTTTCACAACTTGGACAAACACTGATATGACCCCAATAGCTGTTATTGCAAAATGTTTTGTTTTTTTTTCACACAACAATACCAAAAATATAGATGTTAAAACTAGATTGACTCTCTTAAAAGTGTTCAAAAGTGTCCAAATAGTTTATCATCGCATTCTTAGAGTACATTACAAACACTGCAATGTACCTGTGTGAGTATATATTACATGTTGATTTTGTTTGGCTTGACCCCTCTAGCAGCCATACTGGAATGAAATCCAAGGCTCTTTGAAGAACGACCGCTTTTAGCTCGAATAACTAAGCTGTGGGAATGTTTATCAAGAAATTCATTCTGAAGCAGAAATCCGAATACTTTATTTATTGGAAATTTAGGACTAAGTTGGAACAAAAGGCTAATGAGGCTTAACTATGTCCTCACGTTGGTCCAAGAGGATAGTGTTGGATGAAAAGCATCAACAAAAACATGTGACTAGATGAAAGATGTAAAGAATTTGGTCTTGAAGCTCCATCTGGCTTTGCTCTCAGTTCAGTATGGCTGCCAATTGCAGTGTGAAGTCTACATCCCCACCCAGCTAAACCGAAAGCAACCATATTACTGTTTCCACCTATTTTCTAAAGTTTCATATACATACTTAGCACTTTCATAGCTGAGCAGTAAGTGTATTTTTAGGCTATGTTTGTAATCATAGCATTTCAATAAATTAAAAGTTATGGTTCAGTTATATGGAGTACAGAACACTTACTCACTGGTTTTTGAAGGTGGTAATAATTATGCATAACTCTGGCACATTTGCACATTTATGAAATATGCAAATATTCTACAGTTATACAAAATTCATGTAACGAAATGAAATTTTGAAAAATGGGTGGAAAGTCTTTATCAGGAAGTAAAGACCAATGACTTGAATAAAACAAGCAAATATTTTATGGCTCTTCCCCCTCTCAACACAGATTAACCCTAATCTCATATTAAAGTCAATCTCAACTGAAAAGGCTTTGTACTTTTGGATTAGCCTTATTCTTTATGCGGAATAACCTTTCTCGGAGCTGTAATCCTCGTATATATGAACATCTGGTAATTGCAGAATTTGAGCCATCATCATTCATATTAGTCTTTTTCACAGTATAGTGTAATTCCAAGGCAACATGTAGAATAGGCTACCTGTTACTATAAGTGGAACAGACAAACATGAACCCTGACTGGAATTCTGCCACTAACAACAAAACATCCTGATTCAATAAAAACTGACACTCCTGAACTGGCATGTGTAAATGGGAGGCAAAGTCTAAATCATCAACACTTTAGCCCTGGATAGCTTATAACCTTTTTGTAGTGAATACAGCTGTATTTTATTCTCAGCTGTTGTTGATAGTTAGCCCTCAAACTCCGTATACAGCACTGGCACATGATTCAGTATTATATTCATCTGTTTGGCACAATATGTCACTAAAATAGAATTATTCCACATGAAACTGCAGTTATAAAACCAGCGTGACAATGACATGACATGTAACAAAGCTGGATTCGATCGTCTTCCTCATCGCCTGCGCTACCTTTAGAAGACAATTCATCTCCTTGACATATATGTTATCTACTCTTATTTATAAGAGTGAAATAACAAAATTAAACAAATCCATAAATGCATAAATATGCATAATAAAATTAAATAAATTAATATAAATAAATAAGGTTTGCCTCATCAAGGCTCATGGAATGACTTTTTTTTTTTATAAAAAAATAATGAAAGTCCTTCCTTCTGCATATGCATGGCTATGATGCTTTGCACAGTTTTTCCAGAACATAGTTTTACATAAATACATACTCTTGGATTTGCACTTCATTTGCACAACACTTGAATATGAATCACAAATAAGTGATTACTTTGTGGGTGTGGGAACAACAGTCAGACTGTAATGTCTTAATCTGTACTTTCACATAGAACTTTCTAAACTATATTTTATGTGAAATGACATGGTTTTCTTTTTAAGTTTTATGCTTTAGGATGTAACATACTATAAAAGTTAATGATTGACCAGATGGGTGAGTAAAAACTGCTGTGAAAAAACAAGCTCTTAATCTTGTAGCACTCTGTTTTCCGTAAACTGAACATACAGCTGATTACAGAGTGGCTTCAGATCTGATCCGCAATGCGATATTTCCTTTTAGATTATTTTAAACACCTTTTCTTGTAAACCTGTTAAGGTCTAACTCTGAGGCGCCAGCTTAGAAAGAGGGGCTTGATTACAATTTGATGGTCACTGGGCACCAAAATCGCTTATGGACCACCTTTAAAAATTGCATGGATTTCTATAACATACAGCTGGTATATTCAGTTTCGCCTTATTGTATCCACTAGAAGTAGCTGGCATAAGTGCAAATGTGTTGATTATATGAGTGTGTGGATGGAAACTCCAACTAAATGGTGAGAGGATAGTAACACCACAGAGCTCCTTTTTTACTCTTACCCATAGCATTCTTTTTTCCTCTCTTTATCACTCATTTTGTCTCACAGAGGCAGGTCGGTGCTGTTGTGGCGGGTCTTTCGGGACGTGCCATCGTCACGAGGCAGGGCTTTCTGCAGATTGGACATGGCTGCGGTTTTCTGCAGGTCGATCACAGCATAACACTCACCACGGCGGGAGGGAGGCATTACTGGGGCAGCAGCCATGCCGCGCTTCATTGGAGGCGGTCTCTGTGGCACTGGAGCGCCGCCTCCTCCGTGTCCTGGGCAACTCGAGGCTCCAGCCTCCAAGTCCACCTGGATGTAGTTGAGCTGGCGAGAGGGTGGAGGGGGCAGGTGGCGGCCATGCTGCTCGCAGGCTACGCTGCCAACTGTGCCACGCCCTGCTCGATGCCGGCGGAAATCAAAATTGAAAACTCGGCCACCCCTCTCAGATGGCTGAGGATGAGGAGGGCATGCGTGATGCAGATGGGTGGGAGGCTGAATCTGTTGGGCAAACAAGGCATGGTTAAAGACTTCAGGACCGTGTGTGTGTGTGTGTGTGTGTGTGTGTGTGTGTGTGTGTGTGTGTGTGTGTTATTCATAAACTTTCTCTGAAGGTGGAATAATATAAAAACAAAAAATTCGCCTTAATTTCTACAGCTAATGAGAAACATATCTTTTAACAGTAATCATTATAATACATAGCTTATGCTCAGGTCATTTGGACATGAGAGTCATTTATAGGAGGATCTCCAAAGACACTGAAGAATTGTGCATTTCCACAGGAGCCAAAGACAAAAATGGGTTTCAAAACATCAGACAAAATAAAAAATGTAATACGTGTAACTGAGATTGATTTTTTTTTTTTTTTTAATTTACTATGATTTCTTAAATGCTTTTGAACATTCATCATTAAAAATTAAATGTGGGATGCTATTTTTATAATTATGATTATATTACAACATTGTAATAATATTAATCACATCTTTTAAAATAAACATCATTTTAAAAGACACTTCTCGTTTTTGATGCTTGTTGGTTATATTGCTAGAACTGGAATTGAGATAATACATATAGGCTATTTCAAAACAAATACTACAGCTTTGTATACTATTGCTATACCCAGTAGAGATAACCTGAATCAACAGGACTTCCATTATGAAATACTGAACACAACATCTGAATGATGACTGTTAAGATTTGGATTTTATCCTAGAGTTTTTTTGAAACAGGATATTGATAGCTTTTGGTAAAGGCATTTCCTCGCTGTCTGAGACAAATCAGCACCTGACATTGAATCTCACTGTATATTTCTCACCAAAATGGTTTGCTTTGTACCACGTATAACCCCTTGGCATTTCAGTAGAGATGGTGAGACTGTCACTATGTTTTCTGTCTCTTCAGCAGCTGATGTAGTATTACAAATAAACCATATCTTGCATAAAGCGATGTGTTGCTAATCTTTACAGCAAAGTTCCCTGGGGGATCTCTGCAGCAAGAAATCTGTGATCTAACATGGCATACAAATGCTTCTATATTAATTTAGCACTAGATAATGCAGAGCGTTTCCCCACCTGTTCGGTGTTGACGTAGTTCTGCAAAGCATCGCGATGAATCCCACCACTGCCACCACTATCCTGATGATATCCATTCGGGGTTCCCGGCCCCTCAGAGTATTCATACTCATCAAAGTCCTCCTCCTCTTCCTCCTCATACTCATCATCTTCCTCATCTTCATCCTGCTCCTCTTCTTCATCGCGCTGAAGAGCACGGTACTCCCACACTGGTGGCAGTGACGGAAGGTTTTCGTAGTTGAGCAGCGCAGAGCGGCGATGACCCCCGCTGTAGCCCTGCGGAGGCAACGAGGAGGCGTGTGTGTGCGAGAGTGGCAGAGAGTGTGGGTGTGTATGTGGATGTGTTTCTCCAGCTGTGCTGCTGCTGCTGCTCGAGCCCACAGACTGTGACTGGGAGGCACTGCTGGGGCTCAGCCTCTGCCTGCGTGGCCCTCGTAGACCATTAATGTTCTCGTATGTTAGCTGGCTTCCCGGGCAAGGCTCCATGCTGGAATGCCGGTGCAGATGATGGTGGTAATGATGGTAGGAATGTGTGTTGCACATGTGAAGGGGCGGAGCCTCGTCTCCCTCGGTTTCGGAGCTGCCATCGGGCGCTCGGAGAGGGTGAGAGGAGCGCCGGTCTCGGTCTCGCTCCATCAGGTGGCGCTGTGCCGGCGTCGGCCCCAGCATGAACTTCACCTCCTGAGCCTCTGGTTGGAGGAAGAGCTGAGGGTCCGTGTGGGAGTCGTCCATGCCGCAGCAGTGCATGCTGGGTTGGCCGGTTTTAGTGGATGCCTCGGTGTAGGCAGGGGGCCGGACCTCTGGCAGGGATCGAACACAGTGTCGGCTCGAAAGCTCACTCTCCATACTAACTGTATTCACATAAGTGTGTGTCTGTGGAGAGAAAAAAAACCTGTCCGTGCATTCTTGTTTATGAACACAGATATGTACCAGTATGTGTGTATACTATGCTACGCATTTAATGACATCACAATTTGTTAGGCACAGGATACCACAGGGTTTTACTTGCACTGCTGCATAAATATTCTTGTCTTAAATACAGTCTTTAAGGCAACAATAAAACATTTCTCATTTAGTCTTAGGCTGAACAAGTTTACGGGCTGAGTGCGGACAAATATGTTGCACTCTTACGACCTTTAAAGATGTTCTGCATAATGTCGTACCACGTTACTTCCCTTACCAGGTATCGGAGTGTACCTATCCTGCTTCTACTATCTCCTACTCCTGCCATCTTGTGGCCAATTGTGTCCTGCTCCCACTTCTCTAATCTGTCTCCTTCGTACTACATTTGAAGTTGTGGATATGTACTGACCTCCAGATTCACAAATAAATGTTAGTGCCAAATCTGGACTCTTCTGCATCATAATGAGGTACATTTGCCTCATTTATCACACAGAACAGAGGCACCCTACTGCTTTGCGCAAATGAAGCCAGGAGAAAACAGAACTTTCTAAAATTTGATTATAGATTATGATTCTACTTTAAACGGGCTGGCTCACCCTTCCCAGAATCCTCTGTGCCAAGCAGTGAGTCGCATTTTCGATGCCACTGATTGCAAAAACAATCCACAACAACCCAGTGACATCCTAGGCCATAGACCTTAAACTGTGATGTGAAATTAAAGATATTTTGTCAAAGTATCTATATTTTAAATTATTTTGACTGATCCATTCTGTTTTCAATTGGTTGTTCCATGTATAATGGACCCAAACTGGCCTCAGCCGTCTTGCAGGCAAGGGGTATTGTGTTAAAAGCTGCCATGACACGTGAATGGAAAAAAGTTCAAGATGGGTTTTGAAAGGATCACTAACATTGAGTTTGTGGAGGTTTTGAGAGAGAGCTAGCAGATAGCAGTCACGTGTTTTCAAAACAAAAACAACACATTGGATTCTAGGAAGGGTGAGCCAGCCCCTTTAATATAAAGTGGTATTAATTCCCCATATCGTGTTGAGGCTGTATCTGTGTGTGTGTGTGTGTGTGTGTGTGTGTGTGTGTGTACGTGTCCGCACTGTGTAGAGTACATATTGGCCTCACCTGATCGTCCATTCCCATGAGGCTGTGTCTGTGGTCATCAGTAAGGGAGGGCTGTGATGAATCTGCACTTATAGGGTACCCTGGGTATCCATTAGGAAACGTCTGCACTGGGAACCCAGGAGCTACACACAGATGTTCAGTGAGGTTATAATGAACAGTGATACATTGGTATTGCCATGGAATGCCTAAACATTGGCTATAGATTTGTGTTCAATATCAATAGAACATATGAACAGCAACAAACAAAATGATGTGTGACATTAACAAGAGATGTGTTTTGAAGTTTCACGTGCCATAATATGCTAGATCTGCCTTGCACTGTCCTAAATATTTCGATTTTTTATTTTTGCTATCATACATGGATGTAAATCTATTGCTGATTGCTGTTTGTGTGCTTGTGTGTATCTCACTGTTGGGTGTTTGAGGGGTTCGAGGCATCTCCATCTCCGGTGTGTGGCCAGGCCGGGTCATGATCATGGGCTCCTCCACCACGTTAATGCTGTTGCACTGCATCAGCTCCTGCAGCAGATTAAAGATCTCTTCTGCCCGAGAACACTTAAATGCAAAGATACCTGCAGCAGAACAGAGAAAAGAAGCTACATCTTTCATTGCACACTTACAATCTCACAGACTATGAGTGAAGAATGTGGAGAAGAATAAATAAATGCAGGTCTGAATGTTTTAACCAAATTTCTACAAGAGAATTAACATGGTATTACTTTAAGAAGAGTTGAAGTTTCCTACACCTGAGAACACCAAATAGATCAGCCCATTTTTCACTGTCTATCACCTATACTGTCGCTAGGGGGCAGTAGAGTAACAAGCGCTACCGTACAGCACCATATGATATACAGTACAGTAGTTATAAGAAACAGCATCTACCCTGAAGCATGCTGAAGATCAAAAGCAACTCCAAATTAATTACATTAATTCTACAATCAATTCATTTCAAACCAAATAAAGTGACTTTAATACAGTAAATTCTGCTTTAAGAAATGTAAGATATGTCCCTTCTCCCACAAACTGATCAGTCCTATAACAGAAGAAAACAGTATTGAAATTGAGTCTATTAATTCAAGGGACATTTAATCATGCAACAGTTATACACAAAGCTGATTCTCTGGCTGTTGACATTTTTTTTTATGTGCCACTTAAGTTAATTATCCATCAATATCTAATTGACTGTAAATGGGAGAATGCAAGTGCTCAGTCCTCTGTGGATTAGAGAACTCACCCTGTCCTGTCTGACAGCGCCTCCCACTCTCGAAGGAGAACAGGTTGGAATCGTAGCCGTAACGGCGCAGGCAGAGGTACGGCCACCGGATGGCATCACGCTTCCGTGTGTGCAAAATGAGCTCGGTTTGGGTGAGCTCCATAGTCCCCGATCCCAGCTCGTTCCCTTCATCATCCACATTTGTCACCTACAGGTTATATACGGATCAAAAATGTAATGATTTTAGAGCTCGAGTTTACCGTTGAAGGACAAAAAATAAAAATCTGTTGTCTCTGTTGTCTTAGTTGTCTGGTTCATTGTTGTCTGCAAGATCAGTATCTTGGGAAAGTTTGTTTCTTCAAAAATAATAAAACATGCATCTGTCTGTGCTATTGCAGACATCCTGATTTGTGTGAAAGCCATGATTCAACTCATCAACTTTAAGTTGTTTCTGGTTGTTAGTGTGGGTAACACTTATTGTTCTATAATATTGGTGATGTAAATTGTATTCTACTAACCACAGATTTTTACAGCTTCTTTACCATAGCAGAAATGAAATTACACCAACTTATTCCCACCAGTAAATAAACATTTACTCACTCACCCAGCTCTCTTGAACCTGCCCATACTGTCCATTCACTATCCTCCTTTCAGACATTTTTCTAGAAGTAGCAGTGCTGACTTAGACAATTTACACAAATACTTCTCTAGGAAAGACTGACAAGGTGTGGATTATTCCTGGGCTAAAGGAAATGCAGTAGTATGCAACTTGTGGGCCTGGACACTTCTGACACCTGTGTTACAGTCCACATCACATGTTTTAAAGGTCTACTATGTAGGATTCAGCCAACTGAAGGCCCCTCCCTTACCCCTCCCTTTCTAAATGTGTATTACAACTTATGGTGACTGTAGCATACTTCCAAATACTTACATTCACACTCCCTTGCTTTTTCTATACTAAATAACAAGTATGATCCTCCAGTTTCAAAATTTGTGTTCTGAAACTTGTTAGCCAGCATCAGCAAACACTGATTCCTCCATTTCTTCCTCCATGTCTCCCTTTCATCTTCTTTGTTGTCCTTCCGGTGTTTCCTCCCAGATTCATGCTGCCACTTGTAAAAAAGTGAAATGTGGAAGGCGCTCTCTAGAGCGTTGTGCGTTCTGTGCTACTGTCGCGGCGCAACATGGCGGCTCCATGGAAGAGGACCCGCTCCCTATATCGATATAAAGGGCTCATTCTGAGCTTACAGAAACACAACGATTCGTAGTTACAGGTAATTATACACTAATGAAATCATACTTAAGAATACTATATACCATTTCTGCTAATAGATCCCTGAAACCCTACATAGTGGACCTTTAATTAATAGCATTTGGCAGTTAATGGCAGTGTTAGAAAAGGGCCAAGTCTGTCACCAACCTCAAACATAGCTTTAATTTTTTATTTATTTATTTATTTTTTAGATTTACATTTGGCTCAGTCGATTTTAGCCAAAACAACTTACAATTGAGACAGGATCAATCTTAACAGTTGGGTTAAAGGTGCAGTCATTGATTCTAATCCAGTACACTTTTTTCAGTATACTATATCAATAATCTTTCTCCAGAATCGATGACTGCACCTTTAATGGCTTGGAGGTGCTGTTATCTTAACCCGTAACCTTCTGATTAGTGTCCTTCACCACTGAGCCAACACTTCTCCCCAAAAGGCAAGAAACTGAAAACCGATGAACGGGAATACCTGAGAATTGTCAACGCTGGCCAGTAAAAGGGCAAGACTTCACATTGAAATATCTCTCCAGGGCCTTTTGACTCTAATCTTTTTAAATGGATGTGCAATGAAACAGTGTGTGCTAGTAAGTACTGGATGTACCTTGAATTTGGTGGGGTGGTTATCTTGAATGGCGTCTCTGTACAGACAACTCCAACAGCTCCCCATAGCTTCAGCAGGTTAGCTGAAACCTTTTACGTGGTCAGGTTAGAGTTGAATACTCATCAGTATAAGCATAAAACCATTCAATACATGCTTTTCCACTTTAGTATAATGTACAATATGTACAGAACAACAAATGGTACCTGGTGCAGGCCATCAGTGGGAGTGATGCTAACGTCAATCCCAGAATTCTCTGCTGGGGGTCATGGTGGAACAGGGGTGTGCTGGTACCAGCAGCAGGTCCCGGTGCTCAAACCTTTCATATCTCCTGACAAACCAAGAAAAGAGATCTCTCTGAGAATTTTGACCTTTTTTTTTTTTTTTACAGAAAGTTTGCTGTGATTAAGATACAAAAATGGAAGTCAATCTGTGCTGCATTCCCAGACTCCCATGGGACGTGAGGTATAATTACTTTACATGACATTTTCGTCTCGCAAATGCTCACCGGCTCTGCCTCTTGATATTAGAGAAAAAAATATATTCTATTAACTCTAACTGTTCAAATATCACCTGTCAGGACCTCTATCCCATCATTGACTGGAAGACTGGTGCTGCTAGTTCCTTAAAGCTTTCCGTACCTGACACTGTTAAACTGGTTATGTTTTACAGATGCAAAACTTTCACAGTGCAAAAACTTTCTTTTATTTCTTATTTCATGTCATTTATTAAAAAGTGAATTAATACATGTTACACTAGAGACATTGAATGTATAATCATTTGTCTAATGTTACACTAATTATAATTAGAGGCCTTTATACAGGACATTGCATTTAGAACTGCACATATATATATATATATATATATATATATATATATATATATATATACAGGTTAGTTCTGTAGTAAGATGTTTGGATCTCAAAATAGCTCCAAAACCTTTATACTGTATAAAGGGCACTTTAAACACAACAGGCACCATATCTAATGTCGCATAAATAGGAAATGACATCAAAACAAGTCTCTACTGTCCTAAAAAACACCCATTTAAGATCCATTCATAGATTTCTGGGTTCTATTTCCAGTCACCAAAATGTCTGAATGAAGCTTGGCACTGACATCTAGTTGCAAGCTTAAAGTTACTTTAGAAATTGAGGTCAAGGGTTTCAAACACTAAGTATAATGATGCAGAAAATAAGTTTGAAGGGGATTTAAAGATATTGAAACAAATATTTGACCATTCGTAAAGTCAAAACAGAACTTTTAAACCAAATACTTTTATAGCCTACTTTTAGTGCAAGACCGCTTACGTTTATTCATAACGTGTAAGTTACATGTTTCTAATTATCTAACTTAAAAAAAAAAAAAAAACACTAATGATTCCAAGGTTTTGATTTAGTTGTAGCCTTTTGCATACAAAAACGTTTTGGTTTAATTGGTGAAAATAAAAAAACCTGTGCATTTAATATGTCATCAAATGATATAAAAAACAACAAGAAAAACAGCACTTTCAGTTTACTTAATAAGAATACAAATGACAAACATACTGACGAGTTCTAAAACCACAATCTGGAATCATTCTGACAAATGAGTCTGAAAGGTGCTAAATCTGGTATAATAAGAAAACGAACATATGGAGAGTGAAGCTTTTATATGTCCTGGGTTTTTTTAAGCTGTAAGAGTAGGATTTGATGTGGAGATGACAGGAACCTTTCCTTTTTGTGTTGCTGGGGTTGTATCCTCAAGAGTCCATCTTTTGTAGCATTTAATATCTATCTTTCACTTCGAAATGTGGTTATAGAGCATCTTTAAAATGACTTAAGGTACACAAATGGACTACTTAGATTTTAGATTTACCGATTCAGCTTTCTAGGAAAAAAAAAACATACTAAAAGTTTAAAAGGTGTACCTTTGATGGTACGACCCAACTGACAAGGAAAGGTATCGCTTTCGTATAGTCATATAGTTAAGCTACCAAATGAAGTTATAACAACTGAGTAAAAAGATTAAGAGTATGGCAGTGCAACTTTGTTTGAACCTTCTAACCTCAGTGTCAGGAGTAGGACTGAATGTTAACGTGTAATCAAGGGACAGATTAGACTAATCACAAGACACTGCATCAATAAAAAGACAAGTCTTTCACAATACCCCCCTTATTATAGTAAAGACTAGTAGCAAGCTGTGAAAGCATTCTGGTCCTGATCTACTTCCTGATCCAAGCAGCCTCTGAGCCTTCTACTCTAAACCTATAAAGCCCCTATGGCCCCAGTCATGAAGTACAATCACAAAGTAGGCCTGCTATACTACAGACTGACACAGTGCCTGTGGAAACGCGCATGATCATGCAAACAAAACGGTTTGTAGTAGCAGGTGGCCGTTTCTTTAAATGTGCGCCAAATCTGCGACTGCAATCACGCCTTCCACTTTCATTCATGTGGCATTGAGTCACAGTTGTTTGGGATGAAACTGCATCCCTTTGCATCCTCAGTTAAATAGCCCAGTCCAGTCGGACTGACAGATGAGCTCGTGGTAGTGCATGCAAAGCTTACATATTTAAATATTAATAGCAGACTGCACAAAACATGGGCTGCAATAAGACATTATAATTCATTTCATTCATTGTTGCGATATCTTTGAGAAGCTAAACGTGTATGCATGCTACATGCATGCTGCTCCTGTTCCCGTCTAGATGTGGAGTCTGTGACTGACACCTGCAGCAGGATCACAGGCTACAAGCAGGTGGAAATAAGAGCAAACGAAGGCAAATCAGAGCTCAAGGTTACGCGCTAAACGAGCTGTTAATGAGCGCTGTGGCCGGAGAAAGGCTACATGAGAAAAAGGCAAACATGCACCATCAAGAGGGGAGAAAATGCAGAACATATCTGTCTTCAAAATGGCATTCTATTGTTTAAAATCCAACGCAAACGTCAATAATGTAGGAGGTAAATCCAGAAATACGACTTGTATGAACTCGAGTTCGTCCATAGAGAAACGTGTATAGCGAGCGCTGTATAGTAACACACTCCTACCGTAAAGCCTACTACAGCTGGATGCTAGTGACAGCCGCGGCGGAAATACTGCGGGCTACACACACACGCACACACTCACACTCACACACACACACACACACACACACACGCTATGATAAACAGTCCCGCGAGCGTCAGCATCAGCATCAGCATCAGTCCGCGCTGCATGTGGACGCTGCTGCAGAAGCGGTGGAGGCGCTGAGCTCAGGCGCTACTCACATGTTTGGCAGCGAAAGCAGAGCGATGGAGCTGCGGTGCGGAGTCCGCGGTGCTGCACACAGGAGGCGGGCTGCTGGCTGTCCTTCCCTTCCCTTCCGTCACTTACAATAATCCTTTCAGTGAGCTTCCATTTGGAGAAAAAAAACCTGGGTTGATATAAAAGATTAGAAAGGCAGTTGTTTTCCCCCTCTCAACGCCCCCTTGCTGCGGCACGGGCCTCTCTTTGACATTTGCCGAGCGCCGGGGTGAGAGTTCAGCCAGCCAACGAGGGCTGATGGAGCGGCAAGAAGGTAGAAACGCTGGAGGACCAGCTGAGGCGGAGCGCGCGCTCACCGGCACATGATGACGCGCGCGCTGCCAAGCGCACACCATCCGCGCGGCCACCTATACACACTCAAAACACAAAACATAGCCTACCGTCCCACTTTTTTCACACACCGCGTGCTCGCTAACATATTTATAAAACACATATTAGTCAAATGTTTTATTGCTTTATTAAATTTACGAAGGGCAAAAAGGTGACATTGGCCATTTACGCACATAACAAGCTAGCTAGAATACAGAGCATACAGAGCACATGATTAGTACCACTTAGCTACAGCTATTCATTGACATTCAGTGGCTGTTTCGCAGTCACTCATGAGGAGGAAACGTCTAAGTGTAGCTACATGATTGCTTTAATAGTTATTGTAGCCTATACACGGTATTTCCAACTGTTTTCTGTTACAGCGCAATGCTCACTGTCACTGTCAGTGCTCAAATTGACTTTAAGCAGCTGAGACAGAAAATGACCAATTGGTGGGATAAAACTCCCCTGAAAAAGTGAAGAGAAACACGCTGAGCTTAGGAGCTTAATCCAAAAAGGTGCTTATTACGCCTTTAAGAAACAATGAGAATATATTCCCAAAGAATCTGAAACAAAAGCAATTCAAGTAACAGGCTAAAGTCAAAACAGAATTCAAAATGTAAAAAAAAAATACAATACAGAATAATACTGTTAATAAGAGGGAGAATAAACTATAAGCAAAATGTTGACTTCACCACCAATCTTAAATACATCTATGCTTTTGGGGAACAATAAAAACACACACAACCACATGGAGATGCTCCTACCAGCAGGTGTGTGAGATCAGGTACAAGTATAAATAGGTCATGGAGGTAATGTAAAATTGTGAGTGAGTCACCTATTTGATTGTTGGGTTAAAGGTTCAGTCGTTGATTCTAATCCAGTAAACTTTTTCAATATACTATATATACTTCAATACACTCCAGTTGGTGTCAATTGATATTTCACTACTTTTAATAACCAGAACATGTGTAATCGGTTAAATATGAAGGGGACTATAAAAGATAGAAGAAGTTTGTTCTTTCTCAAGCTTCATAATTAAAAAAGAATTTTTAGTATGGTTCTGCTTTAAATTTAAAATGGGTCATTTTGACTAGGTTGAACAGAATACAAGGTCATTCAAAGTTAATGAAGTGATTCCAACTAGCAGACACTCTCTCTGTTAAAATGACCGAGGAATGCCAGACTCTGTCCCCAGGCCTAAAATTTCTAAGATACCCTTACATAAAGTACTTAGAGCAGGACATTCCAAAAAAACATGGAATAATCTACCAGTTTTTAGATACACAATAATGTACAGTGGGTATAAAATGGTAAAATGGCAGGTTTTTGCAATGATAAAAATTATATATCTATATAGCCTTGGAAATTTTTGTAACCCTCTCCTGATTGATCTTTTTCAACAATGGGATCCCATACCTGCTTTGTAAACTCATTGCAGACCATGGCTTTTCCAGTTGAATGTTACTGAGATGTGCTTTATTTGGGGTTAATCAGTCACTTTCATTGATGGCAGGTGTATACTAAGTAGTATTTAAAATGAATTTGAATGTGATTCCTTGATTCTGAACACTGTCACATTACCAAGCATAAAAAGGTGTGCGCACTGATGCAAGCTGGGTAGTTTTGCAAGTTTTTTTTCCCTATAAAAGTTCTGGTCATGTGTGTTTGTATCCACTGTAACTCTAAAACTACACAGAGTGTAATTAACTGAGTCTGGTCTCTTTCAAGGTTTCTTCTTCATGTCATCTCAGGGAGTTTTTCCTTGCCACTGTCACCTCTGATTTACTCATTAGGGGTCTAAATCTGCAATTCTGTGAAGTTGCTTTGTGACAAAGTCTATTGTTAAGCTCTATATGATATCTGGATTATGTAATTTGATTACAAAAATACATGCCTCTAATCAGAGTGGAATACATTTGAAAATGTAGAAGAGAACTTATTTCATTACAGTATAGATGATTAGAGTTTTTATGCCACTGAGCAATAGTATAATTTACTGATCGCATGCAGTTCTAACATTACCGTCACTATGGCTGTGAACATCAGGTTGGCCATTGTGTTCTTTTTAGATGGAACATTATTTTAAACAATGCAACAGCAACAACAAAAAATGCTGAAATAGCAAAAAAAAAAAAAAAAAGAAAAAGAATACCTGCAACATCAGAAAAACAGAAACCAAAGAAACCTGATATTTCATACCTTGCAGTGTTATTTATTTAACTGGCATTAAAAGGAATGTTATTTTTCATGTAATCATTACTTAATATTACATGACCTGAAGCAATCTTGATAATTTATTAGATTTTTATTCATTACATTGGATTATTTTGATGGCCAGATTTAGCCTTTTTTTTTTAATCTATTTAAAGGAAATCTTAAAAGAAGTAATAATTCTGGAGAGTTTTGCTTATGTCAAGGGAATTCAATACAACCAATTTTAAAGAATATGTATATAAAACTACCACCATAAATCATGATTCACCATGATCTGAACACCATGATTCAGCTTGAGTAATATTTCCAAAATTAAGAGATTAGACATACAGCATTAACGGCTGTAATGTTTTAGATGTAGATCCTGGATAATGCTACATAAGTTGTACATTAAATGCCCAAGGCAGTGGCATGATGTGTATGTGCACTACCAGTCAGAAGTTTTTGCACATACTAAGACTTTGTACATTTTCAATGTTACTTAATTTAACGAAAAATATTCTAGACACTCGGTATTCTTTGCTAACAAATAAGAAATTCACAATCACAGTTTGAGTACCTTTATTAGGAAGAAATATGGTCATATCTTTATTACATCAAAGAGTTTGCTCTCTTAATCTAGAGATCTTAAGTTTAACTCTTCTAGGAGCTATAACAGCAGAGCAAACTCGAGGCATTCATTCTTTCTACAACAGACATTAAATGCTGCTCAGTAAGTTCATTCCAGCACTCCAGAAGCATTGTCCACAGGTGTGATGCACTAGTTGGCTGCTTCACTTCGACCTTTCTGTCCAGTTCCTCACAAACTGGCTCTATTTGGTTCAGGTCAGGTGACTGTGGTGGCCATGCCATGAGTGTCTTCTTTTTCTTTCCTTTTTAAATAGTTCTGACAAAGTCTGGGGGTGTACATGGGGTCATTACATACATCTGAAGTTTATGAAATGAATGGATAAGTAGTAAAAACTTGTGGTGTGCAAAAACTTTTGACTGGTAGTGTATATGATTATGTGTCCATGCAAACTGAAACAGATGAGCACCAGACCTGCTGAAACAGCCAACCCCTCGCACTTCCACCCTCCAACTGATGTGCCAAAAAAGATAAAGGTGTCACCCAGTTCTATTTGTCCTAATGTAGCTCCCAGCACACCAAGCAATTACCAACACAATACAGCAGATTTTGGTGTTTTGGCAGCTGAAAGACCAAAAATGTGGGCCTTAAATCTTAGGTAACTCTGACTTTCAAGCACCAACAAGTAGGCCTACGTAGTCCTCTGGCTGTGATTCTGATCTACTTAACTCCGTGAAAAACCATTCAACCCCCATACACATAGTTGCTGCAACTCTTCTTCTTTCTTTAACACTTGGATTCCTCAGTGATTAATCTAGGATACTTTTAACTTTGTATAGATCAACTCAAAAGGCAACATTCTTGGAAGGTGTGTATTTCATTCTGATCCACAGATATAATCTCTACATTAACAGTAATAATAAAAAAAAAAAGCTATGTAACTGTTGTATAAGTCACAGAAAGTACTCATCAATTAAATGTGACAAAAAATTATCATGCTTTTATTGACACTTTGCTCTGTATGTTTTTATTGTTTTGATATTACCATTGTTATTGGCTTATTAACCTCTAAAAATGTGAGTAATACATGATTTCTAAACTCCATCATTAAAAATTTGAGTCAGTGATATGAAATATTACTCTCTAAACTTGCTTGTGGGTTATTTTCCCTTTAATACGACGCCCTGCCGTGTTATACTCCTCACTTACACAACACTACCCTTGAAACTTTACATTATATCACAGTGGACACATCCGTTTTCAGTTACATGCTTATGAAACCGAAGGGGCGTGGCTTCACGTTTCATAAGTGAACACGCCCACTGCATTTTTATTGAAACATTCAGGACGTGTTTAACCTCACGCAAACCTTTCAACGCGCAGAGTCACACCAGTTACCAAAAGGTAAGACAAGTAATAAGATTATAATAATCGTGTCTAAACTGATTAAACAGTTTCTTTGCTCCGACAGCTTCGCTTGCTTCGTAACCAAGTCCAGCGGTCTGCATGTAAACATTGTGTAATTTAGACAAACGTGGCTCGAGGAGGGTTTCGAACATTACGCTCTACATATAGGTCCTATCCAGCGCCAACTGCTCGAGACAAACGTTTGAACATGGCTTATCATGGGTTCTGTTGCACTGTTGATAACTTTAGTTTCAGCTTTAAAGTGCTCAGCTATGATATACTTTAGCACAGTTTGAACCTGTGCAATAAGCTGGCTCGGTAATTGTAAACTTTGGTTTTGTTTTTTTTATATAAATCAGGGAAAAAATATTTACTGTGTGTTTGATTAATAAAGTGTAAAATAAGGTGTCTTTGACAGAACTTCATACTTCTTCTTGCTTCTTAAAACAGTCATATAAGAATTTGCTGGATCTCTTTGTTGGAGCCATGTGGATGACCATGCTGGGAATGACTGCCCTGCCACATGTTGGTGGGATCTATGGAGGCTTCATCACAAGAAAAGAGGTGAAGACATGGTACGCCTCACTTAACAAACCGTCATGGAGGCCACCCAACTCTGCTTTTGGGGTGGTATGGACAACTTTATACACCGGCATGGGGTTAGTACATCAGAGTCAGTTCTGTTAACTTACCTTTATAATTTGTAAATATGGCTTTAAATGTTGCAGGTTCTGTGAAATGTTGTTTATTGGACCACTACTGGTCCAGGTAATGGTGGCTCAGTGGTGAAATGAGCTAGAATATTAGCTTTCTGGGTAGACTTGATGTAGATACTTAACTGTACTTTTTAATCTACATTTTAACTAATGCCCATATTAATACTGTTGCTTCAGGTATGGTTCATACCTGGTGTATAAAGAGCTGGGAGGTTTCACAGAAGATGCTATGGTCCCACTGGGACTCTATGGCCTGCAACTGGCACTGAACTGGGCCTGGACCCCTATCTTTTTTGGGGCACACAAGATCAAACTGGTAAGAGAAGAGGGCATTGCTTTTCTTAGCTCAAGAAAAGTTTTCATACGACCACTATTTCACAATATTATTCCATACTCATTTTACTGTACCTTGTGATTGAGGAAACTGTTACCACTTGAAATCATTTGCAAATACTATATGATACATAAAAAGTGACATTGTCTGATATTAACTGCACATTGTAAAACACACTCCATTATGTTTGATTTGATTTGTCTTGACTCTTGCCCCTGCAGGCACTCGTTGAGCTCGTCGTGCTGACGGGCACGGTGGCCGCCACCATGGTGTCATGGTACCCAGTGAGCCGTACTGCCACTCTCCTCCTGACTCCATACCTGGCCTGGCTCTGCTTGGCCACCTCCCTCAACTATTGTATCTGGAGGGACAATCCTGAGACCAAAAAAGACTAGAGAGGACAAATATGTAATGAACATGCACTCTTATGCACATTATGACTCTTCTTGGCCATTACCACAAATATGCCTGTAACCATATTCAAGTGAATACATGAATTAAATCATGGCAGCTGCTTGACTGATGAATTTCTCAAGTATGAGAATCAACATTTAGCGTACATTTTTACTGGCTTTGTAAAATAAAATGCTTTAATAAGTTTATACCAATATGCATTTTCTCTGTTAATAACTTTTGATTTCTTGGCAGTAAAAAAATAAACCGAGCCACTCACACAACCGTTATCACTACAATCTGCAACTAATGAAAAATGTTCTTCCACTAAAATTTTGCTCACATGATTGATTTGTATCAATGAAAAATTTTATTGTTTGTATTTGTTCCAAATAAAAAATATTGGCTGACTGAATCTGTCTCCTGACCCCCTTCCAAACTTTACTACACTCATATCACACTACGAAAGGGTGTGTTTCAAAACAGAGTGAAATGACCTCTATCTCATATTAACATGCTGTGTTCTCTGGTGTGGGCCAAAATGCCGGTGGTTACACTTGAACATATGCAAATCAACATTGTGTGTTGAATTCAAGCCAGAAAGCACTTGTTCAAATTTATAACAATTTAGCCACAGTTTTAGAATAATCTTACATATATCTCAAATTCATTTTAGTACATAAATAATGCATATTTAATGTAGCTATAGGAAGTTATTCTGGCACGAACAATATTAAGTACAATGTATCTTTAATTGTTTACAAGTTATGGACATAAAAGTTGTTAAATAATACAAATGAATTGCCATTCATTTGCATATACAGCCGATAAGAATGAATATGTACAATACAAAATATTACTAAAATGGGACAAATAAGTTTGAAATTATTAGTTTGGACTAATAACTGAAACTGTGCTAGGGTGGTGCTTAGAGTGCAATACATCTACTTTTCCGGCTTTTCCACAGACGCATCTTCTGGCTTAGAGGAGAATCTTTGCATTAGGGTTTTCCATAATCCTTTATTTTCCTCATCCATCTGTTGCATATTTCCTACAAGTGATTAACACAATAAAATAATAAGAAAGTCAGTTACATGAAGTGCTCCATTACAATAGACACGTATGCAACGGGTTCATAAAATTGGCACATAAAATTTTCAGCCAGACAAAACAAGAGCCTGGCATTGTTGCCAGATGGGCTGTTTTGAGTTCATCAGAAACTGCTGCTCATCTGGAATTTACACATGCAACGGTCTCTGGAATTCACACAGAATGGTGCAAAATACAAATATCATGCTTTCTGCTCACCATGCCTGTAAACAGTAGTTATTTGAACTACCATTAACCTTCCTGTCGGCGTGCCCATTCTCTTCTGATCACACTCTTCAACATGGAGTTTACGTTAGCAGAACTGCCACTATTTGTTTTTTGCACCTTTGTACCATTTCAAACCAGCCCATCTGGCCCAAACAACCAGGCCATGGTCAAAGTCACTGAGATCAGATTTTTGCCCATTTTGAAAGTGTGATGTGAACATTAACTGAAGCGCTTGACCTGCCTCTGCATGATTTTATGCATTGTGCTGCTGCCACATGATTGGCTGATAACTGAATGAACGAGCAGGCGTTCCTATTAAAGTGGCCAGTGAAAATGTAGATCATTTACAAGTACACTAACTTATGAGCTTGAAGCTGAAGTGCCATTTTAGCTGCTGTTTTAGGGTCACTGTGTATTTTAAATGATAAGATGAGTCACAATATTACAAACGGACAATTTGTATGGTTTAATATTACGGGAATATTCATTCATTACACGAAAAAAGGAATGTTAGGAAGTCAGAAGTGAAGAGATCATATAGAACTTAAATGCTTTGATCGATCATGGTGATATTATATCATTTTCAAAATCACCACATTAGCCCCGTGGTGAAGATAAGAAGATAAGTGACTCCAGCCGTTCAGCTGGTATAATGTAGGATTACGCAAATGATATTAATCGGAAGCAGAATGATTAAATATTTTAATCCTTTATTTTAATCAGTAACATTAGAATCTAGATTTGGGTCATTTCAAAATGAAAAAAAATCTTAACATTTTCCACAAGCTTTTTCATTGAAGCACTACCCCATTATTTATAAGGTTGAATGTTCAACTACAGCGGTGTTGCAGAAGAATGCATTTTCCCCCCTATTGATTTCACTTCAAATATTACAGTTAATGTTAAAATAATGTTCAAATTGTCTTTGTCATTAATCATTTCTTACAAATCTCACCTGTTCCTAATAACAGCCGACACTCTTCCACGGTCACGCCCGTAAAACTCGTGTCTTTTACTCGTGGAAACTGAAAAGAGAAATATTAATCCACACATACTTAAACAAGTGGCAATGAAAATATACATATTATTGTACAGTCAACTATAACCATCAATAAACAATGAGTTAAAATATCAATAATAAATCACTCAAGATGACACATAGTCAGTGCTCTTTTACAATGATCTACATTTCCGAGGCTTTAAAACAGTAAAACTTAATATCCTTGTTGTATAATACAGGAGAAGGTGCATTTTTGGACAACTACAATAATATTTCTATTGCTGAATCACAGAGAATAATCTTGATAAGTTAGTCTTTGGGAAAGGAACAGCCAAACCATTTAACAATGAAAACAAATTTAATAACTGTCTCTTCTGGACTCTCTTGATTACGCAATCCACTGCTTTAAAAAAAAAAAAAAAATAAAAAATAAAAAAAATAAAAAAATTCACTGAATGCTGCATTTTAATATTCTCACTTGAAACTCACCTTTTCTCTGTAAACGTTGCTGTTGATGCGCACCAGACTTTCATACATTTGATCACATTTTTCTGGGTCAGAGATCTGCAAGAGGAATATACATCCTCCATCAAATATGTTTCAGATGAATTAGTTTAGAAAATATTTCTTCCCATAAGCAAGCTAGTTTGTCTGTGTGTGTTAAGCGTGGTTTTATTACTTTGTCCTGAACAGCTGCATAAATTTAAAACATCACTTTCTTGCATAATTCATGTTGTTTGCATGGCATATTTAATATAAAGTGCGTATTAATATACAGAGTATTCACACCTATTTATTTTTTCCTCATTTTATGTTGTTACAACATGATTCTAAAACAGATCAAATATTTTCCAGCAATTTGCAAGAAGCACATGACAATAAAAACCATAAACAGTTTTCACAAAGTTTGCAAATTAAAAAAAAAAAAAAAAAAAAAAGCTAAAATCACATTCACAAGTACAGACTGCTAGGACACGTTGAGCTCGGGTGTATCCCGCGTCCACTCACCATCTTTCAAATGATTATACTTGATCAAGGTTAATCTGTAGTAAATTCAGCCGAGGGTACATTATTTGGAAAGATATACATTTGCTTATATGTGAAGTCTCATAGCTGACGGTGCATGTCAACAAAAACAAGTTACAAGTCAAAAGAGGAAGACAGCCGAAGAAAGACTGTATTGAGGTCCTGATTTCAGGAAAGGTATCCAAGTGCTGATGTCTCCAAATAGAATAAACAGAACTGCACTATACAATAAACATATGCGGCCCCCTGACCATCACACCGTATATGCCCATTCCAAAACCATGGGCATTAACACGGAGTTCTTCCCCTCTTTGCTGTTATAATAGACTCCACTTTTCTGGGAGGGTTTTCCACTAGAGTTTGGAGTGATGTTGTGAGGATTTACTCATTCAACTAAAAGAGCATTAGCAAGGTTGGGCACTGATGTTAAGTGGCCTAGGATGCTGTCGACATTCCAGTTCATTCAAGCTTTGCCTTATTTACTGTAAGTAACAGTAGGGGATTCTTGGTTGATGTTCAGTTGTTTGCAATATTTGCTCCCCAGGACATATGGAAATAGTTTTACAAAGAAGCGGAAAGTAAGTCAACTTCTCTCCACAGGACAGGGTTTTTTTCCCAATGGAAATGTTAGTGCAGTTAGCTGGCCAATCAATGTTAGGAGATGTATCAGCTAGCTTAATGTTAGCTATCATTACATCCAAACCCAGTAGCCTACCATATTGTAA
>JAQQZR010000036.1:11780381-11795449 GCA_030068235.1 Notoglanidium macrostoma | reverse complement strand
AAAACTAGTTTAATTTTCTCAACCCATAAAGGAACACATAATCCTTCAGTTTATCACATTAAAAAAAAAAAATCACCTCATTTAAAGATTTGCTGTTTTCATTGGACAGGAAGAGTATGAAAAATTGCAATCTGAAAAGTAGCTGTCAATGTAAATGTAATGGAGTAAAAAGTACAATATTTGGCTATAAGTATGGAGTTGTATAATATGGAAATACTGCAGTAAAGTACCCTGTGTTTGTACTTGGTTACATTCCACCACTGGTAACAAATCTGCATTGCACTTCTACCAGCCTTGGAAAAAAAACCTTATTCTTTAACGTTAACGACCAAGAACTATTTTTGTTTTTTACCTTTTGTCCTCATCTCGTCCACAGACTAGGACAGGGGACTCTGGCTGAGTGAGAATGGGTTTGTGATCCTCTACAGTGAGGAGTGATGCAGTCTGGAGAAAAACCCGTTGATAACTCCACGTGTCTGCTCTGGCCACTGATCTGAGAGCCTCAGCAATCCCACCTGAGACGCTACAAGGAGGAAACAAAAGGTCTGTGGCCTCAAAGAAGTCGGTCACTCGTTCATATTTAAAACTCCCGAACAATGCGGTTAGTAATACGGTTAATAGGTAAACAGCCTACCCAAAAGCTGTTTGGGAAAGCCCCGGAGTTGTTATGAAGTTTTGTTGATCCATTTCAGAGTCCCAAACTGTGTCATGGCTGTAGGCCTAGAGAAGAGACACAACTTAAACCTAACACAATATAGCCTAATTCTTCTTTAAGCATTATCGTGTCAAAATGGCTCAAATAAAAGGTAGCATTAACATCGGGTTAGGGAATTATTAAGCAGTATGCTAAACACTTGTTTGGTTCTGGCTAGTTTTTGTGTGCCAACACGCTCCACATAAGCAGCTCTGGTTTGCTGACTGAATAAAACCTACCATTTAGCGCCACTCCAAATGAAAAAGTTGGACCTCAGACCGCTTGTCCCTGCTCACTGACAGCAAGTTGTCACCCGTCTGTTGCAGATTTGACTCCTCAGGGTGTGGCTCATTGATTGACATCACATAATCCAGCCTGTTAACTAACTAAGTGCTACTATCTGATGGATTTCAATGCACTGTCTTACTGGCTCTAATGATTAGGTATTATTACACAATAAAACACACTTGCACTTTGGCTTTATAAAGAAACACGTTTTCCTTTATTTGTTTTTATTTTATTGTATACAAGTTGAAACTAAATTTCATCCAAATTTTGAACACAGCTTGAGTCAGCGACTACCTTAAAAAATGACAGGTTATATACGCGAATCAAGACAGCTAGACAGAGCAGCCTGGATTTCCACCAAATATTATCAGTCATGAAAATAAAGGTAGGAGAATTCATTGAATCATTCACAAATCATACTCAAATGTTGTGATTATGTGCTCTGACGACAAAACAATACTGAAACCCAGACAGGCCTCCGGTCCCTACCATTTAAATGTACCTTCCTAATAATTTTTTTGTTTCACACCAAACTTTGAAAAGATCAGGTTTCAGATCAACAAAAATAGCATCAAAGGCTATTGCAAAATCCCTGAAAAGTAAAAGATAGATGACTGGTGATGAAATATGATTCATACAAGTTTCCTGACTTCCTGGTATTACTTCTCTTCCTCCCACCCCTCATCTGAGAATTTTCAATTATACAATACCTCATTCTACCTGGGAAAAAAAAATACTGATGAAGACCATTTTCAACAGTAACAAACACTGGGGAATATATATATATATATATATATATATATATATGCAAAAATATATATATATATATGGTTTACAAACTCTCAAGGCAAAGAATTCAAATAGGATAAAATACAATTGCCATGTTATACAAGATAAAATGAGCAGAAAATAAGAGAAATGATACAGCATTTGGTAATTATTGCAAATCCAGCAAAGATGTTCCAGCTAGCGACAGCATTATTTTGTTCTTACGCTATCTTCCCCGACATGGATGAAGTCTTTGCATGTTCTGACTTGTAATACCCATGACGATTCAACAGCAATTTTTACCAGCAATTTTCTACGTTTAGGCTTAATATGCCTCAGGGGGCTTGTCTGCATTTTTCATAATACAGCGACCTTTCAGTACAAGGCGTATTCCGCTTAGGTTGCTATACAGCAGGTGCATGCGAAAGGTGAAGTCCTAAGACAGATGAACCAGTTTGTTTTACTAAATGCTTTTGCATATTCAAGAGCCACCCAATTTTAGTTCCAAAATTTATTTAAAAGTAAGGTCTGGTTAGCCACAGTAGTTAGAGAATAATGGTGAAAGAAAAGACATAAAACTAATGAATTTAAAATATCATTCACTGTTGAGCTTCACAGCCACTCTAATTAGAGGCACAGTCATCCTAATTATAATGGTTTTCATGTCTTTTCATGACAAAAGGACAAGTTACACACAAGTAACCATCAAGAACACTAGGCAAACCCATTAAAACCAGACAGCAGTGAAAAGTAGTAACCCTTCAGAACTTGGAAACCATGGAAAGGAGGAAAAAGAAAAACTTCAGGCATCACTGTTATTCTTGCAAATGGCCTAGGCAGTTTCTTCCAATGCTTCTTATAGACACGGGAACATATAAGATGATTTAATATGACAAACAAAACTAAGCTCAAATAAAGGAAAAGGGGGCATCAAAAAGAAGAGCAGAGAATCCAGGTTATGAGGCAAATATGCCTGTAATTCGTCTAAGTGGGCACAGTGATCTTCCTGGCCAGCAGCACCAGTAGGGCAAGTTCCACACTGCCTTCAGCCTGTTCGAGTGCTTCAGCTGCTTCATGAGATGAGAACCCCGCTGCTTGTATCCTCCGGATGTGCTCTGCAGGGTATTGTCCCAATAACCCTAGTGTGGAAGGCTGGATGGAGTCTGGAAGAGGGGGAAGAGCCAATGTAGGATTTTGTATTGATGGATAAGAGGATTCTACAGGCACAAGGTTGGAACTGTCTGTTGAGGAGCCAACTGCTACAGACAAGGGCTGCTGCTGAGATGGTTCAGCTGGAGGTGCTTCCTCTGGCTCCAACATAAGGCCTTCCCTATTTTCATCCACCGGATTGCCTTCAGGGCACGGTGTCATTTCTACCTCAATGCTGAGATCTGCAAACCCATTAGTCTGATTTCCTTCTTGTTTTGGAGATCTTACTGTCAGTCCTTCAAAGGTACCATCTTGTTTAGCATCATATTCAGATTTGGCAAACATAGTTTTGTTGGTAGTGGCAGTGTGAGATGAAATAATATTTGGGTTGACACCTGCATAATCCTTTCCTTTTTGATTATGGTTCACCTCATCAGTGTCTGGTCTTGGGGTGGTGGTACGAGTTGCAGATAGAGGGCTCCAGGCACAAGCTTGAGTATTACTGTTGGACATCAGAAGCTTGTGAAGTTCCTTCAGGGCTTGAGCCAGAGAAGGGATATTGTCATTCTCTGACTGGTCCCTTTCCAAAGTCATTTCACTCTCTGGAACAAGCCTAGTTTCCATATTCTCAAATTCTGAGTGAACAAGAGGGTCTTTAGATGAACTGGATGGACCTGGAAGGTTCTGGTGATTCATCAATTCTGAAAGTTGACCTGTTTCAGCATTTGTAACATCTTTCATTATGCTGCCTTGTTCTATTTCTTGAAGATTATCAGGAATGTCAACACTGATTATTTTTGGATCAACAGAATCTGACATGTCTACTTCCTGAAGGCAAACATCATTCTGGGAGCCAGTCTGGGAATCAGGTTCTTCTATTTCTTGTAAAGTAATGCCTTCCCCTGCATCTAAATCTGCCACAGACTTTCTACAAAATACAAATGTAGTCCCTTTATTGTCATTTGACATAGTACTAGAAAATGGTTCCTGAGCAGGGAGAATGGGTGACTCTGTTGACTGAGGTTGGAAACCATCAACCTGCCCTTGGGGAGGATTTTGAGGAGATTCTTCCACTTTTAAGGGCAGGGATGAGGCAAACGCTGGGTGGTGTTCCGTCATGCCGTGGGTGTCAGATGGATGTGAATTTGTTTCTCCCTGGGATTGAGATGGACTGAATGATGCCTCTGATGGCAGGCTCTGGCTAACGGAGGCTGGAGCAGACTCAGAGCGGTCTAATGTAAAACTTCGACTAGGACTTGTAGAGGAGGTGGTTGGTATATGAACAGATCTGTGAAGTGGGAGTGGTGGGGACTGTGGTGAGGTAGTTTTTCCATCTGCAGTTTCTACCAAGGAAGGCAACACAATGATTATGTCTACTTGTGTTCAAGACATTTGATTAGAACACTGTAAAAGCATGCAACAGTTAACATACATAGCAAACCATGCATGGAATTGTAAAGTCATGTGTTAAATTACACTCAGCACTCAAGGATTCTTGCACATGCCATATGTAGAATATTGTCTTGGAAATAATTAGTAAAATGGCCAGCATGTTACTAGGCATTAAAGAAAGTCAGCATTAATATAAGACTATCTGAATTCTGTAGACTTTTTAAGATCAACAACCATTACTTTACTTTACCTCTATACCTTTATTTATACCTTCTTTCAAACTCTCTATTCAAAGCTAATAAAATCCATTGTCATATAACAAAAAAAAAAAAAAAATCATGACTGACTTGTACAACTGATTTGAAAATGAATATGGTAATATTTAAGTAAACCTAATACTTTTCCTAATTTCAGCTCCATATTCTACTTTGTATTTTGACAATAAGTAATTGTGTAAATCACATTGATGGTAGAGAAGTACTTCAAAGTATTTGGACATTAGGCCTGCTATGAATATTTCCATAAATTCATGTACGCAGTGAAAACAAGACTGTTTTTGGCAAGTACCGTGTTAAATCTCTCCTTTAGCAGTCAGTGTGTTTGCGAATCTGTATGTAATGAAAATACATACTTAATAAATATTTAAATAATGAAACCAATCCGCTGGCCATGTGTGGCTGTTGTACCTGGGGAGGCAGGGCCCTGTTCAGCTGTCTGTCCAATGCATCATTGTTGTCCTGCACATGGTTAGAGCACACACACACCACACACAGCATGCAACAGGAGGCAGAAAATTAGGAAATACACACATCCAAAGACAGAAAGGAGTTTGGGAAGTAAAGGGAGAAAAAGTATGTTGAAATAAAATTTCGTAATGTGTTTGTACAGTGTGACCCCAAGTGGCTTCCACTATAAGTTGTAAGTATAAGTGGTTACAACTTCATCTCAACATTATCATGATCATCAACAGAATCATGCAACAGAATATTAATGTCATGTTGCCAATGTAAAACTGAGGAAGCATATTCACACAAGTTCAAAACTCTTCATTTTGCCATTTTCCCGCTGAGATTCTGTCAGCATAGCTCAGGTTTTAGTAATAGCATTGTGGGGAAAACCATTGTCACACTGTGAGCTGGACACATTACTAGTACTACACAGCAAACAATCCAAAACATGCTTCATAAATCACCATATACCAAGCTTTTCTTAACCGATCCCTGAAGTTTATAAATTAACCTAAATACTACTTTTTGTTGGTACAACCTTAACTGGACCTACAGTGTCCCCAGAATTACTGTAACCTTTCATGATTATGAGAAAAGTTAAAACATATAAAAATAATATTAAGCAATCTTTACATAGGCATTGTAGAACTTTATTTATTTATTTTGAATATTAAATGCTAACACTAATTTGTAAAAAGCTGAATTCTGTGAAACAAATAAATATGCTGTCCTCGATTCTGTTTCACATGATCAACAAAAATCATAGAATAATTAACAATATTCCTCTTTTTAAACCTACACACTTTTCTCTGACATATATACTGCAACTACCTGTACTCTGTATCCATGAAAAGCCCATTAATCAGTCTACTTTAGTGGACACGATTCTAGATGGTATCTCTAAACATGCATCTCACCACCGTCCTGTATGGATCTCTGTAATGCCTCTGCAAGCTCTTGGTCTGCAATCTCTTCTGGTCGGGTGTCCTCTCGGGCATCAGGCGCATCAGGCCCGTATGCCAGTCTGGCACAGTCGGGCAGTTCGCCCTCAGGAAGAAAGCGTGTCTCTGTCCCTGTTGTCCCAATCAGCAGCACACTCTTCTTAAGGTCAATAGAGCACTGAAAAAGGCATCCAGACAGAAGAAACATGACACAACTGTAAAGAGTCACTAACTTTAAAAAGGTAGTATTTTTTGTATTCCAGATGTAATAAAAATGGCAGATTCTAAAATTGCATGGAGTAAGATGACATATTTATAATAACACGGTGAGGCAGGAACTTTCAGAGGTGCAGGCATCAGAGAGATCAGTCAATTTTAGTTCCTGCCAAACACAAGCTTCACAGAATGTCTAACCATATTACTCCATTATTAATTATTTTACAGATATCTAACTAAACAGTTACTAAAATTTCTTTAAGTTGGAGCATGTCTGGTCAGCCTTTTTTTTTTTTTCTTTTTACATTAATGGGACGTGAAGAGCACCAGGCACACGCAGCTCTCCTTCAGGATAGTTTATGAACTTCACTTTTAGTTCCAGAAAAGTTTCTGGATCATTGGTGGTTAAGTCACCAATATAGGATTCAAAACATGGCTGCTAAATAATGGTGATTGTGTGCAAGAACAGCAGAGAAGTGATCAACACATTACATATAAAAACTCTGATTACTGGTCTGAGTGCAACATAAGTAGCACTTTGGTCCCCCTTTAATTACATTCCTGAGTGTGAAAGCAGACCTGGTGTCTCTTCAGCATGTCAAGGCCGAGCAACATGTCCATAGGCTGATCTTCCAAAATGGAAAAGGAACAAGGCAGGAAGTCCCCTTCAATCTGTACCTGAGCTGGAGCACACAGGAACATGAAGTTATATTACAAACCTTAATGCACACATAGAAAAATACACAAAATTTAAAGAGGAAAAAAAAGGACAGGATGCAGTATACAAAACAGAAGAATGAAAATGGTTCTGCCTATGAAACGGCAGAACACCTTTACATCAGTCAAAAACATAATGCTTCAACGTTCATGTTTCTTTGTAGAAAAGGTTTCTCAGTAGAACGTTTTGACGGAAAAACAGAATTATTTTGGCTGTAAAATGCTCTGATCACATTTTAACTAGTTTGAAAGATTTCTTAAATCCGGAACATTTTATGCCGCAAACATGTCTGTGGCATTGTTTATACGTGCAAATACGTTTATAACCGAAAGATGGAGGGAGTTTCTTTCTGGCATTACGATCTTTTCTGAAGTAGGTCCAGGTTCTTCAAGTTTCTGTAAACATCCTATAACAACAGGTTTACACAGCTCTTGAACCTAAGCCATACCCAAATGGACTCTGCCAATGATCTTCTGTGTGCCCACGCCCTTAGCAATCCCTGCCCAGCGCCGGTCTACCAGTCGCATGATGTTGCAACGTTCTGCACAGGCTTGACTCATGATGGTCATTTGTGCTCCTGAGATGAGAAAGAGTATGTGTTTACTTATGATAGGAGTTTTACAATGTTAGTGACACTGTAGAGCAAAGTATAATACAGTATACACATTTACTGTAGCAGGTAGAGTCATCTGATTAAACTGTAGATGTAAAGAATTAATGCTGCATTCACACTAACATAAAAAATGTCACTTTGATGTTGTACGTGACCCTGTGAAGTTCTTACCTACAAGTTTGTATGTTTTGTCTACTACTATGTGATGTTAAAGCCGGATAAAAACACGCCTAACCGCAACAAACTCCAAGTAACATGAGTGACTTCTTGCTTGGCAGTGTGAAAGCAGAGTTAAAGCTTCATCATCATGCATCCTTGGTAAAAGATCACTAATTTACCTGAGTCAACAAAGGCTTTCACAGGGTGTCCATTAACCTTGCAGTTGATGTAAAGCATAACCACCTGGCCAAAACTCTCAGGTGCCTCTTCCATAGCGATGGTCATGTTTTCTTCAATATTATGTTGCCTGAGAACAAAGAATTAGCATCACACTTTGCCTTGGGCTGACTGACCATGTTTACACACACGTACAGTACGTACTCACACCATACACATCCATTTCGTAAATGTGTATTTGATCCATGAAACAAACCAGTCTTATTCCACTCATGACACAGCATGTACTTGAGCACTGCTTGGTCATTTGTAAATTTCAAATTACTCCCTGTACCATTATTTAAAACGTCTTTGACCTGTGTACATTCTACACAACAGCGTTCCACTGAGGTGTACGTACATACATTCAAAATATGACACTGATATACTATCAACACATTATGAGCTTATAGACTAGATCACAACACATACAGTACACTCAAACTCCATATTGTACCTGATGTCCTCCTCAATCTTGGCTTGAGCCTCCAGGTCAAAGGGGTCAGAAGTGAGAAGTCTGATTCTCTCATGCTCTCTTCTGGCTCGATCCTGCTGCTGCTCCTGCAGCACTTTCGTGAAGCGTTCTGAGGCAAACAAAGTGAAAAATGTCACAAACAGTCACAAAGAAAGCAACATTCAATGACCACAATGCCTAACGCCTTCATCTGCTGTCTGTAATCATCTGTACTCACCGAGGTCACCGCTCAACAGGGCCTCAGCCAAGGGCGGGTTACGTTCCTTCAGCAGTGACAGCTCATGTGGATTGGCCAGCAACATATCGCGTAACAGGGTAGGATTGTCCAGTCCCTGAGGAGAAGAGGCAGGGGAGGCAGGGGAGGCAGCAGAGGCAGCAGAGGCAGCAGGGGGTGTTTGGGCAGCCTTAGGATTTTGAGCCTGTGTTGTGGAACGATGGTTCGAGGAAGTGCCAGGAACTGTGATGGAGCTAAAATCGATGCGGGGAAGCCCTGGGAGGAAAAATAATTCCAAAAAGCCATGTCTAATGCTGTCTTCATGTGCTATCAGGATTATACTCATTACAAGTTGCCACCAGGAAAATTGTACATCCTCTCTTCAAGCCATAAATGCAAATGGAAGCTCCTGAAATTACTTTTATACTTTCTGAATAACTTTTCATCATCACATAAGAAAGGGCAGTTTCAGTCATCAACAGTAATTCAATCTTTGTTTTTGGGAATATTATTTTCAGTAGTCACTAATTAAGACACACATGATTAAGAATCCATCTGTTTGTTCCCCGCTGTTGGCATTTTCTTTTTTTTTTACATTCTTACAAAAGCAAAAAATCTAAGAAAGATAATAAAAAAAAAAAATCAAACTAGCTAATTAATATTAGCAGTCTAGTTTAATGCATATACCGTACGTGATATGATTAGGATATATGATATTAAGATACGGTTTTTGCAAATGTGGAAAAAAATGGTCAAGAAGTACACAGCATAAAGTCTTGCCATAAAACTTCAAAGGAAACTTCCATCCTGAAACACACATGTTTTGAAGTTTTTATGTTCTGGTGCTGAGATGTTGGTTGGTGCAGTATATTAGTTATTTTAGTAGTTATTCCTATGAGAATGTAGCTGTGATTTGCCGGGCTGGCGACACATATGGACACTGCTAGAGCAGTTACGATCTCAAACATAGGAGATAACGGTTATGTTTTTCTGGAAGCTCCATGAAACGAGTTAAGAGCTTCTTTTCTTTCTCACCATGTTCCAGTGATGTTCAGCATTGGAGAAATCCAACATAAGAATCAAAGACTTAATTTTCCAGACTGCAACCCAGTTATCTGACCTAGCTGAACTGAGTTACAGCGGGATGTCGAGATCAGCATGAAAGCTGAGGCTTTGGAACCTGATCTGTTTGAGCGGACTGCACAACGGAGGAGGTGATAGAGCTGGATTATCAACGGTAAAGCTCTAATTATTAAAGCTCTGCTGAAATGCGCTCTTTAGGTAAAGACGAAGCGAAAGAATTACTACGGAGTCAATTCAGAATTTGGTCACAAAATAATTCTCGTGATCCAGGGCCGATTTCCCCTTTACTTCCAACATCAATGCAACATTTCAGCAGGAAGTCCAACATGTTTACAAAAATGAGCTCCAGACTGGAGGTGTACCTGGAAAGGATGGCTGAGCAGCTGGCCTTCTCTCAGCCTGTCTCAACACCACCACATCTCCATCCTTCAGGCCGTAATTCCCCAGGGTTCGGGTGAGGTCTCTCAGAGGCTGCTCTGCATGGGAGATCTGCAGGAAAAAAACATTGACTTTACAGTGAGATATTTACTCAAGAAGGACACAGACACAGACCCCGAGCGCGTTTCGCCACACGCCAAAGCAAACCGAAAGTAAACAGCAAACCGCGGAGATACTCAAGCACCAAAACCACCATTTAGTCAAGAGTTTCTCTCTCTGTTTTAACAGCACGCTCTTGCTAAATTGAACCCTAAAAAAGCACCCAGCTGTTTACTGTTTGTTTGTAAACAACGCGTCCGTTAACGAGGTTACCGTTACTAGCCCAACTCGTTAACCAGGGCACCAGGCTAACTAGCATGCTGCTTTATTGTCACACCCAGTAAACTAGGGCGACATAAATTTCACAATATTTTCCCTTCAGTTTTCCCTTCAGTGTAAACATTAGGGGGGCTTTAAACCCGAGTTAGCGACTTTAGCACTATTAATAGCCTGAAACGCCGGTTCCCTGGTGTGTGCTAACTGCTACTGTACAAACTATAAATCAAGCCAAAGCTAGCTGCTCTGCTAAACTGCTACCTTTACTGACTTTATTATTATTTTTACACGGTTTACCTGAATCTCTCTTGCGGGTAATCCTGATTCGAGTTCACAAAGAGCCAAAAAATCCCTGAGTTCAAGCTCTGGAGAGACGTCGAGGGAGAAGGTGGTCTCGCCGCGGTCCCTCAGAGCGCAGAACACCGTGAGCAGCATCGCTAACACCGCAGAGCCCGGGACACCAGTGTGTGTGCTGCTGATTCAGCGGCGCGCGCGCGCGCGCTCTCTCACACGCGCTCTCACACACGCGCACGCGCGCACAGAGCAACTCTCTTCACTTTCACACCGCTTTACACTTATCTTCTTACACAGCACCTAATGCACATGGACACAAACAGCGGTGTAGTTTACTTCAGAAGGTGTTCTACCACACACACACACACTCACAGAATCCACCTGCTTTAAGCGTGATCAACTCAACTGAACCGCGATAGTGTGCGACTTCACGCAGCTGTGTAAACTCGCTGATGTTCAGGTCATATTGTATCATGTGATGTCTGTTCGTATTGTTTGTAGATCAGTCAAGCTGCGCAGCATGGCTACCGTTGACGTGAAACCGGAAATAAAATGTCACGGACAAGCTTTAAAACGCTAAAACACACGCCTTACATCAGCTTATCCAATAACTTACAATCATTCACAGTAATAATTTCTACAAAAATCTACAAATCACATTTGTACGGATGAGAGTTGATAATGCAGATTATATAGATTTTAATTTTAAATATAGATTATAATAGAATTTACACATTTTCAAATAATTATAAAATTTTTTGTTGCATTTAAAAACAAAATAAAATATATACGATTATTACCAATTATACGCTATCAGAATTATTTATAGCAGTAAGCAAAGCAAAGCAAACTTGAAAGAATCTTGACTAAAAACTAAAGTACGTTTACATATTAATTCATGTTTATAAACATATATTTATATTTACAAATAAAATGGTATATGCATCTTATTAGTAATCATGTCCATATTATGTCCTTATTATTTTACACTGTTTTAGAAATATATAAACGCTCTATATATGTAGAGTATATACATGTACAAATTGCCATTTATATGTAACTGAGGTTCCATACAGAGGACAGATTAAACGATAAGTTTCTTATTGCTCGTTACGTTTAAAATTAGTCTTTGTTTGCGTTCACGTCTGAGTTAAAGCCTGGTGTTAGATCCTCCACAAGATGGCGCAATTCCCCAACTTTCTAGCTGAATCACAACCAGACCTTGCATTGCTTGACTGTAACTTACATTCACACGCAGTATAAGTAGTTCAGGAGTATCCTGACTCACGGAGACCGCTGTATCATCCATTCATGTGATTGCAGATATAAGAACAAAGTAGGCTATTACCTCTTCTTCTTCTTCTTCTATTATTATTATTATTATTATTATTATTATTATTATTATTATTTCGATATACTGCATTGTTTGCAGCTGAAATCTGTGAGGTAGTTGGCTAGTGAAATGTCAAAATGTATAGGCATCCCGATATAGGAATATATAAACTCAGGTAAATTGGTCGATTTTGTGTTAAGAACCCATTAAAGTTATACACAATGTATAGCTTTTAGATATGTTTCATATTAAGCCATGTGTTCTCCGTCTTTGGATGTTGAAGAAATAATAATAATAATAATAATAATAATAAAGAATTAAGCCCCACAGCTATTTCAGTGGCAGATTAGTTCTCTGAGTGTGTGTATTTATGGGTGTTCTATTTTTGAACATAGCGTATACAGGCTTGACTTATCAGTCATCCAGAAATACCTCAACAAAAACAGGAGTTCAATATATCCACTTAAAGCTCCATTTATTTATTAGTAACTAAAATGTTTCTTTGTGTTTTCTTTTTGTAAAAAGAGACTGTAAGGGCTGCATGGTGGCACAGTGGGAAGCATTGCTGCTTCGTAGCTCCAGAGTCCCCAGTTTGTTCCTGAGCTCAGGTTACTGTCTGTGTGGTGTTTTGCATGTTCTCCCTGTGGTCATGCGGGTTTCCTCCCCTCAAAAAAACATGCATGGATTGGTTGTGCGAAATTCTCCTGCTTGCACCCCAGTTTGGCTTCAGAGTCTCCACAATTCTGACCAAGATAAAGCGCTTACTGTGGCTGAATAAATGAATAAATGGAAGAGAATATAAAAATCCCACTTATGGTATTAATTTGCTTCCTTATCAACAGCACTGAGAAGTAAAATCAAATAATTGAAAAGTGAAATTGTGCATGCCAGGTGACTCACTGTACCAGTCACCAGTACCATTCCAATTACAGCTTTGACCAATCAATACATAGTAAACACAGAACATTGTGTGTTTGATCATGTGCTCATGTTTAATGGCAGCTAACAGAAATAATTTAAAAGCAACAATATGCATATACATCAAGCCAAAAGCACCTCTACCACATATATGTACATCATCTTAATTTACAGTGTACAGTATAAGGCTCACAATCATTTTATGCCTATTTTAAGGTTAAACATTTGCACAAACATGCTCGATTAATATACATATTAAAATTGATGATTTTATTTCCTTAATTCCTAATAACACACACATACACAAGGACTGAATCTGTTTGCACAACATGACACCATATGCTTATATACATAAAGTTGAACACCGCCTTACAAATTCACAGCACAACGTTGTACATTAACACAAGACAGCCTCGAAAACACACCTTCACCTATAATAGTCTAAAGGCTCAGGTGCCCTTTCCTCTTCCCTTCTATTTCCTTTTTTATTCATCTAAACACCTAACCTTATTTCTGTAAAAACATCATCAGTGTTTATGTATGATTACTGAAGTAATAAATGGGTTACTATTGACAAAAGAACTAACTGAATAAAACTAAGTCTATGTAGTCTTTGAACGGGAGTTCCAAAAGATGGAAATACCTAACTTGGAGTCTAGTTATCACCTCAGCACCAACTATCTTAATGAAGGAACATGATGTAATGCTTCAGTGTTGAAAATTCATTTATCTAACATGTTGCAATCTAAATATCCATGATTTGAAAACTTTATTCTGAGAAAGCAGAGCTAGTGGACCTGTTCGTGACAAAAGAATATTGGCTCTAAACTTCAATGTTATACTCGTATAGGACCTTTTCCTCCCTTGCCAAGTGGTAGAGGTGTGTGTCATCCATCACTTCTGCAGCATGTGCTCCATTCTTGGATTAATGAATGAGAAGCCAGCAAAAGCGTTCTGGTCCATTGAGTCAATCAAACCTTTCTCACAGTGAGAGAGGCGGGGCTTCTCATTTAAAAACTCTCGGTCGAAGTTGCTGTAGTCATTCGGAGCTTTCTGCAAATATGAAACAACAGGCATGAAATGCGTGACAAAGAGGGGAACAAAAGAATTTTTTAGCCTCCATATTTGTGATAAAATACAGATCATACCACTTGTGGCCGGAAAGGGGGTTCAATTTCTCTCTTCTCTAAGGCAGACCAGTTAACCGTCTTAAAGAATGGGTGAACTCGGATATTACCCACAATACCCAAACGACGAGAAGGGTCCCGCTCAAACAACTATACAGATAGAAGGGACAAAGTGAAAAATTTAATCTGTGAAACTATATTGCTTTTTTAAACTAAACATATCTAATCACTCTATTTACATATGCAAGCTTTCCAAGACAGTGGTGTGATATATTAGCATGTGCTTCCGTGTTTACTCAATCATATGTGTGGATGTGTACCCGCTCTAGCATGTCTCTGCTTTCCACCGTGATCCAGCGGGGGTAGTGAGGTGTGTCCATGCGAATTGACTCAAACAATTCATCCTCATCATCGCCATGGTATGGGGACTGACCAATCAGCATCTCGTACACCAGCACACCAAATGACCACCAGTCCACGGAGAATGAATACTGCTGATTTAATAAGATCTGTGTGCGCACGCAAGCACACGCAGGCACACACAGGTACACAGACGAGCGCACACGCGCACGCGCACACACACACACACACACACACACACACACAGAGGCTTTAACCAGTGACAATGTAGCAGGAGAGAACACTGACGTCCACAGTAAATTCACACCTTGTGCTGTTTTCATACCTCAGGGGCAATGTAGTCTGGGGTTCCACAGAATGTTGTGGCAAAATTGTCTCCAAAGACGCTCTCCTTACACATGCCGAAATCAGCAATCTTTATATGACCCTCTCCATCTAGCATTACATTATCCAACTTCAGATCCCTAAGAAGGAGAAGGGAAATGTTGCAGTAAATAATCCAAATACTCACCTTGTGTGTTTATCAGTGGAATTAAATGCATGTAAGTCACTATATACACTATATTGCCAAAAGTATTCACTCACCTGCCTTTACACGCATATGAACTTAAGTGACATCCCATTCTTAA
>JAQQZR010000036.1:11736596-11764480 GCA_030068235.1 Notoglanidium macrostoma | reverse complement strand
ATATTATATTATATTATATTATATTATATTATATTATATTATATTATATTATATTATATTATATTATATTATATCATCTCATCTGAGGTAATGGTAGTCAAATGGCCCAGTATCAAATACTGTACATTAATATATTAATTGACTGGTTACTACAAATTGAGTGCAATGGCACATTTGGCTTTGTACAGCGTTAGCTTACAGATGCAGCAGGAGGGGAAAACTGTAAACTACAGTTAATCTCAGGTTTAAACAAACATTCAACACTATAGTTAAAATTTGTGGTTTATACAACATATTCATGCATATTATGGGTCATTTGTGCACATTTGATTCCCCTGACCTAATTAAAACTGCAGCATTACAACATTAAAATGTAATTCTTATTGCTGAGCACATAACAGTGGCATACTGAATCACACATGAAGTACAGTTAAGCTCTGAGCATGTGGCACAGCAGAAGATGATAGGTTGGACGGGAATGTGGAGACAGACTGAGCAGAATAAGAGTGTGACGCAGAAGAGAAAAAGTGGAAAGTAGAGAGGGAGTTAAAATGATGAATGTGTTCCTTATTTGGGGCAAGGTGTCCATAACTTTCAGGTACTTAGGAAAAAAACCTCTCTTCTCTCACCCTCTTTTATCCCTCCATTCTGGGTCAGATAATCTCATGGGGACTAGGAAACAGGACAGTGCTGCCCCGCCTCCCCTCACACCCCCGTTTTTTCTTCTTTTAAATAAGAGTCTTTTTAAATTACTTTCTGGAAAGATGTTTAATTAAAGAATGTCATCACATAAATAATGTGCATAGACACAAGAAGACTGCCAGTGCACATCACTATTATAACCTTACACACACATGATCATAGCAGTGTGTCATATAGAGCAACACTTTAACTGAAGTGGGTTTGGTTTAGTTGTGTTCTGCCACCCACAGTTTGCACAGGGCACTACAGTATAGAGCTGTATGCACTTCATGTGCCAATTGTATTACATAATAGGAATAAAAGTGCTATTTGCGTCATTCACTAGGGGTGCAAACACCACCCCTCACCAATCCTGTATCATCTAAGTGTGAGCTATATCTGACGAACAAGACGTCAAAGGCATGGTCTGAAAATGTGCACTGGGCGAAAAAAACTCAAGAAAGCCTAAAAAAAACTCACTGGGAAAAGAAAAAATGCATACAGCTAAAGTTAGCCTTTAACTCAGAATAATGCTGTAAACTAGACTGATATGTATACCCGCCTTAGTTCCTGGACTGAAAGGTCAAAGGAAGTCAGACTGAAACTTGTAGTAAAGCCTCCAACTTTCATAATTTTATGACTTAATAAGTTCTAAGGAAGAAAAAAAACATTTTGTCAAAAACATGTGGTGTGAATGAGTATGTGAGAATATATGTGTGTTTATATACCATTATGAGGACCAAATGTCCTCACAAGGATAGTAAGATCTGACTATTTTGGATGGTCCTCACAAGGTTTTTTTTGTTGTTGTTGTTGCTACATTAAACATTATGTCAGTAGAAGGTCGTCATAAAGATAACAGAAACCAACGAGTGTGTGTGTGTGTGTGTGTGTGTATACATGGTGCCCTGTGATGGACTGGTATGTCTTCCTGCCTAGTGTTCCCAGGATAATCATTTCCTGTTTGCATACTGCTTACTGCATGTAAAGAATATGCATAAAAAGTCACAAACACACATCGCAATTTCCCCAGAGAATATACCAATGAGACTTACAAATTATCTTTATTGTAGATTTACATAAATTATTCGTGGAACTGCACACAATGTAGACTGCTTGACTTTTGAATGCTTAACCTTTCATTTCAAATATTTATTACGGAAAACCCAAAAGGCTCAATTGCAGTGGGTCCTGCTACAAGATGCAATTAATATAAAACATAAAATATATTTATGTATTTATAAATATGGGAACAAAACAATCTAACAAATTAACAATAATCACAGATATAGCAATTTGTGCAATTCTGTGTTTGGAAATAAATGGCAAGTAGTAGCTAAACACTCACAGAGCTTCTGACTCATCACCGTGAGCTTGAATCATGAATGTATAATATGATGCATTTGATTTTTAGCAACAAATTGACAGAGAGGATCAATACTATACATTATAGTTCATCAGAAGGAAATAAAATGTCAATGTGTAAATGTTATTAGTGGATTAGGAACTTAGGACATAGTGTTTCTCTGCTTTGCACCTCCTTCTTTGCTAATAAATAATAGGATTTATAGTTAAACCCGTAATAAAAACGTGTCTGGCGATATTTGTTCATCTTTGGAAAGAAATAAGCTCATGTTTGGATGGATTTAGGTTTCCATCTCATTTGTGTTGGCCTTCATAGTATGGCTCTGTCATCAAAGATACAGGTATCACTGCAGGAAGTGACAGTTGTGGTCCTTGTGGATTCCACAGTCATTCGGAAATTATGATCGGAAAAAAAGATAATTGCACTCTGTAGATAGCCACTGCTATAGGACTGTGGCCTCTTCCATGGCACTCACCCACCTTAAAAACAGTACACAGATACAATGAATATGTGTTATTGGCACATTCTACTATAGCTGCATGAAGTGATGTGTGTTTTTACCTCTGTGCTGTGTGTGTATCCTGAGCCTTGAATGTGTAGTAGAGTGTAGTGTTGTGGTAGAGCTGAAACACACTGCTCTCTCCTTCATTCTCAGACTTTACTGAGAAACCAAGCAGAGGAAGAGACTCACATGCAACCCTCTCCTAATGAGAGAGGAAGAGTACAGGAGAGGAGAGAGAGACAGAAACAGAGACAGAGAAAGATGCCGTTTTCTAAAAAATATTCTTCCTTTTGTATTAATACATTCTAAATTATTTTGTTGACTGAATTCTAAATGTGTACATGTATTTTACCTCAGGCTGTGGATATGCATAAAGCACTTTATCTTTGAGTAGAAACCACAACCTCTTCCAGCTTCGCTTACTGTTTCGACTCCTCTGCAGAGTCCCACTCATCTCACACTCTGATCCTGTCACCTGCACATTGTTAGAAAAGGCAGACCCTTTGAAAGATAAATTACACTTTTGTGTTCTCATACTCAAACAACATGATATTATGTTTACTGGTGATGGTCTGGCTTCCCTCAAGACATGTGAAACCAGTCAACTGCATCATTTTACACTCCTGCTCAAGCTGTGTCACAGGAAAACACAGCACAACACACAGAGTAAATCACTATCTGCCCTCTTCCACATACATGAGCTCACAGATGTCCTTGAGTTGCCTGAAACTGAGGTAAATAAGCACCTCTGTCCTTTCTGCATAACTCCCTATCATTCTATACTTTCAGCTGGAGATGAGGCCCATGGAGCAGGATGGAGTAGCTGGATTTAAGTGCTTTGTCATCCACAGTGGAGTTGATTAATTTCCTTACATATGCGAGAAGAACCTGCATGCTGCAGTGAAACAACTCCAGGGTACAAGAAGTGGTGTACTGTTGAGCAATCAGCTGAAGTGATGTTTTGATGAACAGGAGAGAGAGAGTATGCCATCAATCTGCCCAGAGAGCAAGGCCAAATTCGCCGTCTTGCCACCTGGCCACTGACGGCTGTGGCATGGATGGGATTTGAACTCCTGAAGATAGGGTGAATGCTTTTTGCTACATTTATTTTTGATCAGTGTTACAGAGTAACCAAAGGCTTTTAATCCTGGAAGACTGAAAGCCTATTAAAACACAGTATCCTGCTGAAAGACTACAGTTCAACTTTCAAATGCTTAGTCACCGGTATCTCTGTCTGAGACAGCGGAGATAAATGAACATCCCTTGCACAATTTATCAGGTAGCGTCAGTTTTAAATGCTTTAAAGGAAACAGCATGATAATGTTCTGCAAATTATGTGATCCAAAACCTGTGGAGATATCAGCATCTCACAACTCAGCATCCAACCGGTGGTAACAAGTACAGGTAGACCATTAGCTAACTAAATGAGTTCAACTATCTAACCAGGACTTTTGAAGTTTTTCAGTAGAAAACTTCAGTTCAGTTACTTCAGTAGCGATTATCTGTTGTGTTAAGTGTAATAAGTGCTGCTATAGCCTCTGGATAATGCTCTGGATAATGGGCCTCAATTATCAATCTTTTACTAAAGTTGTATGTAAATGTTTGTTTAAGCCAAACTGAGCTAACACATTTTGCTGGATTTACAAACATATTGGAAACACTGACTTTCTTTTTATTCATGTGCTTAGGTTGATAAATGGCCTTGTGTAGGATATAGCTGATTTGCATTTAGTGATGACAGAAGTACCTTTGACTAATGTCTAGAAGAAAAATATTATTTATTAGCATAACCAGCAGAGTCACAGCAACTAAAAAGGCCAAATATTAAGAGAAACCAAGTAAGAACATTAAAGCAACTCTATGTTTAAAGCAAATATGCCAAGCACTACAAAATATGAAAATGTGACAATAAAGCTTGTAATGTAAACTAAACGGACGTCTGAACTTTTTGTTTGAGACGGTTGACTTGCATTACCCACATCAGGTTAGGGCTGTAAGAGGAATGCACTCTCATACATCCAAGCACATGATGGATGATGGCATGTAGCATACTAGGGAGTATATGACTCGGTGTAGGTTGAGATATACCTTATCAATCACTTATCTCTCTTGAAATCATGCAGGTAGCAAGAAACATAAGCACGGACAAAACTTGGACATACACAGGAATGGAACAGGGTGTTTTTGTCAGCTGAATTAGTGCTGGCTGATGAAGTGGTTCCACAACATTCAAAAAAGATGGCGTGGCAAACAGAATATTTTTATAAGCATCTTTTCATCTTCTGGAAAAGAAATCATACCTGTCTCTAAATAGCTGTTCCTTCCCATGTGCAGCATGTGCTAATTCTTCCAGTAATATCTAAATCTATCTCAGTTTCCAGCTAACATACACACAGACCAGCCCATCTTCCTTTTATACATTATAGGCATTTCTTTTTAATTGAAAGACTTGTCTTATTTGTCTTAAAATGGATTTGGGTTGCTTGCTGTTGCCATTGATTTGAAACAACAGGATTCTAAAAATATAAAATTTGTGTGCAACTGTGTGTAAATTAGCAATTTAGATTTAACAGCATAACCATATATTAAAATGCAGTAACTCTGTTGTAAAATATATGATTTCAGGATTACATTAGTTAGTCTTCATATGCGCAAGTTTACACACATTCTGGTGCACAAGTAGGTTATGAACAGATTTTTATCACTGATATCAACTGTATTTTTCTGAATTTACAGTCGTTTCATGACTACTAAATTTCTTGTTTAAATGCTTGTACAAATGATTTAAGAATAAACCCATTCGCATCCAGCTTAATAAATGAGACTGTAGTAAGGGGAACCTTTGCTAGACAGTCAACTATGTAGCTTGAATTAACATGAGCCAGCTACCTAATGAAACCAGCAAGTCTCTGAAACCTGAAACCTTTAAACACTGTTATTAATAGAGCTGGTGTTTATTTCAGCATTACTCACTTGGTTAGTTAACATGATTGTTCACAAATGCATTCCTCACATTCTTCAAAGTAAATGTAATTACTCAAGTAGCTTCTCAAGTTTTTCAGGAACTTTCTTCATCACTACATTTACTTTTCTTGTGTTTACTTTTACTTACTACTTTTACTGAATTACTACAGTAACAGCATTTTACTGTCCTAAAGTCAGTCTGTTTTACACTCTTTCCATTACTGGGATTTACAGTATAAACATTGCAGCCTTCAAATTACAAATACCATACATTATTTATTGAATTTAAGATTGCCTGCTGTTATTGCATGACTGCTAAATCAACTGACTCAAAAGGTAGTGCCATGACATTGTATCCATTGTCATCAAGACTTCATCCTCTAACCCTGTAATAGCTTTAGCTTCTGTTCACACTCCAGATAATTTTTGCGACTTGAACTAGATCTCCTGTCAGTTTATCACTGTGTCAGTCTTCTATGGATTATAAGGGTCAAATGTAAACCTTAATATATTTTTTTAATTTTGCATTTGTTTATTGAAAATAGGTGTCACAAAATGTATAATTTTCCTACACAATCTCCTTTTCATTCCATGCATGTGTTCCAGCGCTTAATGTGTGTCCGGATTCCTCTAAGAAAAAAAATATTCTGTCGCAATTTTAAGGATTTGACTTAATTACAGTACAATGACTTATTTTGAGTGTAAATATGAGTGCGCAAAAGAGGCTTTAACACAGCATACTTAACTTTTGAATACAAACCATGAACAGAATTAAATACAGATCTGTGAACAGTTACCTGGTTGAAGGATAAGTGGCCTTTGCGACTCCTCCACAGACTGCTTGGGTGAATGTTGTGGAAAACGGCAGACAGTGGCCGACTGGAGCTTTCCACTAGCGTAGCACCATCACCTTCTGATTACATATATTTTGTTGACAAGATTAGCCATTTAACATTTTACTCTTTGATAACTTTCAAGTCTGTCACTTCACTTCATGTATCACAGATTCAACAGCCATCAGCTGAGCATAAATGCCTCCACCAGCCAGCACCACTGTTAAACCATGACATGCAGTTCTTTATGGACATGTTATGGTTAATGATCTTCATAATGCTTTGCTTTAGATCTTTTAATTCACCACTGCATATACAGAAACTTACCATTCTTGCAAAGCTCACTGTAGCACTTATCACACACTTTGGCTCGTTTGTTCTTCATGTATTTCAGGGGGACTTTGTTCCTGCAGCAGTCTCTGCACACAACCTGTGCACAATGAGAAGTAAAGTAAATGTTAGGTCAATCTGGTAAACTACGTCTTGAGGTGTGTGAGTACTTTTTTGTGTATAATTACCTTGCCACAGGCATGGCAGTGATGTCTTCGGTGTGTGAGGCTGAAATGGACGGGGCAGTTCATACACACTGCTATCTGGGAAACGGAGACCAGAGGTGGTGCGCTCTCCCCGAGACATACCCCTGACTTCTCCCCAACCTAAAGAAGAACTCTGCTGTCAGTAATCTAGTCTGACTTAGTTCATGTTAATAATGATCTCAATGATTTAGTGTCCTGGTAACCAAGTGTACAAAATATGTGGCATACTTTGTGAGAAAGAAAATCTAGATCGAACCAGAAAAGACCTCACTGTATCACTAATTAGCACATGACATATGGGTGATGCTAATTTTCTTGTATCAACTGTAAGACAAATATAGGCTTAAAATAACTTTTAGTCTTACTTTTCCTTATTTCTTTGCCCATAAACTGTAATAAAATGTAAAATGCCAGTATCCAAGCATACCAAAACTATTCCTACAGTGATAGAGTTGGCATTTCAGATACTCCTAATTTACAGATATAATTTGCTCATTTTAAAGAAAGGTACCAAATCTGGAGTATAAAAGGGCTTTATAATGTTGTATCTTTAAAGTTACTCTTATCGCTGATTAACTTTCTGAGCTCTCAGCTTATCCATCTGTTGGCTGTTTGCATTCTCCAGGAGTAGAGCACAATATATCATTTGTTAATCACTACCACAATATTGGTGTTTTTGATACTGATCTCAAAGAAACCTGCAACAAGTGAGCAAGCCAGAGACCAGATGATTCTCCAATCAGATGCAAGCTTTCAGCTAAGTGTGTATTTTTCTGTGCGTTTTGATTAATGCAGGGGAATCTTCATCTCTGTCACATTATGTGACAGACCATTTTACCAGGTATATCCCAATCTGAATGTGAGTTACAATTACAATATGCTATTTTTGTCAGTCTATACTCCAACTAACAGTTCCTCATCCAGCCTACTTGTTTTTGGACTATTGAGGTTTGGATTAAACTCATTCAATTGATCCATCAAATAAGCTAAAAACTATAAAAACTCAGTATTTTGATTGTTATGGGTTGTGACACAGCAATTAAAAACAAAATCACAAACCCCCTGGCTATGCTTCAGGACCCTTTGGTGTTTCTCTGGACTCCACTTTCAGAAGCACAGGCCTAATGTAATGCTGGAGAAGACCCAAAACCTATTTCTAGTCTTTTATTTAAATTGAAAGGCATTACCTACTGTCGTAATTTCTATAATAAAGCTATTTAAATCATATTTCACGTGCTTTCCTCATTTTAACAGTTAGACAACTGTAAGATACAGCCCATCGTATCATTAATGCCTTTAAAAGCATGCACAATAGCTGTTAGTGTGTGGGTGTCACTTTTCAATTAATTTCAATTCAATGAGCCATCACCACTGTAGCACCTTCAAGCACCCAAAACACTAGCATGTTAAACAGAGCACTGTTGATGTTTTGCGTATCTGACTGTGGCCAGGTAGCATGTACATCTCCACAGTCAATCAGACCAATCAGATCACATTCCAGACTGTAGTCCAATTACAGCTACCTCTGGTGCAGAATACAATTCACTGCTTTACAAATACAAATACTGTGGCTAGAGTTTGTGTGTTAATGGGAGGTGTGATAAAGGCCTTTCTCATATCCAGCCAACAGAGAACAGAGTTGCTAAGTGCTAATTGGCAAAACTTGGCCAACACGAGCATTTCAGTTTTCCACAACAGCCATCTGCTATGATACCTAAGGAGATTCTGCTTTTGGAAAACATTTCAGTTAATATAGCACATTTCTTGTATAGAAAGAATATTTTTTTCTAATGCCCACAAATAGCTTTTGAATAAACTTATACAGAATGTTCAGTGGTGTTTTTTTTATGTGTAGTGCGGGAAATCTAACAAACAACAGGCATTGGGAATGTCCACGTATACTGTGCACGTTAATGTAGCAATATAGACCATGCGTTTTTGTAGCCTTTTGCAGCCAGAGACCCTGTTAAATGTAATATAAACTTCACAGCCCACTTCAGTGTAGATTTTTTGTCAACACATGAACATAATACAAGTCTACAATCTAAATGCAAACTCATATTTTAAGTATGTACAGTGATATTTCGGCTATATATTGAAACCCATAGAACTACAGTACATAGGCTTTATATTGTTAGTGAACTTTCCACAAACAGAATACATTTAGAGTCATTCTCTGAACATGGTGACGAACCAGTACCTTAAACTATTGATCATGGCATAGCTTAAAAAGGTCAAGAAACCTGACATAACATTGTATATCTTTAAAGGTTCATAAGCATTAAAAATAGATGACTCTTTTTTATTGTATATATATATATTTTTTTTTTAAACTGACAAGTGCTGGAAAAATAGCTTGTCCTTCAATGCAAGTCAATACTGTTTTAGTCACTGGTGTTATGGCCTGTATTTATAACACCAGTGACAATAAATAATTATAGTGACTTAAAGTAATGGCACCACATTAAAGAGCAAGAATATTAGTTATTCATTGAAAATGCAATTAATTACATTCACAATACCCTAATAGAATATAAAAACATAATTCAAAATTTTAACATTTTGCTCGTCAGAAAGAGAATGACCATAAGGGTCGACTTTACATTATTTATAAGATTACTTGTTTTTAAGATACTGAATTTTGGGATTAAAACCGTTCAAGTTACCAGTCAAACAGGTTAATAACTATAAAAACTCAATAACAAATATAACTTTGATAATAAGGGTTGTGATGTCCATCACTGTATTAAATAAAAACAAATTACTATAATATAATTTTAATTAACAAATATACATAAACATATTCATATTGATATATTAATTAATACACACACACACACACACATATATATATACATCTATGAATGTTCTATCTTTGAATATAAAGTAATCTGTCTAAGTGTTCTACCTCAAAACAGCCAGTGGGTTGTTGCAATAATGAGCCAAGGTCAGCAACTGTCCGATTCAGCGTAACAAACCAATCATCCCTCTCAATAGAAGAGCTGCAAACAAGAACACGTATGTAAAACTCATATGGGAAGATAAATATAAGAAAGAGTGTGTGTGAGAAAAAGAGAGAGAGACTGTGTGTGTGTATATTTTACCTTGCTAACAGTGTGATACTAATGTCTTTCACCTCAATCTTCAAGGCATTCTGAGTATTTTCAATCAAATGTCTAGTAACCTGAAAGAGATACAGAAAGAGGAAATAAACATTAGGGAAGGCTGTAAATAGCATAACACAAGTAATGTGGAACTATATTACTTGATAGCAACTGTGTATATTACCTCCATCCCTGTCAGGGCTAAAGTGTTGATGAGTCTGTATTTGCCATCTTGTTGAGGGTATGTGTAAAGCATTATATCACTCATCTGCAATATAAAACATAAAACAAAGAGGTAACATCAGTTCACAGTGACTTTTACAGAAAAAAATAAATCACTGCTAAGGGTAACAATAGTTTAAGGATTCAGTATGGATTTGTATTGTACAGTTTTCACCACTAGAGGGCAAGAAGAGTATATTCACTACAAAGAGGTTCCGTTAAAAGTCCCAAATGTATCAGATACATTAAAATGGGTTATTTTTCCATTATACAACTCTCATAACAATCTCACAAAAGAACATATCCACAGTATTTACACAGTTTGATGCTGTAGATTGTATATCTTCATTCTGTATCACTGTACACTAAACCCAGTGCCAAACACAGAAATACTGAAAAAAGGTTTGCACATAACACACACACTGACACAGTCACATACACACATGCTCTTATACCTGCTTGCATATATCTTCACCCATGTCACCCTGATCAATTTTATAGACAATGCTATTGTTTCACTGCTGTCTGAAATAATAAATCTGAATCCAGATTAAGCCTCTCTGTGCATTTTAATCAAATGCCTTTACAGAATGCAACTGTGAGCCTTTACCAGAGATTTAGGTGTAACCCTGCTGTATCACTGTCTATCACCATGTAAATGATATTTCTGACTCACAATCTCTAGAATTCCACTTGTCTCTTTATTACCAGTGAGACAGACTGTGTGGGTGGGTACGTTAGCAATATCAAGGCGTGCATTTTAAGTCTAGGCCTTCATTTTATTACATTCATTGCTAAGAAGATTATTTGAAGTTAAATGGATCACAGTGTGAACATCATTCTTTATAAAGACCTAAAATGTCTACCAATATAAAAAAACAACAACAAATTACCATTTAATACACATTTAAGGAATCTATGGTGGTGTCTAAGCAGTGTGTATGTGGGCTATTATCCAGCTTTTCTGAAACAGAGGGTGAGCTCACTCAATCATATCCGCTTCAGATCCAGACACTATGAAAATAAAAATCCCAAAGTGAGCAGCCCTTAGTTACTGTCTGTGTGGAGCTTCACAGGTTCATGTGGGTTTCCGCTGCGTTTTCCAGTTTCTTCACACTGTTATCGAGGTAAGATATACACAAAAGTTCCAGTTTCTTTCCAAAAGTGCCTGTTGGTGGACTGACTACTCTAAATTGCCCCTAAGTGTGAATAAGTGTGTGAACTTGTGTGTGTGAATGGTGTCCCATGCAGGATGCTCTAGATCCACTGCAATCCTGACCAGGATAAAGCAGTTATTAAAGATGAATGAAGAATGAATGAATAAACAAAATCAACTACTTAGCATCCAGCCAAAACATTGGTAATAGACCATCATTGCAATACGTAGATCAAATGTCTACAGATGTTTCAGGTCTTCACTGAATGGTGTGCATTATAAATGGCTGTCTCTCTCTCTTTCTCACAAACAACATACAATTCTGAGGGAAAAACATCCTGCCAGGAAGTCCAACTCTAAAAAAACAAGGACATCACCATGTGGGGGTGTGGGAAAAGAGCAACAGACAATAGGGCTGAATAAAAAATCCTTTGTTGACAAATATATTTGTCATTAGTGACTGAAATAGCAAAGGGTCGTAAAGGCTTTAGCACAAATCGTTAGTAAATAACATGACATACCAAGAATAGATGACGTGGCTGTTTGCACTTCCTGCTGACCTTCATCAGGGTTCCCTCTTTCACAAACACCTAAACACACACAGGTTTAAATTATCAATAACAATTTAACCAGTTGGGTAGTATATGGAGTTATTATGAGCTCTCACCCTCCCAGGCTGAAGCAGGTTCTTTAATCCCTGAACATTGTGCTCGATATTGACCAGACGCAGAAGATCTGCCTGAGACAACACACAGCACACTTCTGAGTACTTAAACGTATTCTTGTCCTGACTTTTTCCACTACACTTTTTCCAATACAGTAAGTATTGCTATATTTCCATTTAAAACAAAATGTTTTTGGCTCTTTTAGTTTTTTCACATAAAAGTGTTTTAAAAAATATATATTCAAATGGATTACAAGGCCTGTTATTACTCCCCAATTCTTCCTAATTGTTAGGTTTTTCCAATGCTCCAATGTTTGTTTTTTACAGCATTTTTACATGTTGTCATTGCAAAACAGCACACACTGTCTCAGTCTCACACACCCAGCGCATAAACTCACTCCATTCTTGAGGCTGTCCTTTGTCTGATCAGCTACATCTGAGATCATCTCCAGAACAGCTGAGATAAAACATAAAAAAAAAGCTTGATTAGATTTCAACCGGTACCTTGAAAAACATATACAGATACAGCTGAGGGCAAAAGTTTGCATCCCCCATCGTTCAAATGCTACATGGGAGTGAAACCTGGACATGAGGTATTTCAGCACTCTTATTCAAGCAGTCACACTGAAACTAGGAGATAAGAGGCCAGATGACCTTCACATTACTGAGAGAAGGGAGAAATTGTCTACCACATGCACAATAAACATAAGGTACCAAACATAACAGGGCTTAATAAATTTTTTTAATAGACCTTTAAAACACAGGTATGTTTAGCCATACTTGATGTTTTCTAAATGCATAGCCCCTTCAAAAATTGGTATTTCGTTGTCATTCATGTAATGTAATATGAATTCATAGACATAGGAAATTGGCAAAAGTATAATGAATGCTGTAGAAGTATTCATTTTGCCTACCTTGCGCATCCTCATACTCTCTGGACACTAGTGAGAGATTATTATTGTAATCTAATGTAGAAAATGGAGATGTGTGTTAAAAGCAAATACTTTAAACAAAGACACAGAACACACTATACATAAAACAATATACTGTATATTTATTTTAAGGAGTTTTGAGGTAAAGCAAAGGTTGGTCCACAATGAAAGAGGAAACAGAAACCATTAATACATGGAGTAGGGTACAGGTCGATTATAATAGGTCTTGTGTGGCATTGGATGTTCTACTGGTGGTCAGTTTGGTTCTAAATGTGTGGAATGTGTGTAATGGCTAACACATATTTGGACAAACAGAGCTGTTGAGTTTAATATGTTACCTGTTAGAAGCATGCGGTATTGTAGGACTCGCACTATTACTTGCAACAGCTGCTGTTTGAGAGCACTGTTGTCCAGCTGCTGAGAGACAGAGACACTGAGCTACTGAATTGCATATATAAAGAAAATCTTACATGCAAAACACAACAACTGTAACCTATGTTACATATCTATACACATCTACACTGTATTTAAAGGCCCATTGCACATTTTGGCAGTAAAAGCACTTGCATTATTTGGCAACTCTCCATGAGTTATGATGGTGGAATGTGTTTTTTCTCCTAATTAGAAGATGTCTAATATGTGTAGGCTTCACTGGTTAGAGAGGTACCGGTTTTCTATTATTCGATATTCAACTGTATTTGTATAGTGCAATAGTTATAACAATAGACATTGTTACAAAACAGCTTTATAGAAATATAGATGTAGAATTACATCACTAATGGGCAAACCAGAGGTGACACTGGCAAGGAAAACTCCCTGAGATGAGGAAGAAACCTTGAGAAGAACCAGAGTTAAAAGAAAACACAGACAGTGGGATTATAAATATCTTCTACAAACATTTACTATAAAGTCAATCAGTAATAAGCATGTTGTAAGAATGTTTAGTATAAGCATCATTGCATTGCATCAGGTATACGTCTACAGTATCTAGATGACTATTTAGTGTGACATAAACTGTAACCAATCAATGTTTATGTTTATCTATCACTCTAACTAGTTACAGCTCTCATCTTGTCAAGCTAGCAGGTACTGCTTCAGCTAGTTTGCAGTAAAGGGTGAAATTTGTATGTACTGTGCTTTGCTCCAAAACCTGATAATATTTCAATAATTAATTTTTTAAATCTCATATTAGATCATTTCACTTATTTTAAACATTGATGTTTAGGTTAACCTTGGCAATTTGGATAACAATATATTATATGCTTCTACTTTTATATATTTCTGTAAAGCTGCTTAGTGAAAATGTTTATTGATTAAAAGCACAATACAAATAAAACAGAATTGAATTAAACAACAGTGAACAACAATTCAACAAATGGATACTATGTCTAATTCGTACCTGTTTCATCCTCTGCCTATAAAGCTACATTAACACTTTTTATTTTAAATTATTCTGAAATCCACAACATGCCTCGGTTGTATTCTCTTATTGGCCTGATATATGAGATAATACGAAGTTGAACAGCCTTAAACTGTACAGTCACCAATTTTTGTGCAATCAGTAGGCCCTAGGTTTGGCAATGCCTTGCTAAAAGTGCAGGAGAACTAAAGACATGTGTGATATCTTACTGTGTTCTCCATCTGCTCCATAGTCCTCACTTTGGAGTCATGCTGGCTAATAAAGGAAGAGAAAACTGAAAACTCTGCTTTCTTGGCCAAGAGGATATCAGCAATACCTTCCTTCTGATCCCTGAGACAGAAAAGCATGGAGTGATTAGGAAGAGGATTAGGAAAAGAAAGATTCATGAATTGATTTGATACATGTACGAGTGATTTGTGTTGAGTGTCTCACCACTCTTTAATGCGGCTTTCCAGTTGAGTGTGGAGGTCTTGGTGGAGTGAACAAATTGCAGGAACATCACTCCAAAGTTTCATCAGCTGCTCATTTGCACCTACAGTCTGTAATTTGAAGAACATAGACAGTCTGTGTAAATTCCTGGGACTCACACAAGGCACATTATTTGCTATAAATCTGAAAGGAAATAGTCAAGATGATGTTGCTCCCATTGATGCAATAAGGATGCAATAGCTAAAAGTAAATACTCTAAACACACAAAGAATGTAGCTCTTCTTGTTCTACTAAGATAAGCAATGCTTTTAAACAGTGTAACCATATCCATGATTACACTGGCTCATGCTTAGTATATGCACAGAATACATACCTCATTTAGAAGCTTTAAAGTCTTTACATGCCTTAAAAACAGAAAGAAAGATACAAAGATAAAAGACACTTAATACAGATTTCAGACAAACAGGTTTCATTAGGTTCCAGCACAATACACATTAGAGAAATCAGTCGAAAAGAAATACAGAATTATGGTCTGTTCCATGAGTGTTAGACAGATTTGTTTATATAATCTAATTGAAGTGGGATAAATCTAATGTCTGTTTCCACTTGCCTCGCACACAAGAACTTAAACATATTTGCCTGTGACTTGACTACAGTACTAGTCTGCTTCTTTTTATTGCACTGATATCTTTCTTGTTTGAACTATGAATGGCTGAATTAATCCTTCAGTCCACAAAATGTTACAAACCAACATCCAAATAACCACCATCCACTGACCACCGCTCGGCAATCTCGTCCTTAAAGTTGCTCATGGACTTGATCCATCCTTTTGTATTGTAATCTAGCCTTCCTGTTTTTGCAGTGTTGCCTTAATTCTGTGAACACTGACAATTCCAGTTGTTTTCAGATCTTCCTCACCCCACCCCAACCAGCAATTTTGGCCTTCACAGGAATGGCCATTTTCTATTCTCATACTATTCTACATTCATTTCCTAGTGCCACTTTTCCTATGTCTTCTAAAAGTGGTGCTGTTTCTATGTCTAATTGTTGAAATAATTGCACTCACTGTGTCTCACTGTCCAGCAGCTCTTTCACAGTGTAAAATGCTCTAGAGCAATTAACAGTCTGAAATCAGATGAAAATGCACTGGTTAAAATACATATTTTAACACACAGATACAAACATAGGCTCAGACTCACATATAGGCTCCTATGCAGGACTTACCAGTCTTTCAGATGTTTTTTTCTCTTCCTCTTTTGTACACACAACACCTACAGATACACTCACCGTTCCATCTGACCTCACCATAGGAGAGCAGATTGTGTAAGCACTAAAAAATAGAACAGAAAGTCAACACGCACACACACACACACACACACACACACACACACACACACACACACACACACACACAGCTGGAAGTATTTAAATATATACACACGAATTTAATGCACTGATTGACATATTTCCCCCATTTTCTCCCCAGTTTGGTCATCTAGCTATTCCTACCCATCAACCAGCTTTCCCTATCATACGACAGCAACCAACCAGGGAGGGTGAAAGCTGACACGTGCTTCCTCCAAAACATGTGAAGCCAGCCCACTGCATCTTTTCGATCTGCTGCTCATGCTGCATCACAAGGCAGCGTAACACTCTGAGTTAAGTGCTATCTATTCTCTTCCACATACATGAGCTCACAGACAACCATGATTGGCTAGTCTCACTGTAATTGACAGAGGAAAGAGAGTATGACATCCCTTCCACACAAAGAGCACTGCCAATCTTGCTCCCTTGGATCCAAACCATGGATGGCTATAGCACTGTTGGGATTCAACTTGTGGTTTCCCACATGTGATTTCCCACACTAAGGTGAACACTTTTCTGTTGCACCACTCTGGAACCTAATCCCAATTCCCAAAGTAGTTTTCCACTAAATTTTAACTAAAATTAATTTTCACATTTGTAAAAACCAAAATAAAATAAAATAAATAAATAGAAATGTACCTCTCTGTTTCTTGTTCGTTTGCTGAGCTTTTGCTCTGAAAGCTTGATAGGCTGCTCATATCCACGTAACCATCAGTGTCATTGGCTGTACTCTGGTTTCGTTGATTCTGATTGGAGGGTGATAAGAGGCGGACCTGCACATTTTCATAATGGGGACTTGTGTTTAAAACATTCTCATAAATAGAAGAGTCCACATTGGGGGAAGAGAAAGACCGAGGTTTGGAAAGGGGGAAGGGCTGAGCAAAAAGGGAGTGGATCAAGTCATCTGACTCCACACTTAACATATCCCATGAGTTGGGACTTGCTGACCCAAAATTGTTATTCAAAGGAGTGCTTAGACCTTGCCTATGCAGGTTCTTCTGTAAATGAAGAGAAGATGGGGATGATGGTACTGAACTGTCATGTGCCCTGCGAAGCTCAGGGCTTTCTGTACATTGTCTTATTAAATTTAACTTCCGGCAAGAGCCCTGTGGACTTGATTCTGAAGAGGACCTAGATGACACTGAGCGACTATCTGTCCTTCTTTCAGTTTTCCTCAGAAACCGTAATGGTAAGAAGTAGCGTTTAATGCCAAAGTCAAGTTTCCTATTGCAGGCGGTCACGTCACATGGGAGAGCAGGCGTACTCTTTCTGATTGGTCGCCTTGTGATGGAAGACAGCTCAAAAGGAGGTGGTATGTCCACAGGAGGGGGGCAAAGACGTCCTGGTGACAGACAAACTAATGAACCAGTCAAAGCAGGCAAACTATCGCCGAGGTAATTAGGTCGTGTGTAGCACGACTGTGGGTGTAGCATTAAACGTCCTCTTCCTGATATTGTGGTACTCAGTGGATCTAGTCTGGGGGTTTCCACAGATATGGAACGCGTCATTAAATACTTCCTGGTTTGCAAAAAGTCCTTGGTTTGGAACTTTGGTTCAGTTTCCTCATACACATGCTCTTCTAACATCTTTGTTACCATAACAGTCTTATCACATAGAATGTCTGCTCTTTCTACCGCTTGTCCATTACAACGTTCCTCTTGCATCTGTTGTGACTTATGCTCTTCAGGTCGTAGAGAATCAATCGAAGGGACACTTGGTATAAAAGTTGTATTACAGTCCACTGATTTGAACTCAGATGATACAGCTTGTTCAATTTCTGGCCCATCCTTAACATTTTCATGATTTTGTCTGGTTTCAGTTCTTTCCACTTCATCTGAGGTCACCTCAGACTCAGATGAGCAGAATGAAGAGAAGCAATAATCAGAAAACTCAGAGAGTATTTCAGCTTCTCTCTCAGATTTTGGATAAACTGTTGGATCTGAATGAGAATTTCTAAACAATGAACGGTATTTCACAGGTTGCTTTTGTTCCTCTTCGTCTACTGCTTCACTGCCCTCCTCCCCAAAAGTAGATCCACACGAGTTCTCAGAGTCATCTTCCACAGACAACATTATTGTATCTCCACAGTCACCCACATCTTCAACCCCTGACTTCCAAGAAGGTTCAGTGTCTTCAAAGAGATCACACTCTGAAAAGCCATCAGCGTCTGCCAATGCCTCACCTGCATCACACACCTCTGGGAACATGTCAGCTCGGTCTAGGGTCAAAGTATCTGTGCTAAGTTCATTTATGTAAATATTATTTGGGTAAAATCCATTTCGAAATTGTTGATCAGTGAACATGTCATTAGCATATGTTTTGTCAGACAACATTACCGGTGTCTGAGGTTTGTTTAGGTTTATTCCATCTTTATGCATTATTTGCTTATGAAATGAGTATGTAGACGCGAGCATGGAATCAACAGGTGTCACAAGCACTCTTGTTTTACCATTCACACCCACTTCCTTCCTTTCCTCTTCCATATGTAGCTGTCCCTCCACTCCTTGCATTTCCTCCTCTACTTCACTGCAGGAGTCAGAGAGAAGCTTCACTGAGCGATGTCCTTCATGTAAGTTAAATCTCTCCCTCTGTTCTAAACCCACCTGCCAATCTAACCCATTCCCTTGTGCCAGCTCCTCTCCACAGCCTAACTGTTCGAGTATATTGTCCTGTTCTTCCTGATCTGTTTGTGAATGCTCCTCCCACTGCGTAGACCCCTCTTTACATTTTATGTCTTTCCATAGTTTTTGTTCCATGTCCTCTGTCAGTAGTGATTCCTCCCATTGTGTCCGTACCTCCTTCCTATGGTTTTTCAGTAGGTGCTGTCCTGAATTGGCAGGCCTTAGGTTTTGTTTAGTGAGTCTCTTTAGGTAATTATTTAAACCGTGACCCCCTTTTGGGTTTGATCTTGCTTTGGAGAAAATAGATTGTTTACATCCCTGATTCTGGCAGCATATTCCAGGCACTGGATGACCAAACTGCCCATTGGGAAGACACCGGTCTTGGATCTGGGATTTGCGGTTCATGTGATGCTCCCGTAATTCTGAAACATACAGAAAACAATTTAGGCAGTGCTTATATACAAACACAGAATTCCTCTAATCAAATATTCCATAGTCTTAAATTAAGTTAAAAAGTATTATCATTCAAAGGACAAAGTTTATTATTATAGAGAAAAAAACTATCTAATGGTTTGTTTTATTAGAATCAGATTACTAATTAATAAAGCCTGCAAATGTCATATCTTGTTTATATTTTTTGGGTCACAAACCTAAATTCTAGGCAACAAAATCTGTCAATTCAGTTTTGTTAATTATCTGAAATTCATTACAAAAGTCAAACGTAATACAAAGACATAAAATTTTCATAAGTCACTCTTTTTATGCATCACTTTTAGCCATTAAAATGAGCTTTTGCTAGCAGCAATTGTACATAAATAGATAACCGTTTGGCCCGGTTTTGTACATTATACATCATCTATGTTAAAGGTAAAAGGGTAAGATTCCCTACATTCCCATACACAGCCGTAAAAAATGTGTCAAATTTGTAAGCAACATTAGGCAATAGTAAAAAAAAAATATAATAATAATTAATAATTGAAAAAATAATAAATAAATAAATAAATAAAACCTTGCTACGGATAGCATAAAACTGTTTCTTCTTGTTGTTGTTGTTTTGTGATAAAAACGTACCTGCACTCATATTTTCCACATGATTAGGCGGTATCCTATAAAGCGCCAGTTCCATACACAGGTTAGAGGTAAAACAAATCAGTAGACATAATGAGCGAAATATAAATAGCTGCTATAACGTTTAACAGGTTGAATGCAGCCTTTCTCAGTATTGAACATTAAGCAGTAGAGTGATAAAGCGGTGGAGAGACTTGGAGTGTGATGGGAGGCGCCTGTCTCTCTGAGCTTCCTGAGGAAAAGACGCCAGATAACCGGCAAAAATAGCAAGCTAGGACATGTCTGCCTTAATAACAGAACGGAAACAAATAGTTTAATTCGTTACTTTTATCCATTAAGTCTTTCATATTTTTATTGTTGTAGAAATAACATCATTGTAAATTTATTGCCACATCTCAGTTTACACAAGGATAAAAAGCAGGTTGAATGCAGCTAATAGGGCATCAGATAAACTGGCACAGTTAAACTTCGCAACACGGATTTTCTGACCTGATAAGTCAAAGTCGTAACTAATATCACTGATCCCTAATATCACTGATCCCTTGCAGTGTGTTGCCAACTCTTTTCAGGGGAAAGCAGCTAAAGCAAGTTCAAAAAGTCGCTAGAAGTCACCAAGTGACGTCACAGACTAATTTGCATACAAGCTATTCATCAGCATGATTAATGGAATATCAAATTTCAAATAAGGGTACATGAAGAAGGAAGATGTTCACTTAGAATATAAGAGAACAGAGTTTTATCCGAAAAGAAAATAATAGATTATGGATTATTTCTTAAATAATTTATTTCTTTTAGAAAGGTCATCTTTGGTCATGTTACTATGAATGAAACTTTTATGCGTTTACAGGATGCTAAACTTTCTATCAAGAGTGCAGACAAAAAGAAGCACCGACTGTGAGTAGCCATGAAGATACAATGTTTACTCACTTTTAGTGCTTAATATCTTTAAAAAGATTGTTTAAAGCAAAGAACAAAGAGGCAAGAGGGTGGGACAAACAGTGCTGATTGATGATTGGTCGTGGGGGGACCATGGTTATCAGCGATTGGTCGCAAGCACAACATCGTAAAGTGTTACACACTGATGGTGAGTCGAAAAAAAAACTGCTTTCTTGTATAATAGTATCTGTGATGTGAGCTAGAGAGCTGTGTTAAGTTCAAGCCTGGCACCTATGTGTGCTGGAAAAACCACTAGTTGCAAAACTTAAAATTAAAGTCGCTAAAGGAGTCTAAAATTCACCAAGACTGGAGACAAAGTTTTAAGTTGGAAAGAATGAGTGGAACTGCTTGATAAAAATAATGTCACTTAATTCATGTGACATCATGTAACGGGATGTAGTAAGCATCAAACAGGAGGCTCAACCCAAAACGGCTCGACGTAGGAAAAATTACACGCTTGGGCTATTTATTCATAAGGTTATGAAATTATTATGACTAGTATATTATGCATATGTATTAGGCATATATACATAAGACATATAAGATACATAAGATATGTACTAATGTAACAAATAAGCTAGAAAATTGTGAAGTTAGTTAATGTACCTATGCTTATAAGTTAAGAAACATCCCAAATTAAGAAGCATGGTTCAACATGATTAATTGTTGTAACTCCGAGTAAGCTGCATGACATTCTTGAACTTTAAGTCCAAATGGTTCCTTCTTTTTTTTACCTAATGCAGAAATCTGACCCTTGTGTTATCCATTATTTTTAAGATTGTTGAAATTATTTCTGCTATTAAATGCGATTGTAAATGGACTAGCCAAAGAATAACAAAAATGGAGCACTACCCAAAACATTAGCTCCGCAATCTCTAAGCACATCAGAAATATTTATATACAGACATATTTAATGTGTTTCGGGGTGGAGTTTTCTTTTAATATCCAAATAGTTCAGTATGTGGTTAATAAGAAGTCTCATGGTCTGTCTTGAGTCTGTTTTTGCATGCCCCAATGCTCCTGTACCATCTGACAGAAGGCAGTTGTGTGAAAAAGGTTGTGGTTTGAGTGGCTTGGGTCTGTCATAATCCTACAGGGCATCCTCAAGCACCATCTGGTGTAGATGTCCTGGAGAGAGAGAAGCTCACTACACAGTTCATACTCTCCCTAGGTTTGTACAAGCTAGAAAAGTGCAGTTCTCAAACCAGCAATGCTACTAGTTAGGATGTGCAGTTATAGAACAACAGCAGGATTCTGGATTTCGGACAGAATCTCTTAAGTTGCCTGACTTTGTAGAAGGGTTGTTGTGTGTTTCTTACATCAGCTTCAGCTGGGATCTTCAGTGGCATGGATCCAAGGAATTTAAAACTGCTCTCTGTCTTTACTGAAGCTTTGTTTATGGTGAGAAGGGCTTAGCTAACTATTAAGCGAATTATTACTAATTATTAAGCTAATTAACCAAAAGACATGTCTATTATTAAGCTCATTGAATCCTTTTCCACACACATGTTCATGAAAGGTGTATTTTAAACAGCTGGTGGACACATCATAAATTTGTAAACAGGAACAGTTATGCCTTCCGGTTGTATTCATTCAGCACCACATAATAGACAATAGTTGCCTTTTTGCAGTGTCACAATTTTCTTCCCATGTCTAATGTAATAATGCAGGCATATATATATACCTGTAGGCATATAGTTGAAATTTTTAGATATGTTCTCATTGTCCACATTTAAAAGCAATTTTGTACTGTGTAAAGTTTGTTAGTTCACTTTGCTAGTTTTTCAGACTACATTCTCTCTCTCTCTCTCTCTCTCTCTCTCTCTCACTTTCTCTCTCGCTCTCTCATTTCTCACTGACCTTACTGCTAATTTATACAGCAACGAGTTTAGTTTACAGGACTGGCCCACATATTCAGTGCCTTAAAGCATTAAAACAGGTTATGACCCTATACTAATACTATAATATCTCATTTCTTTTAAAAACCACTAGAGCCTGGGTCTAAATAAGGTGCTTCGGATTTTGTCTGCTCTTGTGTGAACAGAAAAAATGGCTGTGATGTTCAATATATTAGAAATGATAAGGCCAATGCTAAGTCACCATCCAACTCCGTTAAAAATAGTAGTCCTCGTGTAGTACTGTACTGTATTGTGTGTAGTCTGTAGTATGTGCTTATGTTATGTTCTGTATGTCATGTATGTTATTTCTAGTATGTCCTTGTGTTTTTGCACATTGAGCCAGGAGAAACGCAATTTCATTCAACTATGCAGTCTTGAATTGTATGGTCTGAATGACAATAAAGTTCACTTTGACTTTGACTAACTTAATCCTTAATTTACATTTTCTCTGGTTCAAATAAAATATATAGTTTTAAAAATGGTTAAATTTAAAACCCTCATCCCGAAGGACAACCATTAAATACTGTATATCCTATGACCTATAGCTCTATAGTGAGTTCACTTTTAGTTCCTCATATCATCTCAGGGAGGTTTTTTTTCTTGCCACTGTTGCCTTTGGCTTGCTCATTAGGGATCTAAATATAAATCTACAAATATAAATATAAATCCCAGATTTCTGTAAAGCTGTTTTGTGAGAGAATTGTTGAAAACTGTACAAATTTAATCAATTCCTCTCCTATATTTAACCTTTAAGGAATCCTGCGGAGGGAAATACTTAAATAAGTAGATTTCCTCGGATCACTATCCTCTTGCTGTAGGGAACATACTGCAACTACACATTTACATTAAATGAGCATATATCATTTACTTGTAGATGATATTTAGCCCCTTGGCACTGTCCAGTCTCCCTTTATTGCTGTAACGCTACATGAAGATTGCTGAAAATAGAAAAAAAACGGAAGTGGGAGGAGGGCGAGCAAATAGCCTATGTACTGTAGGTAGTTGTGACTATGCCAACATACCCTGGTTTTTAGTTTCCAGGGAATATGAAGCTTTTAGTGAAATCACTCTGGACGTCTGTTTCAAAGTGAGCTTTACTGAATTTGCTTCACTGGAAACCCATGACTTCTGTACACCATCTTACCTTCTATATAAATCACACTATGCTATTCTCTAAATCACACTCAGAGAATACCGTACAAGTATCCGAACACACACTGACTGGTGTTAGTTAGAACAAAGAGGGGAAAAAACACCCAAGGCAGGACACTCCACCCTTTAGAGCCAACAGGAAATGTTCAGTATGAGTATCATCCGTGTGTGTGTGTTCATGTGTGTGTGTTCATGTGTGTGTGCATGTGTGTGTATGTGTGCGTGCATATATGTGTGTGTGTGTGTGTGTGTTTGCAGGTGGTGTGTTATGTATCATTAGTCTACTGTGTAAATGTATGTATACGATATACATGCAGTTGTAGTGGTTGTATTGTGAGAGTCACATGTGGTCTTGTATTAATTCTCATTTTTGGTGCAATTTCTCAATTTGTTTCCTTGTATTTTAGGGCAATTGTGTTTTAAAGTTTTTTTGTTGAACAGAAAACTTGGATAAATAAAACAAAGTCTGTTTATTTTCTTTTTCCTTATCAGCTCCTGAATTTTGGTGAAAAGTACATGAATTAGTGCCAGTCACATCAAACCTGCATCATGTTTCCTATGTATAGTAATATTGGACTTCCGCATTTTCACCATTACTCCTGCAGATTGCTCACATTGTTAAAGTTTTTAATTAACTTACTGATATTAATTAGCTCAATTAATGCACTGATATAACATTTAATTGTATAGACATAAACCTACACACAAATGTAGCCTAACGTTTGCCTTGTCATTTTTTTTTACCTTATTTTCAATCATCATTTGCCAGTTTGCAGAGCCAGCTCTCCCCATCACACAACAGCTATCAACCAGGAAGGGTAGATTTTCTGCCTGTCTCTTAATTATTAAATAAAAATAACAGCTCTGACCCCTGGCATTTCATGGTTTAATTATATAACAGACAGGCAAATTGTTAACATACCTACCTAACTAATGTCAACGTTAATGTCATTATTGACTGTAAGAAATATTATTATTATTATTATTATTATTAAAACAACTGTATTTATAGAGAATTTTTCATACACATATACAATGAAGTAGTAAAAAGGGAGTTTCGAAATAATTAAATAGAACAAAATGGATCTATAAATACTAAAACAACAGAAGTTTTTTCAGTGATCCGCAGGGACTGGGGAGTGAGTCAGAGAGCCAGAGCATGCAGTTTGGGAATGGAGGGTGTGGGGTGGGTTAGTAAGGTCCACAAAGTTTTTCCATTATGTGTGCAGACTGCTAAATGCCACTCAATTAGCTGTACCACCTCATTCAGGGAAAAGGGTTGATGACACCACACCTAGTTGACTATGGATTTTGGCAGGCCAACAATAAACTAATGTACAGTGAAACTTGCTTCCATTAGGATGATGTCACTGTCTGTAGGCATCAAAGAGTTTCAGCATGGCTTTTAACAGGATTAAATATGAACCAGTTTTGGGGAGATGTCTTTACTGAGCAATTTAGTGAGATGACCCACTGATCTTTGACATTCTTTGGGACAACAAACTAGACTTGTAATATTTGTCAAATTTGGTGGACATTTGTTTACTATGTGAGGAGCAGTGAAATTGTATGTTTGCATGTTATCCCTAGGTTTTCAGTGGTGGTAGGAGAAGTTTCTCCGCTGGGCAGGTTGTAAGCCAAAAGGTTGTTATGGGAACTGAAGACATCGTTGTAGGCTCCACTCCCTCCATCTGCACTCAGCACCTGCTGGCAACATCTCTGGGAGATAATTGATATACACATGGGCCCAGTGTTTCTGTAAAGCCCAAAGACAAACCTCCAGAGGTGTTCACAGGATCCTAAGAAGTACTGAAATCCGGAGAGAAAGAACAATTTAGGATGGGGAAAAAAGAAGCAGAACCGGTGGAGGAAACAAACTTCATATATCCAAAGTTCCAAATTTCTTGTTAATACTACCATCAGTGCCATTGTGATTGTCATCTTGTAGATTGATCAGTACATTAACTGAGTAACTGAGTTCTCTGTCGTAACTCAACACAACTGTGTCGCATAGTTGCAGTGCAAGTCTGGGACTATAAGGCTGCTTGTTATCTCCACTACATATACATTGAATTATTGACAGTAAATATTACTGTACAAAAGTGAGTGAGAAATGTGACCTTTTCTGATATCATATAATTTTTTGTTCTTCACTAGCAGTGTCCACCTGTGACATCACTGAGGCACACAACTTCTAACTTCTCATGGGAATAACAAAAATACAGCACCATTCAACAAATTAACACTACATTTACTATGTACTTCACGAATATTTCAGGGTGAAAATTTAAAGGGGTGTGAAGGTGTGGCAGCTGCCACCCCTCAAAAAAGCCATACCACCCAAGTTTATCTCATATTTGTAGGCATTTAATATTAAAACAAAATTAGTGTTGAAAGTTCATGATATTTCTCTGATGTTGGTGTAAACTTCTTAACTCATCAGTTTAGAACTCACTTTGCCCCCGTGAATAAAGAAAAAGATGGTTTCCTGCTGACACGGGAAAATCCACCAGTTACTGTCACCGCTATCTCAATGTTTAAAGATGCACTATGTAGGATCTACTGCCATCTAGCGGCAAAATTTGCAACATTCTGATCCCTCGCCCCTCCCTTTTCAGGTGTGAATTTGAACGTAGGGTGGCCATCAGGTGCCCGCAGCAAACAATCCAAATGCTTCCAAAATGATGTCATCATCGACTAGCCAGTAAACTGATGAGGTTACATTAAAACGAATGAATGAATACCTTTATTGTAATTGCACAATGAAACTGAACAATGAAAATTCTCTCCTCTCAGTAGTACTCACAGAGTAAAAACAACCAGAATAATAAAAACTACAATTTAATAATAAAAAAATTATCATAAATGTTGCATAGTCAATGTTTCACAATTACTGCATAGTATTATTGCACTTTTATTATTGCACCATGATATTGCCTAATGTCTAATGAGAATTCAGTACTTTTATGAATAAAAACTGTTCAGAAGTCTGGAAGTGCAGGTATTAATAGATCTATAGCATCTCCCAGAGGGCAGCAGATTGTAACAGGTGGTATACTGGGTGAGATGAGTCCTGGATTATGTTGTAATATATGTCAGTGAGAGAGAGTAGTTGTGTGTTTATGATGTCCTGTGCTGATTTAATAACTCTCTTTAGTGCTTCTTGTCAGCCACAGTGCAGTTAGTGAACCACACCAGGATGTCATGAGAGGGGATACTTTCAACAGAACATCTGTAAAAGGACAGCAGCAGCTGCGGGGACAGGTTCACTCTCCTCAGAAAGCTTAGGAAGTAGAGCCGCTACTGTGCCTTTTTCACAAGAGAGGTGGTGTTAACAGTCCATGTCAAGTCCTGAGAGATGTATGTGCCCAGGAATTTTCCTTTCCCATCTTTCTTTTGATGTATAGAGGAGCAATTTACCAAGCAGCCAATCTTTGGACTTCATCCCTGCAGGTAGACTCATCATTGTTTTGTGTCAGTCCCACTACAGTAGTGTCATCTGCAAACTTAAAGATCATGTTAGTATTGTGAGTTGTAGTATACAGTCATGGGTGTATAGAGTGTAGAACAGAGGGCTCAGAATGCAACACTGTGGGGCTTTCTAAATAGATATTTAGAAATTGTATTTAGTGATTTAGGCTGTAAAACTATAGGATATAACTTCCATATAAGATAGTGAGGTGTGTTCCGGGTCATGAAGCAATATTTTGACATTGCTTACCTGTCCAGTACAAAACAGGCAACTTCAGCATCACTCATCATTGTCCATCATCAGTGATTTCCATCTTGGAAAAGCCACACCAGTGTTTATCCTTATTTTCTGCCATCTCGTTGTCCCATTTTCACTGCCCTCTTGTTGCTTCATGCTTTCACTTCTTTGAAGAGGATTCATGCTGCCTTACTGTAGGGTGACCAGACGTCCTCTTTTCCCCGGACATGTCCTCTTTTTGAGACCTGCAAATTGCGTCCGGCCGGAATTTTAGAATTGTCCGGGATTTTGAGCTGCCTAAACATTCGTCACGTCATGGGCATCTC
>JAQQZR010000036.1:11726357-11736496 GCA_030068235.1 Notoglanidium macrostoma | reverse complement strand
TGTTTGTCTGTGTCGGCCCTGTGGTGGACTGGCGACCTGCCCAGGGTGTACCCCTCCTCTCGCCCGAAGATGCTGGGATTGGCTCCAGATGGATAAAGCGGTATAGAGGATGGATGGATGGATTTTTGCATTCTGTTGTCCACGATATACATTATTATTAGTAGTGGCTTACACAGGAACCTGCATAACGGACAGTCCAAGGCGAGCTCCAAGCTTTCCTCGTAAGGAGACATTTATGGGAGGAACTGACTTATTTCTTTGAAAATAAATTTAGCTATAAATGGTTGAAAACATGTTGTCACTGTTTAATAAATAAGAAATTGCAATAGTTGCTATACTGCTGTGGTGTAAGAAGAATAAAACACTATTGACTATGACTGTTACAAAAAAATAAAGCACACCACTGTTGTTGTTTATTTATTATTTATTATGTATTTATTCTTCTAACGGTGCATCCCAAAGCGTTTTATTCCTTACTTACTCCTTGTGGATGTCTGTGGGATGGACAATCTTGAACAAGTTTTGTATGTAGTCAGATTTGGATTGGATTGGATTGGGTTGGGTTGATCCAGGTATGTTGAAACTGATCTAATCTAGAGCGTGAGAGAAGTCCGGATAGTCATGGTGCACAATAACCCACTTATAATAAAATCTTATAGCTTATAGACTCTATATCACTACATATCAGTACTTCATGAATCCGCTATATATTGTGAAGCACTGTAAACCACTACGCACGGGAAACCAGTGCCTTCTTGTGCTCACTTGTATTAGCATTGTTGCTGTTAATCTCTTCTTTCTTTGTCCAGGTGGCCCACAAGCTCTTCCAGTCACTCAAATGAATCTCCTCTGATCCTCGTCATGGCTTCTTCATGGCTGTCCTGTCAGGATCGCTAATAAAGTTGTTATTTATAGGAGGTTGCTGACTTGCTGACATCTTTTTTTCCACCCGAGCTACTGTATTGTACCTTACAGTGTGTCCGATCTGCTTGATGCTGATTTTGTGAATAAAATGTTGTAATGTGTGCATGTCTGATTGAAATATGTTTCTACAACCAGTGTTCATGTTGAAAGAGGTGAAGATTCAAACAATCATGAAGCGGCTGGGACTTTCCTGTCTAGCCTCTGTGTAAGATCACATGCGGAAGACTGTCGGAGAAGATTATGTTGCTGTATCCATGGTGGCGTTCTTGTTATTGGCTCCAAACCTGTACATTGTGCATATCTGGTACCTGCTAGAGTATGTCGTTCAGACACTAAGCTATTGCAGTGAAGTATGAGCACTGGATGGTTTCCATGAAAAGAAGGAAGCAGTGTATAGGGTGTGAAATACTGTAAGATTCTCTTGGAGCTATTTATTATATGCCCATGAGCCTCTGAGAGGGTTTTTTTAGCTGTAAAAGTGTAACCTATTCATAACGTGTTTGCACCCAGGGTGGCATGGTGGTACATATGGTAGCGATGCTGTCTTACGTGTATGTGTGGGTTTCCTCTCACCTCCCAAACACATGCCAGTAGATGGATTGGTGACTCTACATTGCCCCTAGATGTGAGCGTGCATGCATGGTGTCTTGAAATGGACTGGTAATGGACAGGCTGTATTCCCACTGCATGCCCTGGGTCCCCAGTGTATGCCCTGGCTCCATCTACAACTCTTACCAGGATACAGTTGGTAGTTAAGGTGAATAAATTAATCTTTGCAAGCCAAAGTTTCACAAGAGTAGCAAACCAAACTCATAACAAATAAGATAAGATGAACCTTTTTTAGTCCCACAAGTGGGAAATTTGCATTGCCATGGCAGAAAGTGGACAGAAACAGCAGCAAAAATGAAAAACAATAGAGTAGAATAAAGTATAATAAAAAATACAAATGTACACTCCAGGTACACAATGAAGTGACAAACATTGATACAAAAACAGTAGAAAATTGAACATTTGCATCAGAAAAATTGCACCAAACTATTCAACTATTCAAAGAGTTTTATTTGAATCTAAAATCTAATTGCTATATATTAATTGTATGCTGTCTATCCAAAACTATGAACAGTTCTATGCCATGTGGAAGCCTTTCTGATGCATGTAAACAGCAGGAAACCTGCTGGACTTCAGAGTTAACCTAATAGTTCCCAATCCTATGATAACATGTTTCTGTTCGTAGGCAGTTTCTATGATTATTTTGTTCTCACAGATAAGAACTGCTGACAGAAGTTTATTGAATGCCTTCTTTTAAAAGAATAGTAAAGGTCTTTGTTTCTTTTCATTAGTTAAGGATCCTCCTGGTGGCTTATATGAACTTTATACAGAGTCAGCCAAAAAAAAAAAAATGTACACACACTTCAGGAAAGGAAAAATTTGTAATAATAAATTTATTTGGACATCAAAAGATTAATGCAAGTAACCTCTGGCCTCTAGAATTACAAGAGGTGCTCAAAGTGGAGCTTCCAGACATTTATGTGTAGTTTGTATTAAAAAAAATTACAAGTTAAAATTCTCTATTTAGCTTCTCTATTTTTGTTCTAGCTCAGCATTGCTACTCTTGAGTAATAAAGCTTAAAGATCTGCAACTTCAATGTTTTTTGACTCCATGCGAGTGAGTTGAGGACTATTTTCCACGACAATCATTAAAGGGGTAATCTTGACCCAAAAAAAGGACAAATCTTACCCTTTAAGCGTAAAAAAATATTACACACGCGTTCTTAGGCTTTTATTTTGAAAATGGAACGGAACTTGTTTCCGCTGGCGAGCTTCACGCGCAGCCCTCCGCTTCCAGTTACGTCATGTGCACGTAAACAAAATATCCTTGGACAGTTTCAGTGCATGTATATCAGACCAGATCAGTTGTTTTTAAGAATGTGAGTTAAAAAAAAACAAGAACAAAACAAACAACGAAAACCCCGATAAACAATAACAAACAAAATCTGAGGCTTTTCTGTAGCAAAAGGATTTGCAGGTTTGAGTTGTTGTTCCCAGACATGGGCAGCTTCACTCTGGTGCAGATGTGCATCAGGAAAGTGGCTCAGCATATGGATGTGCTGGAGAGTCAAGCTGAGGGTGAGGAATAGCTTTGTGTGTCATTGTTTGTGAGTTTTAACGTCATTATGGGTAAAAAAATATCCTTCTTTTTTTTTTTTTGTTAAATGACTAATATGTGTTGTAAAGTTTTGAGTGATGGATTACAGATCCAACATTAATCTGCTGTTCATCAAACAGAGCTCAGATGATAGAAGAAGAGTGCAGGAAACTTTGACTCTGCTTGGTTATGCTGAGTCGACTGATTCGAGTCAACTTGGTGATCTGACTCATATAAAGAATTTCCCTCTCTTTCTCTGAGACATTGGTCCATGAAAAACGGTTTAAACCGAGATGAACTGTGTGTCTGTGTGTCTTTTTCAGCATGATGGTGAGGATCTGCTGCTTGCTGAAGATGTACTCTGCGTAGTCAGTGTAATAGAGGAGGTGATCAGTCAGCAAGATAAATGGAAATACGTCTTCCTGATGAAGCTCAGACACAACAAACAGAATAACACTAATGCGCATTTATAGTGTCTTGCTGATTTTATGATTTGATCATGCAAAGTTTTGTTTATTAGAAGGTAGAACAAGGGTTCGTTAGAAAGATCCAGCCACAGCTGGGCAAAGTAGAGCAGTCTCCAGTAACGGTGTATCGAACTGTGTCCGGTTTAAAAAATGTCAGAGTCATTTGTAAGCCTGCTCTTATTGAGATGAGCCCAATGATCTGACTCATTAAAAAGAGCCAGAAATTACCATCCTACTGCCTTGTGTTTGGCATCTTCACACTCATTCTTCATCAAAGTTAGATGTAGTCTTTACAAATCTCTCTTTTAAGTTGGTGTTGATGTTGTTGATCTAGATTTGCCAGCCTCACTTCTTAAAGACTTGATGCCTCACCTGAACATGTACTACCTGGACAGGATTGAAAAAGCAGCTCATCTAAAAGGTAAATATGCTCAGGGAAAACTCTGCGAATGTGCAGAGCAGTTATTTTGTTGCCAGGACAGGCTCTGGATTCACTGTGATCCTGACCAGGATGCAGTGGTTACTGAAGATGAATGAATGAAGTTACATAACCTAACTAAAACTGATGTACTCTGTATTCACAAAATGCATGTTATTTTTGTCATTAAAATGTGCGTACAGCCCATTACTGTTTCAGAGTGAATCACGGTGGTGTTAGTGCTGATCAGTCCCCAATCTCTTACAAACTGAAATTACATTAGAGCTGAATATTGTCAGGCTGCTTTTATAGCTGGTTTTGTTCAATTTCAGCTATGAAATTTTTCCTAAGCAAAATGTACAAACCCAGGAAACGACACAAGACTACTTAGTGCCATTTACAAGGGAATAAACTGCTGATTAAGCAATTAAGCAATGTTTCTATAAGCTCTGCACTCTCAGTATATGTATATATATCTTTATTATCCATTCATTCATTCATTCACACACCCTGTATGGGATGCCAGGCCATTGCGGAGCACCAGGCACATGCACATTCACACACTCATTCACTTAGTTGGAAACCAGGAAACCCACACAAACACCTTTGTTGTATTTATTGTAGTTTTCTGCTTGTTTAATATCCTTTAATGGTGTTGGTTTTCACATTACAAATCCTGTTATCATTTTAGGAGTGTCATGTTCATCTGCTTGGGCAGCAAAATGGAGGGATCTGAATCGCACATGGCGCTGGAAGTTAAAGGTACTGAACATTTTCTTATACAGGTCTAGAATTTCGAAATGATCAGTGCCGTAACTGACCCGATACTGAATGTGATTTCACCTGATTTTTGCTCACATACCAGGAGCATGAGCATGTGGAATGTTGTACGATTGTTCTTTTATGGGAATTCAGTCAGAATCATTTAATATTTTTAGTCATTAGCTAAAAGAGTAGCGAAGGTCTGCGGCCATTTGATCTTATTCTGTGTCAGCACCTACAAATACAAACATTTTGTTAATTGTTACACTGCCTTTCTGTGTCGCCTGTAGAATAGCTGACACGGGACTATGATTTGAGAGCATGCTAATAATGCTAATCGTAATAAAATGCATGGTGAATGTAAGGTGCAGTAATTGGCAGGTGAATTGTCTGTTCCAGTTCTTGCAGCCGGAGAAGGAGGACTGGAAGCAGATGTGCTTGGAGAGCTATTTTCACACGGTGCTGTTCAGAAGGTCCCGAACACAAAGCTCTGCGTTTGACACGAGAGAGGATGCGGTTCTCTCTGTGTCAGCCAAGTATGTGCGGGCTCTGTCTCTCTTCACGGTGCATGATGTGCGCAGGTTAGCCTCAGAGGAACTACGGCTCATCCTGGCCACTCTGGAGAAAGAAGTGCGGACTCTCAGGTTGCTTGACGCCAAGGTGTTGCTCAGGCACAGAAAGTCAGACGTCCTCTTTGTTCTGCACCGTCTTCTCGACCACGGCTCAGTTAAGAAGTTAGTTCTGAAGAGGACTCCGGATTTATGTGTCTTCAGGTGGATCATGTCCAGGTGTAAGGGCTCTAGCTGGAACGATGAGGGTCCTGCGGCATCCAAACGCCCGCGGCTGCATATGCTCATGGACGAGCCCGTATACAGCGAGTTCTGTCCCTCATGTAGTGCTAATGGAACATGTCAAGCAGGACAGATTCACTCAGTGGACCTGGAGGTTTGTTCATTGACTGCAGTGTCTCGCCTCCTGCCTTCCTGGCTGGGCCTCCGCTCACTTCACCTGTGCACTACCCGTAAGTCCTGATACAACATTCTGCTGTCTTTTTCTCAGGCAGTCCATCAAATATGTATTTTTTAGTTGCTGTGATTTAACAGCCCCTGCATAAGCTGACGGAATTTATACCTTTTACTTTTAAATACGTTTCAGCATTATTTATGTAGTATATGTAATAAATCTGTAATGTTTTCCATTTCAATTCGATACCAGTGTCCGAGCTCTGAGGGTCATATACTTTACTAATATACTTATATAGTATACATATACAGATCTGTCACTGATGTGCTACTGAAAGGATACTGACGTTGGTTAAATTAAATAATTGTCCATTGTGTTAATGATCAATGGAAATAATAGGTGCTTCTTGTAGGAACTTAACTTTAGATGTGGTTTCACAGGAGGAACCAGGAGCTGTCTGTTTTCTGGAACCTTTTTAGTTTTTGCTTTTTCACTTATTGATTAATCTTGACCGACTGAGCTGCTTAGTCATTGTGCACACACAACTGACATGCCGTATATCTGTATGCTGATTGTATTATACTTATGTGCAGAGCTTGATTGTGAGAAGGAAGTGATCGACTTGATGGAGTCTCTCAGAAAGCTTTTCCTGAACCCACACTGTTCGCTTAAAGACCTGAGCCTTGGTAACATGTGTGTTCAGGGTCATTTAGCCAGCTTGCTGATCTCCTGCCCCACGCTGCAGACCCTCTCACTGGAAATCAGCCTGCGGTGGAACTGCAGCACCGCATCCAGCGTGCACTTCACACCAAACACACGTAATGCTGCTTTCACTGTTACTAATCATTTGATGTGTTTTAATGTCTAAAAAGTGTTATATAAATACTTATTATTATCTTTGTTTAAGTTTATGAGAGCTGGTTTACGCCAGGTCCAGGGTGGTAAGTGTTTGTTGGTATTGTTATTGTTGTTGTTATTTTCTGATGCAGAACTCTCTCTTGAGAAACTCAGCTTGAAGGCAGTCGAGAACCAGACCACTGTAGAGTGTCTACCAGCTGTGCTTCAACACGCTCCGAATCTCCGCAGCCTTCATGTCACAGGGATACGGCAGGCTCGCTCGCTACTACACACGTTGCCAGGTATTACAAAAGTACTGCATAATAATACAAACAAAATGAAAGCTGAAACGTGCCAAACGTGTTAAATTCTAATTCTCCCAAAAAAATTGTACTTTATTTATTCACTTCTCGTAATAGATAGTTGACAGTGATTTGTTTGAACTTTGATTTTGAATAATAATTATTTACGAAAATATCATGTAAATGATTAGAAATGTATTATTTATTTGCTTGGATATAGTTTGCAAACAGACATTGTTTCCTTTTTTTAATAGATAAATAAATGATTTTGATGTGTCTTGTTAGTAGGTTTATTATTTCCCCCCTTTGCTCTAGCGTCTAATCAATAAGAAGCTACTTTTTTTTATTTTTTGGATTTGTATTTTTACTAAACTGTAGTTAATTGTTCGTTGTTGAATTTCTTCTTTGTTTTTATTGTCTTATTTGTTTAGTTGGAGGGGCCGTGCAGTGTTTAATGTGAATTGTAACTCTACACTGAAATTCTTTGGGTTCATTGCTTTGTTCTCTCGGAGTCTCTTAGCAAGAGTTCAATTAAATTCTCTAGTCTTCTCCAGCTACTATAATTAAGTAGTATTGTAATTAAAGTGGATCTCCAGGTCATCCCTGATCTTCCTTATAGCATTGAGAAAACATTGTCCCTTTCCAGAGTTCAATCCATTGCTGAAGGTACTGATGCTGGAAGACATAAACCTGGCGGACTGTCGCCATGAGATCATTCATCTAATAGAGAACTCTGTTTTGGAAGGTAACTCAAAACATCACTTAATAAAATAAATCTGACTTTTTTAGTTCCTTATTAATTGATGCAATGATTTCAGAGCTGTCTCTGAAAGACTGTAGGCTCCTAGAGAAGTGCACCGAGAAGAAAGACTTCCTGGTTCCATTTGTCGCATCTGCAAAGCAACGTTCTTCCCTTCGCTCTCTGTCTCTGTCTCAGAATCGGCTTGGTGAGAATAAAACACTTACTCATTCGTTCAGTTCGGTCTCGTCTTGTTGGAATCCGCAATAGCAGGGTTTGAACCAAATACATGAAGTACTTGGTTTTAGAGGTTCGTTTTAAATGAAAGTACAAAAAACATTAAAAATAGCTTAAAAGTTAGAGCTGTTTAATATGTTGTGTCAGCACAGAATAAGTTTGAAATGTATTAGTGTAGGAAAAGGGTAAGAATCTGGCCTCCTTATGATATAATTTGATTACGATTGTTTAGGAAATTTTACAAAGCATCATAAAACCTCCAAATTTGCCACAATTACATTTATCTAGGTAGTATAGGTACCATTCACTACACAGAGTAGTATTAGTGTAGTAGTAGTGTAGAAAAGATTTCGGATTTAGTTGTGGTTTTTATCTTGAGAATTCGGTTTGCGGCAAAAAAAAGTGCAGTTTGTTGTTGTTGTTAAAGGTAGTCGTAAATTTGTTTATTTATATAATTACTTATTTTATATTTCAAAATTGTATACTTGAATTGCTACCTTTAAAATTGCACCCCTAATTATTGATCACACTGCGAAAAATGCCATCTTAGGAAATTAGAATATCTTGAATCTAGTCAGATTTATCTAGCATGTCCTAAGATCACGAAACATAAACAAGATTGTTATACCTATTTCTAGGCTTTTTTTTTTAAAACTAATTTCAAGCTTGAAATAACCTAGTTCAGAATTGAGTTAATTTTAAGCATTTATTTCTAGAAAAAAATCTAAATTATCTGCCAATAAAATAAGACAAGTTAAAACTTTGAAAGTCATAAACAAGCCGTGTCTACAAATAAGATTAATAATCTCATATTTGCGTTACTGTGATCTTATAATAGGAACTACTAGATAAATTTAATTACATTGAAAGATATTTTCACTTGCTATGATGTTATTTGCAGTTTAAAAAAAAAACTAACCTTATTTGGGACAGTTTGAACATTTGAAATCTGTGCTTCCTCTTGAGAGTTTACAGGTTTGATATCCAGTTACATTTTGGTAATGCTTCTTATTAATATTTTACTAGTCTTGGCAAAATGTTATTTTAACAAGGTATGTTAAAACAATTGAGCTGTCTCTCTCCTTCAGCTTCAAGCGTCATTGAGGTTGCGGATCTGTTTTTAGGAGAACATCCTGCCAACATAATCAAATTGGACCTCAGGTACTATTGCTAATATAATGTAGTCTTACATATTTCTGGTAATATTGCTAGTTTCTTTTGTGTGTGTTGTGAATTTTGATCTGAGTTGTGTATACCAATGGGTGACCAATTAAAGGAAAAACCAAGATGGGGTTGATGTTGGACTGTTCTTGCTGACAGTCTGATCATGCACTGCATTAACTTTCTCACTTGAACAAATGCTCTTCTGTTTTTATGTAAATATCACATAAGTGTGTGAGAATTACAGTCACTGAGTGAGCACATTTTCCAGCCTGATCGACTGATAGCTTTCCCATTGATTCTAATTGTAGTACACTTCTCTGGAAGCATCATGATTTTTAAACTTTTTTTCCCACCTCAACTTTCCTGCAGCTCAAACTTCATCCTCCCCATTGACCTGCTGGAGTTCAGCCGAAGGATTGAAGCGTACCGTCCCCTTCACCGATTCACGCTGGACCTGCGCTTTAACCCACTTAATCGTGACCCTGAGGTCAAGGGTCAAGCCTTGCGGATGCTCCTTCCGTTCTGTGAAGTTCTGACTGATGAATGGGACTTCAGATCAGCCATGGTAGATCACGTTAGTGTGATGTGAAGACACTTTTAATGCTAGATCCACACAGTACTGGGTGTGGAACAGTGTTAAAATGGCATCCATAAAAGGTGGCTTGTGTTGCTTACACCACTGCTGTGTCCAGAAGTTCAACAAACTGAGGCTTTGTATGTTTTGCTTCCTTGTATCTAAAAGATACAATGTAAAAACTGTATTTAATTTTTCAGAACCTGTGGTTTGATAATCCTGAATGCTGAAGTTTCCAGATTTTGATGTCTTGACCATATAAAAATTTTTTTGGAAAATTGTATTTAGAATGTGCCTTGTAAATATTTCACTTTTATAAGTTTAAAAATACGTTTGTATTATTTTTGGAATAAAGCTATTGTGTCTATAGTGTAGTTGTTTTGTGCAAAGATTATTTTTGGTAAGAGCCAAGTGATTAAACCCAATAGACAGACAACGTTAAAATCCAATTTTGATGTCTTTCTCCATTTCCAGACACTGGGAAAGCTTGTCTAAGTGCCACTCACAACACTCATGTGATCCATCCATGCATCCATTATCTATACCGCTTTATCCATCTGGGTCGCGGGGAAGCTGGAGCCAATCTCAGCATCTTCGGGTGAGAGG
>JAQQZR010000036.1:11711929-11723027 GCA_030068235.1 Notoglanidium macrostoma | reverse complement strand
TCCGCACAGAAAGGCACCCTGGGTGACCCGGGGATCGAACCCAGGACCTTCTTGCTGTGAGGAGACAGTGCTAACCATGTGATGCCTACATAATTTTAATAAAATAAACTTTGCATTCACACTTTATGTTTAAGCAACATGGTTTAACAATACTGATTCAATCCTGGTATGCTCATGCAAAAACACTTCTTAGTCTTGTGTTTGTTATACAAATTCTGCACAGCAATGACAAATAGACAAAAATAAGCAGTATTTTATATATGACAGATATTTAATTAACATTAGCGAAGTCCCTCAAATATACACAATAAATAAAAAGAAATTAACAGGATACAGAAAAGTTATGCAGGAATCACCTTGGTCATGTGACAAGTTAAAGACCATCTCTCAGGTATCTTCTTGTTGTAAAGTCTTTTGGTTCTGCAGCTCGGACACATTTACAGTTGTTCAGATGTAGTGTGTTCAGACGACTCCTCTCTGGTCATCATGGGAGTTCTGATGGAAGACAAAGGTCACAGCTTTGTCCCAGGAGGCCTGGAGCACTGCGTCCTTCAGCCCTCGTTTATCTGCACAGTGATGCCAGCACGACAGATTGCTGGTGCAGTCCGAGTCGTCAGGAGGAGGACGAACCTGATGCCCGTTTACACAGCGCTGACATCGAAACCTGCAGAGGGAAAGAGACCGCTGACCTAAAGGGATTTCCTTTCTGAGAGAAACAACTAGTAATCTCCTTAATCTGCAACAGCTTCCAGTGCTTTAAATCTGTCGCATGCTTTTATGTTCATAAAAGTCATTTATAATAATAAACGTTCCATTTGGATTATTACAAATTTTTTTTAAATCTGAATTAAAAGCTATTTAAAGTGTACTGCTTTGTGCGCACACTGTGTATACGCACCTGTCATGTGTGTCGCTGAGTGTGTCCTCGTTGAGAGTGAACAGCTCCCTCAGCTCCTCCAGAGAAAAATGTCTCTCTACGTCCTGCTCCTCGTCCACCACACAGCTGCTCAGCGCCTTCTTATGAGCCTGTCTCTGCAGGATCTTCTCCTCTATAGTCCCTGTCTACAGACACACACACGCACAGACACAGACAGACGCACAGACAGACACACAGACAGACACACAGCTTAATCACTAATGGTAAAATGTCAATGCTACTAATTACACAAATAGATGCAAAATTATAATGTTTTTATTTCGCATTGGTGTTGAATACTAGAATCTGACTGATCAGAAGGTGTGCATTGTTTTCGCATAACAGCACGGCTTGGTAAGTAGTTCTGTCTGTAACATAAATGATTGGTTAATATTCGAATACGTTTTTGTTTCTACAGTAACCGCTCGTACACAGGGACTTGTATGGCAGACAGTCAACAAAATTGAAGACTGATAAACGAATAAAAAAAAAAAAAAAAAAAAAGTGTTTAACAAAGTAAAACGTATAATTGTTGATGTGGTGACTTTTTTGTTAGAAGACGTTTGTTTAGTATTTATGGAAGGGATCTCGGTTGTCAGTGCTTTGCGAAGTTTATCAGTACAGGAAGGTCTTCAAGAGAGACGGGTATACACTTTCCTCTTTCTCTGTGTTTTTAAGAGAGAGAGAGAGGGGAGGAAATGGCTGAACAGGAACTAACTTGTGTCTCAGATATTCCAGAACATTAAACCTAATTAATATACATTAAATCTAACTATAGTTTTTAGTGTACATTAATAGACGAAACATTGTAATCGATGACAAATTGCTGTGGTTTAAGCAGAATAACACTCCAGACTGTACCGTTATACAAAAATAATGCACTTCCATTTGCATGATGCGTCATATTATAATTTTTCACCTATTTATAATGACTCAGTTAACAGAGAGGGATAATATCTTTATATTTCTACTTGATGAATATACTCACAGAGAGCAGTCTGTAGATGTAGCACGTTTTTCTCTGGCCATCGCGCCACACTCTCGCCATCGCCTGCTCATCATTGGCCGGATTCCAATCCGGGTCGAACATCACCAACCGATTTGCCCCAATGAGGTTCAGGCCGCAGCCACCAGCCTTGCTGCTCAACATGAAGATAAAGTCTGGGCTCTACAAAAAGAGGTGAAGATCAGAAAAACGGCTAATAAAAAGTATCAGCACTCAATTTAATCTGCAAGTTCAGTAGATTTTATGTGATTACGCAATTGTGTATTTATGGTTGTGGATCAACCTTTTTGCTCGTAGAACTCTATCAAGTTGGTCACCAGCTCTATATTCTGCTTGTGTGGATGTTTCCACATGAATACCCTAAAACTCCCCCAAAACAGTTTATACCCCCGACCCACCCTTGCTTTAATGGACAATCTCACCTGGATAGTGTGGATTTGGAGGTGTTCAGAGCTGCTGCAGTAATCATAAATACCGTGCGGTGCTATTCTCTGATTAGGGAGCAATACTGAAATCTGCATATGGATTCAGCTTTATCGGCTTTCTCTTGATAAAAGCATCTGCTTAAAATTTGATGTAAATTAAAATCCTTAACTAAAAGAAAAATGAAGTTAGGACTTACAGAAGGACTGTTAAATCTTTCAACAATCTTGGCTCTCTTCTTGATAGACATTGTTCCATCCAGTCTCACATACAGATATCTAATTCAACAATAAAACAAAGCGACAGTGGATTAGCTAGACGGTGAAACCACATACGTTGTAGCAGTAGATGTCAAACATTACGGATAACTGACAGAAATCACTGCTGTCACAAGGACTTTATACAGAATTTGCAAAACATCTAGTCATTACAGTATAAAGAGCAGCATGTGGATTGCTCATCATATTGTTCATCTGTTAGCTCATCTAATTATAGTGAAGTAAATATATATTTTTCAAATATGCATAAGTCATGTACAATGTTCATGAACACATAAAAAAAAAAGTAACCATAGAAATAAAAAAAGATTATTGAATATGTATGGTTACTTGCTTATCAAGAACTTCTATGTTGCTGATAAATTAAAATCTAAAGGACGGCACGGGTACTGAAGATAAACCAAGGACGTTTTCTGTTTGTGACTGATTTTAATTAATGAGAATTTAAATGAACACATTTTACATTTTAAATTACATTATTTCTTTCCTAAATAAAAAAAAAAAAGCATTAATGCAAATATGTATAACTGAACAATATACAGAGCAATCTAAATTTTAACATGCAAATTTAAATAAAATTTAATTTAAGACACATTTTTATTCTTATCACTATTATTCGTGATACTGCAATAAAATAAGAATCTTATACTTTCATTTACTAATCCAACCTAAACGGAATAAACTGTTTGGATTTCTCACTTGCGAGCACGACACAGCTTCTCGAACAGGTCCAGCGTCTGTGTGTAGTTGGACACCAGCACCACTTTATCGCTGGTCGTCGTCCGTGTCATAGCCAGAATATAGTCGAGCACCAGCATCTTCCCTGAAACCAAACAGTAAGAACATCATGAGCCTTTAATATTCAATCTGCAACACACACACACACACTTATATACACATAAAACACACAGCTGACCTGAAAGCTGTGGCTCGACAGCTTTAGTGGAGTAACCTGATGGGAAGAGCTCCACTGCTCCGGAAAAGCCCTCGTCCCCCTCCACACACTTCTCATAGATCAGTGAGGGGTCTGAACAAACAAGGAAATAACACTTTATTTACTTCCTAGGGCTGATTATTAGCTACATTATCATCACGTAAACAAATTATCTTCACTACTATTGCAAAGTTATTCAAGTTCAGACACCAGCGAGTGGCTCTAAATCAACAAATAATCAATCGTGAATTACGTACACTTAAAATAAAATTACGTTTTCACCACTTGTTTCTATATTTATGACTTCATTTGAGTAAAAGAAACAAAGAAAATAAATCCTTCCCTTAGATGATGCAAGTAAGATAAAAAAGGATGTTTATGTCCCTGTCTCAGTCTCAGGTGACGCGTTGCTGAGTGCAGAGGAAACAGGAGTGTTCACACTCACGGTTGCAGAGCTTTTTCAGTGAGGTGATGGAGGACAGTGAGGACATGCTGATCTTGCCCTGCTGTAGAGTCTCTACTGGCTTTGCCTGCTTCAGGAACAGCTTGTAGAGTTCCTTCTGCAGAGGAGTCAGCCTGTACAGGAGGAGACGTTGTTAACACAAATAACTCGTACATACTACATAGAAGCATCCAGTACATTTAAATAATAGTGTCAATCAAAACAGAAATTAATAGCTGCACCAGATCTTACTAAATTTTATTTTTTGCAAGACTGCCCACCATTTTGTTCTCTACACATACACACCAAATACATCAATTTGCACTAAAACACACAGTGGCATGCAGCTTAATGTCTTCCATTTCTCATGTGACTAGTCCTTTTGGAAGCGTTGTAGAATAGAGACAAATGCAATACCTGCAGCAAACGACCTGCTCGACCTTCACAGGGAGATACTTAGACAGAATGTCCGAGGTCCTCCTGATCAGACACCTGCGGAGACAAACAGACGTAATCGATATACATTTAGTGTTAGAAAAAATCAAGTCTGTTCCATCCACTTGTAAAAAAAAAAAAAAAAAAAAAGGTGTACTAGAACTTGGATTACAAGAAAACACTGAGGGCAGGGGGGTGTACTTATTTACTCTCCTGCAGATGGGTGTCTATGGTCATGAATTAAGACACACACAGCTGGTGTGACCACTGCTTAATTAGAAGCAGTTTATTACATTTTTAAAAATAAAATAAAATAAAAAAAAAGACTACATCCTTGTATTCTCTTGAATTTATACTGAAGGTGTTGGACACTGGTCTCATGGAATATGGTCTTGACTGAGAATTTGTAAAAAAAATAATGTTCTTCTTGTCTTTTCTTCTTAAGAGTCTGCCCGTCACTGCACACACCTCCTGTGTTATATACAGTGCACTTGTTTACTGAGGTTAGAACAGAAAGACATTATCGTGACTGAAAATCATCTTGGACCTGTAGCTCACCTGTTAACGATGCTGATGAGCTCTTTTAGCTTCTCCTCCCCGACAGCACGCTCTTTATCGCTAGCATCTGCATCACGGCCCTTCAGGATGGGGATCTCGAAGCGCTTTTTAAATTCCTGAGCGGTGCCTACAAGAACATGTGACAGTAACAGGAGAAGCTTAAAGAGTGCTGAATGTACAGACAAGGAAATGACTAGAGAGTTTGGCCACTGTAAATTAATCAACAGATACACTTGTTGGCTGCTAAAGACTGGTAGATATAATAACTCCACAGAGCAACGCACACAGATAAAGCATGTTTTGTTTATTAAAAACACACACCTTCATATAATGGAAGGATATTATCAACATTATGTGACACACTACACACTGCAGGGCAACAAGATTTCACTTTTACTGTAATTATGGGGTCCCAAGCATGATCCAGCATGATCCAGCATGACAATGCCCTTGTGCACAAAGCAAACTCTATTAAGACATGGTTTGCTAGTGTTGGTGTGGAAGAAGTCGAGTGGCCTGCGCAGAACCCTGACCTCAAACATACTAAACACCTTTGGGATGAACAGGAATGCTGAACCAGACTTCCTCAGCCAACATCAATAATAATAATAATAATAATAACAACAACAATAATAATAATGTTGATTGTCTATGGATGTGGAAATTTACCATCGGCTTCAGAGATCGATTAAAACACATCACAATATAAATGATAATTAACCCAACATGCAAAGTACAGACAATAATAAGGAACATGGTTCCAGTGTGAATGGTGTTTACGAATTTAGCAAACTTATTGCATTTGGAATGAAAGACTTTCTCTAGATGTTCTTACTGCTGTAGTGGTTCTATAAGGTCTTCCTTTTGTGAAGATGTTAAAAAGGGGATGAACAGGATCAGACAATTTGTCAGGCTTTTAGTTTCAACTTATATATAAATCCCAGTTCTTTCTGCACAAATGCCTGACCTTACTAATGCTGTTGTGGCTGAATGGGCAGAAATCCCCACAGCCACGTTCCAAAACCTAGTGTAAAGCCTTTCCCAGAAGAGCAGAGGTTATTCTAACAGGAGAGGCACATATGGGTGCGATTGGACGTGTCCACATACTTTTGACTTAACAACACTTATACACACTGTATGTTTCTGAGCCACATACCGAGGATGCCAGCATTGACAAAGTGCACCAGACTGAAGTACTCGAGCAGATCGTTCTGAATGGGAGTGCCGGAAATCAGGACTCTGCGCTGGGCGTTCATCGCATTCAGAGCCTGGTACGTCTGATTATCGGAGTTTTTTAGCCTGTGGCCCTGAGGAAACACGAGACAGACCCTGCTCATTAGCCTCAACTGCCAAATTGCTGCTATGCTCATTAATATTGCAGTTGTTTATTTAATTTAGGAAGACAAAGATCGCCACGTCGATTAACATTCAACTAATTCAGCCATAATACATGCAGGGTAGACATTTTATACCTCATCACAAATGACCAATCCGACTTTGCCTTTATGCAGAACTTCAGCGTGGAGACGGAAAGTTTCATATGAAATAATCAGAATGGGGGTAGGAACTCTCATACCTTGCTGGGAAATAAAGTTCACTGGAATACAAAAAAAAAACCCGAAACGTTAATTTCAGCAGTGTGAGGTTTTTTTTCAAGCATCTTTAAATATTACCTTTTTTAACAGTAGGTATACACAATACCATGCACAAACAACAGCAAGACTTAAAGGACTTAAGATTTAAGTGAGTTGGATATGCGACACTCTGAGTTGCAGACCATCACCATATTATGTGATGTGTGATGTGACATTTTCTTTACCAAGCTTTCGGTCTATCTCTTCCTTGGAGCCCCCATCGATAGCCACAGGCTGCACACGTCTTCCGAGCCACTTTGCCACTTCATTATACCAGTTTCTGACGAGGCTGGATGGGGAGACTACAATGGTCCTATCAATCTCAGGCCTGAGATCAGGACTCTGCCGGAGGAGAGTCCATATGAGCGTGATGCACTGCAGAGTCTTCCCCAGTCCCATCTCGTCAGCCATGATGCAGCCGTAGGACTCAGGGATGCGCCGCCCCGTCACACACTCCCACAGAAACTTCACACCCTGAAAGAAGTACAACACACTAATAGATTGTCACAATGCCTTGGATCTACCACAATAAATTACACAGTGCACTCTTTTAGACCAATCATGGGTATCCTCAGTAACTACAAAACTGACTACCTCAGTTAGGGTGACAGCATTTTGATGCATACATAATACCTCACCTCCCTTTGATGGGGTCGAAGAACTTTACTAAGCACCGGATCCACCACAACGTGCACAGGCAGTTTGTCTCTGCAGGATGATGAGAGTTCAACAAACACAGAAATGAGAGGTAAAGAATCTAAATGTAGAAATATATATATATAAGGCACACAGATGAGGGTTTTTATCAAGACAGAGCTGTTAGATGATTGATAACTGACTTGTCTGCTTTGATGAGATCATGAGCCCCCAAAGCTGGTGGCTCATAAAGAACCAGAGCGCCGTCTTCAAAAGGGTCATGGAGAGGCTTTCTAACACCTGACCTCTTCAAGCCCAGAGCCCGGAAACCCAAAGGACCTGAAGCAAGAGAACATGGATATACACATAGATTCAATGAAAGAATTTATTCTATCTTAAGGACAACCAGCAAGACAAGTTTTACAAACACTTACTTTAGGGTTCTTGTTGTTTATGATCAATAACTGTTAATGTACAATATGTGGACACCTGACCATCATACTCATATGAGCATGGCTGTGGGAATGTGTGCCCATTCAGCCACAAGAGCATTAGTGAGACCAGGCGCTGATGTTGGGTGAGAAACAGTCAGCATTCCAAAGCAACAAAAGTGTTCAGTGGGGTTGAGGTCAGGGCTGTGTGCAGGTCACTCAAGTCTTTGTATCCAAACTTGGCATACCATGTCTTCATGGCGTTCACTACGTGCATGAGGTACGGTCATGCTGAAACGTGTTTGGGCCTCTTAGTTCCAGTGAAGGAAATTTTAATGCTACAGCATACATAGACACCCTATACAATTGTGTGTTTTCAACTTTGTGGCAACAGTTTGGAGAAAAACCACATATCTGTATGGTCAGCTGTCCACATACCATGAAATGTAGAAATGCACACGGTGCACACAGCTACCTGTGTAATTAGGGATGGGAACCTTGAATGGCCTTGAAAGGATACTTCGAATAAAAGCCTCCTATAAAAAAAAAATAAAAACAGACAGAAAAAAGTGGTCATAATTTTGTATTCAGTAGGAGACAAGAACGACAGACAAGTTTAAATGAATGGTGCAGGACCAAAGGCTCGTTGATTCAGTCTCCTTATGGGTTGAAGTCCAGGACATACCCCATTTCTAATTTTACTTAAGACCTGTGTCTAAAAATGTCAAACTCAGTAAAAATATTTGTGGTGCCTTACATGCTCGTTGCTGTCCACACACAGAGGCCGGTTCGTGAGCTGGGTCAGAGGCTTCCTATAAGGAGACACATAACTTTCTCTGCAGTCTTTCTTCCTTTTGCTCGTCTGTAGGAGTATATGTAATAATATATTCTTAATAGCAAATAATCTGCCAAATAATATTTAAGCAACATAACTTCCTTGCTTCACACATGCAGTGTAACCACAGGACTGGACATGTAGCACATACAGTGTGTGGTATAAAAGCCTGCAAATTTTTATATGGCATACAGTAAGGTCCATAAGTCTGAAATCACTGAAAAAGTGAAAATGTGGAATGTTTGGAATCTGTAGTCCAATCAAATCGTAACTCGGATGTGAAAAAAAATTGAGAAATTTTTGATAATTGTAAAAGCAAATCAATTCAGTTGTTAAAAGCTGCTTCTTTCAGCTGACAACAATCACAAAAATCTAACTATTACTTTTAGGAAATGGTTTACTTTTCTCTAGGAAAAGTTGTTCATGCTTTCATTTGATCCTGTCTGGATTACTGAAATGTCGTGGATGTTGGGATGTGCCAGTCATCTGCAACTAGCTCAAAATGCTGCAGCTCAGGTACTGTCACATGCACAGAAGGGTTATTTTACCCATGTTTCGGCTTCCCTTCATCGGCTACCAGTTTATTTAAGGATGGAGCATGAGGTTTGATTGTTTTTAAATCTCTAAACGGATTGACCCAGTCTTACGTTTCAGAAATGCTATGAATACATACTGTGTTTACACTCTTAAAGTCTGAAACAGGATGCCAAGTGGTGTCAAAAGGGGTGGACCAACAAATTAATTTAGACCCTCAGCTACAGACAAAATGTGCTAATAAGAATTCATTAGCAAGATAGACATTTAGATGTCTCTTTCCAGTTACTTTAGTTTTCACAGCAGTGGCTTTTGTTTACCTTCAGCTAAATTCCAAACGGCTGCTTATTGGAAATGTAGTTTACTAACTTAATATTCACTAATATTTCTCTATATAGTACATTCACATATAAATAAACATGTTTAGGGATCTTAGCTACTTACGAGTGCAGCATCCCAGTCTTCATCTTCATCATCATCATCAGATGAATCGACTCTTTGCTTTCTCTTGGCGAGTTGACTGGGAGCAAAGCTTCTTCTCTAAAACACGTCATTTACCAACACAGCTTATTCATTTATTTTTATTCAACATGACTGAAAGTAGCTTTGTTGTACCAACTATTAATCTATACATTAAATGTGTTCACTCACCATTCTGACTTCGAGACGCGGGTGAACTTGTTCTAATAACGGCAGTGAGCAGGATAATACTCCCCCTGATTCAGTTGCTATAGTAGACAGTGCTAGCAAGATAATTACTAATGCTAAAAGAACCGCCTTGTATTAGGATCAGAGTAACGGAGTATCATTGTTAACGGAGAAATAACCTATTTAATTATTTATTTATATGGCAATGGAGTACAGCCAGATAGATTAATGAGTCCATATGTATTAATGAGTTTTTGCGAAGCAATAAGATTTAAGTGCCATGATTTGTTATTAAATATCCCGCGCCTACACTGGTGACGCAAATGTACGGGCAACGAAAAGCACCAAAAAAGCACTCAGAACGCGTTGCAGAAAATGATAAACGACTGCTGGACTTCATTGCGTTTAGTCGGTCCTGGGTTAGTAATGATGTGTAGAACCGGAGGTACTGCACACTTAAATGTGTTTTTGAGCTGTGAAATAAATAATATTACTGCACTGTGATGAAAGACATCAGTGCTTGTGTTAATATTGTCAAAATTATTTATAAAAATCGGCATTTTATGGGTTGAAACTGGCTCAGGATGTCATCTACTGGTCAAAATCATCCTGAACCTTTCAAGGTCGATGCTGACGTAGAGACTTTCAACAGCTGGGACTTTCCTACGTCATAAAATTTTTATTAAAAAAAGTTGGGCCACCTAATCAACCCCCTTCAGCCCCTCCTCGGATACCCCCCCGTTCAATTATTACCATTTTTCACAGTTTTGCAGGGGATTATTTCCCTTAGTGAAGTTACACTTTAATGATTTTTTTTAAACCAAAATTGGCGACTCTTTTCTATGCCAAACATAACCCACTCTGCCTGAAGACACATCATGATGAGGACCGTGAAAATTTACTGTAACATAAAATGTGGTTAAAATGGTTCAGAAAAATACATGAGGTGTGTATCATTGCGTTTATAAACATCCCCATAAAGTCAAAGTGAAGTTAATTATCATTCACAGTGAAGGCAAACAGTAGACTACATATGTATTTTCAACACTAATCCAACAGATGGCGCTGTAGCTTTATACATAATTGTAATCAGTTCTGCAGTGCGTATATCTGTCAATACTCTAACATACTATAACATGAATTTGCTGATTCTTTAAGTTACCTAATGATTCAAAATCTGACATTAACATCTGACATCTAATTAGAACATGGGAAAGGTCTTAAGATCTTAAGAGTGTGATCTCTTTTTTAATCACTTGCTCTGTGGCATAAAGTGAACATAAACTAAAGCTTGTATTACACTGCACAACTAAGTTTTTGCTTCTTGAACACTGTTGGGTGTTTCTTATAGATTTTTGGGTGCTGATCATGAATATCACATCAAAATT
>JAQQZR010000036.1:11691578-11702534 GCA_030068235.1 Notoglanidium macrostoma | reverse complement strand
CTAAACCTTGTGGAGAGTTTGCCCAGAAGAGTTGAAGCTGTTATAGCTGCAAAGGGTGGGCCGACGTCATATTAAACACTATGGATTAAGAATGGGATGTCACTTAAGTTCATGTGCGTGTAAAGGCAGGTGCTTTTGGCAATATAGTGTATATATATATAGCACTTTATTCCTTTTTCATAAGAAAACAAATTGGTGTAGTTTCCACTGCAGACAGGAAGGACATTTCCACACACATTGTGAATCCAGGTTTGAAAATCAGCCCAACCCCCCAAAAATCTGAGTACATGATAATCAATTACATGTATATGGTAGAGCTGAAGAGGTGAAAAGTAACAAACAGTTAGTCTTTTTCTGTACTTAAATCAGATTTTTTTTAAGTATGTCTACTTTACTCAAGTATTTCTTTCGCCCAGTTTATTTAATTCATTCATTTCTAGAGAAAAATCTTCTATTTACTACATTTTCAAAGCTCATTTCAAAGTAATTCCCATCACTGTAATCTATCTACTGCTATATATACTTTGGAATTATCAAGGCAGTTTGCACTGTGACAGCTAGATACTGGCATTCATCTAGTTTCTATTGTCCGAGTTATCATGTTAGCTACTATTTGAGAGCTCAGGAACAAAGCTGTTAGTTGGTCTTAGCTAATGTTTTCTCATGTTCCTTGGTTCTTTGGTGAAAGGGGCACTAATTTATCATCAACTAAAATTAGTGTATGATTTTAAGCAGACATTTACACCTTTAAACTTTATACTTGAGCAAAGAATTTACCACAGTATGCATTAAAAAGAGCAGTTATACTTGAATAAAGAATTTTCGTTCTTTTACCACTTCTGTAGGCTGGGTGATATGACAAGAAGGTCTTGCAAATTATACTGTGAAAAATATGCCACGGTAAATGTTCTAAGAAAATTGCAGGTATTCAGTAGTCAGCCAGTACCTCTGTAAAATTTTAGATTGTTGATTAAGTATTCCCTGTTCTTGTTTCCTGTTAAATCATTCATTTTTTTCACAAGTAGCATTAAATTTGTCATATTTTTAAAGTGGTACAAATGTTTTGTTGGCACTTTTTTTTTTGTAAAGAAAAGCTACGCAAGACTAAATATTGTGATACATACCATGTACTTGGAAAATGCCTTCATGTATTGTGATGCACAGTATTTTTTGACACACACCTCTAGTATATGCTGTAAAAAACTAGTGCATAGTGCACGCCTAATACAATTACAGCATGCGATGATTGATAAAAGTCTATCTCTGAACTATGTATATTTCCGTGGTTACACTGAGAGCAACAATTCCTGAGCAGATGCATGCCATGGTGAAGATGAAGAGGCAATTTATTTTCAACATTTAAAAGGATTATCACAAAAGGACAACGTAAGCTCTATTCTCCCAACTTATACAGCAATAAGCAGTAACCAGACAAAACGCCTACCATGTCAGGGTCAAGATCATGTATAGAATGATCCACTACCCCAAAAATATCTACTCAAAAGGTCCTATAATATTAAACAGATATGACATTGTAGGTCTGAAAGTGGTGGCTCAGCCTTGGGCCTTACCATAAAGTACAGCCCACGGAGATCGTCTCTGCTCTTTTTGGGTCATCAGTGTGGTGGAGTGTGACTCTTCCCTCTCCTCTGCAAGTCTTTGCCCATCCACAATCTCCAGCAGACACACACTCATTAGGAAAATCACCTGTAACCACATTAAATTACACCTGTGTATGACCATGTTGGAAAGAAAATTCAAAAGACACAGTCTAAACCAAAAATAAACACAAGAAACACAACATAAGGCACAAGAACACACAGTTGGCATGTGTGGGTGCAGCAAGTACTAGATTTATGGTACTTTCATGAATTTCACCACTCCAAAACAAGCATGTGAGCATCATAGCCTCCAGCCAGAAATGATATCCGAAACACTACAAGTAGTCAAGTTTGCCTACATTTTTCATTATTGTGGTAATAGCACAATAACTTTTTTTTTTTAATCAAGTAGCGTGTATGGAGTTAAAAGTATTTATTGCCCGAGTCACAACGTAGCAATGATCACCGCCATGTTGTTTCATTTTTAGTGCCAGTGCTAAATAAATGATTAAATCATTATGTAAGGTTAAAACATTTTGTGACATGTATTGCCCAAATATGAGAACATACTTTTGCTGCGTACGGCTCTGTTTTTTTTGACGCAGCTTAGCAGCTCATATAAATGTGTATATATATATATATATCTCACCAGCCACACTATAATACACAGCTTTTTTTTTGTTTGCTTCCTGCAGCTGGTCAATTCCGAATCAAAGGATGTACTCACTTTAGTCAAACTGTATAGAGTTCACTTGCATGTGGACTGAGACCACCTGTCTCAGATTTGCTGCGTTCTCACCTCCTCAGGCAAACTACACTGAGAAGGAAAACACTGCCTTTCCAGCATTTTTTATGTGATTGAAGGTGGACAAACTAAATGCTGTTTTCTTTTCCTTTTTGCAACATGGAACAACTTGGATTTTAGTTGAAGTGCAGCATGTACTATAAAAGCAGTGCTAACCGTAAATATAAGCAAAGCGTATATTGCAGAAGATATAACAGTACTTTGCCTTATTATAAATAAAGAAATTAGTCTGGTAACCTGCTCACAATCTTAAAGTTCTGCAAACAAGAGAAAACGCTTGTAAAATCAACGACTGTGATCAGATCTGTGCAGCACGATGCTAGATAAAGTCCATTATCTTGAATGTCTCTTATTCAGTATATTGTCGATTAGGTTCATGGACAGATCTATAAAAATAGAGTAGCTACACATGAGCACATATTCCACAACATACAGTCAATTTAAAGGCAGCACTCTGGTTAATACATTACCAATTTGTCTCAGCTCAGACTCTGAAAAGGACAAATTTATAATGGAAATAAATGTAAAAGACAGATTAGCTAAACGTCAGGAGAATAAGCTATTGAGCTGAGCTGCAGGGCAAAACCGTTAGCTGCACTACATACATTGCATAAATATATAAAATATACAAAATCAGTAAGTCATTATACTTTGCTCGATGTAGTGAACATATGAAGGGAGCAGGAAGAAAGTACTTTTTTCCTGCTCTCTGGCCTCATATATAAGGTTGGTGTTGTCAAGTTTTTGCCTTGCTTATTATGGCGTACGTGAGTGCCAGTAGTCAGAGCAACCTTAAAAAACAACAATAATAAACAACCCAACAACTTTTTTGGTGTTATCAGAGCCAATAAACACAAACTATTTTACTTCTGTCAGATTTTAACAGTGATTACAAATTGGTGTTTGAAATGTCATCTGGTTGGTGTTTATGAGTCTTTTCCATTCAAGTAAACAGAAGTCTGGTCTTGTATGACTGGAAATAACTTTCTAGGAGTGCTGCCAAGGCCACCAAGTCGACAGACTTTACTTCTGCCAAATCACCTTACTAATGTTTACATGACACTTACTATCTTGTTCTGTAGCAAACATTGCCCATTTTGCTTTCCCTCTTTTTTCCTCCATTATTATGTAAATACACTATAAGAGCATAAGCACATCTACTTTCATGCCTCTATTTTTTATTCATTCTTAGTGTATATGGGGTGTCTGCCATGGTAACCTCATTTTTTACCACTTTGATTTATCCCTTTTTACTATATTTCTGACTTCACACATTCTGGTCTTCATCTGTTTTCAAATCTGCTCATTTTTTAAGACTTGCATCATACTCCGCATATCCATCTGTCTTTACTTGGCCTATACTTTCTTAAAATGGACAAAGCTTCCTGTCCCTCTGATGATCTTTTCCGGATTGTGTTCACCTGTTGCTAATTTCTCCCTTTAGTTTTTTGGATTTATACCCTCTGTGTTTCCTTGTTTAGTTGTAAAGTTGCGCACATTCGTTTCTGTCACGAAGCCATGTGTTTCCTGGTCCTATCTTTTCCCCCTATCTCCTTGTGTTTAGCTTTTTGATGGTTTTGATCCTGTTTATCTCTGTTGCTCTGTTTTTGCCAGTGTATACTCCAGCCCCTTCCTGATGTACTGGTGGTGATTATTAGAACAGAGCTAATAAACATGTTTTGTGTATGCCCATGTGTCCTGCAACCCCTGTCTCCATACCACATCCTTCCCATACAAGTACTTTACACAATCAAACCGGTCTGACAGACTATATAATTCCTTAATCCTCCTTAAAAAGGATTTATCTAATCTCTGATACCATGCATACGAATATTAAACAGGAATCTCTTAATGGCACGGCGAATACTTTGATAATTTATTAAATTAATTAGTAAACTAATGATTTAGAGCAGTTTTTCTTGCACTTCATCTTCAGTAACTGCTTTATCCCAGACAGAGTTGTGGTGAAGCCTGTCTTTTTGAATGACATTCTGGCTTATATGATTTTAGGTTTGGATGGCTGCCACTTTGTCCTGCCTAGGCAAGCACATGAGTAATAATATAAAGAATAATGATGTTATGTTTTATTCATATACCACCTGTGGGATAAAGAAGCACATGAATCTCTTTCCCACCAAAGCACAGCTAATCTGTTAAAATAACTGAAATTTTACGGCTGTGTCTAATATAATTTACAGAAAGCAGGAGTGATGTACACTTCTGTATGAATGACAGGCCTACAGCACATACTGCTTATATCAGTGAACCACGCAGTTAAATATCATAGATGTCTGTCAGCTCTAGTTTCCAGATAATTACTGTTAAATCAGTGTAATTAATCTGTTTAATTGGTGTAATATCACCACCCAATATGCCAAGAAAGCCCAGCAGCATCTTAACATCCTTCAGAGTATTTAGAAAGCAAACCTCCAGCCTCCATCCTCATTACTTTCTACAGTGGGACAGCAGATAGTGTGCTCCCCCGCAGTCTCACTGTCTGGTACGGGAACATTACTGTCTCAGACCGCAACACCTGACTGTGGATTGGGAGAACAGCTAGAAATTATTGGTTTTCTCTACCAACTACTTACACCACTTGCCTACCACAAAGGCAAGGCTACCAACATAGTAGATGACCCCTAGAGGTCATCTAGAGACAATCTGATTATGCTATTATGAAACACCTGTATCACTTCCTGCTGTTACACATTCCTCTATGCTCCTGACATTGGGACAGTTTTTCTACTGCATCACTGATACTGGGACGGCTTTTCAATTTAATTTGCTTGATAGTGTCTTAAGTGCACTGGTTTCCAGCCCTTCTTCTGTGACTACATAACTGCACAGCAATTCACCTCTTCTTCTATCATGCCATATAGTATTCATTCATTGGTTCATTCATTCATCATCAGGGTCAGGGTCATGGTGGATGTGGATCCTCTCCTGAAAACAATGGGCACAATTAACCCCGGATGAAATGCCAGTTCACTGCAGGGTATAATGTGCACACACACACATTCACCTGTTCAAACCTAGGGTTTGCAATTAGCCTGCCTGGATGTTTCTGGACACTGAGAGGAAACCAGAGAACCCCACACAAACATGGGAAGAACATGTGAAACTCCACACAGCCAGTAACATGAGCTCAGAAACAAACTGGGGATCCTGCAGCTGTGAGGCTGCAACACTACCTGCTTCACCACCGTGCCACTCTCCACGTCATATTATCTACCCAATACTGTTCTGTCATCCTGCCTAGTCAGTACACCCTGCCCTGTGTATTTATTGTCTTGGGTATTAATTGCCTTTGTGAATGCCTTGCACTTGCTTTGCCTTGTGTATTTATTGCACTCGTCTCACACTGTCGTGCATTTGCTGTACCAGGTATACCATGCTACTCTATTGTGTGCCACACCTTGGACCTGAAGAAAGAAAATTTTGTTCCAATAATGTGTTAACCGTAAATCACATGAATTTATTTAACATCTATCAATGTCAAAAAGTCAAAAGTACTAAATATGATTTTTTAATTTTTACATAAGATTTTTACAGATGTTCAGGGTCATTCTGAACTAAAATGAAATGAAGAAAAGATCATTTGGGGATTTTTAAAACAAAGAAGGGTCACTCTTGTCTAAAGATTATTCTTAAAATCCACTCTCCTGTGTGCTATAACATTTATTTGCCCTATCAATGGAAGATTGTAAGATCAAATTCCAATCAAGTCATCATCTGCTGTCATCCATGCCTGGGAATCCAAGAGAGCAAAATGCCACTAGACTCTCCCCTCTCAATCAAACTAAGCAATAGTAAGGGACTGTGAGTTCATGTATGCAGAACATGAAACTTTAATGGGGTGTACAGAACTTTTTATATCCACTGTATATTCCTGTTAAAACTCAGGAGTTGGATCAGGGAATTGGAATACAACATTGATAAGTAGTAATCACTACAGGAACGATGAATGAACCTGTTGCACACTAGATACTATGTTGCTACACTACACCATGTACACTATGATTCCAGACTCCCCAGCATCAGCTCACATGTGCAACTTTAATTACTTAACACCCAATACCTGTGTGTGTGTGTGTGTGTGTGTGTGTGTGTGTGTGTGTGTGTGTGTGTGTAGTAAATATTTCATGAGCATAAGGCCACAAGGCATGTCTGCTCAGGAGGATATGATATGCTGGGGACAGGAAACACTTTGACACCAATATAAGCAAATGGCCTGCTACTTATGAACTAATGAGTGAATTAATAATATGACTTTTTCCTTTTGTGCATGTTTAAAAGGTATTACAAACCTTCCAATAGGTCAAGTGACACTGGGCAGATGTTGCAATGGGATCCTGCTGATTCCACCACCTCTTGCCATCTGAAACATAACAGCAAAACAAAACACATGTTAATTACCCATGTGGTATATATTGTGATTTTTAACACACCGTATACTGTTATAACATAGAACATGGCAGGAATTGGGAAGGCTTTAATAATTTGTATAAACACATTGTATATTTCTCCCCTGCTTCCAATGATCGAAACAATCATCATTGCTACCATTTATGCTAGTTTTTAGTTGTGCAAAGTGAAGCCCCAACAGCTATGACAGTCATCTAGTGTTTGCATACATAAAAGCAAGTATAACTATTGCCTAAGCTCTGACTCTGCCATTCAATAATTTTGATGTCACATGAATGTGTAAGTGGCTGAACGGGTGAGTAAGTAATGGAGTGTGGGACTAAAGGATTGAGTTAATGAGGATGTATTTAAGTAAAGAAGTTAAAATAAGTAAAGGACTGAGTTAAACCCATAGTGAGTATTTGAATGGAGTGATTGCTGTTAGTAAGAAGTAAGAAAGAGTGAGTAGTTAAAGGGGTACATGAATGTGAGTGAGTGAGTGAGTGTGTGAGTGTGTGTGTGTGTGTGTGTGTGTGCATGAATCACTCACTGTGTGGCTGAGTGTGTAACTGAGTGAGTAACTGAGAGACTGACAGAGTGAATGAGTGTGAGAGTGAGCATGTAAGTGAATGAGTGACTGAGTGTGTGAAATATTGTGTGACAGAGCAAAACACTAAAAGAGCAAGTGAAAGAGTGAGTGTGTGAGTAAACAAGTGAGAGAATGAATGAGTAATTAAAATAAGTTAGTAGGAGTGTAACGACACATAAAATTCAAATTCAATATGATTTCAATATTGTAGTGCCTTGATACAATACACAATAACATTGTCTGATTGTGTGCCTTAGGTTTCCATTTTCAACTGTTTAAAAATTTAAGCCATTCTAAAAATATAAGGGGAGTGTCTGAAGCATTGGGCTTTTTTATTCTGATATCAGTTGTCTTCTCAGAGTAACTAAGCTCTGTGTAGCCCTTGACGTGTTTTCGAATGCTGTGTTTTCCACCGCTGAATATGAAGTTCCCAATAGCTGTGGTGGTTTCTTTAGCCGGGATTGAGTCAGGAAGTAACGGCTGACTAAGTGCACCAGAGAGATTGTTGTGCATGTGTGCTTCATTCACCATATTAGTTGTATATTTTTGACCCTCAATCTAAGGCAGCTGGAAAATTACAACTAAAAGGTTGCCTACTGTTTTTCCTGAGCTCTTCCCTCACCAGGAATTTGATTACTTTACAAGATAATTCACAGCTACTGATACATTCTTAGTGTTTGTTATAAAATTTTTATTTCATGTCCTTTGTAGATTAAGACAATACACACATACATACAGTATATTCAGGTGTGTGTGTGTGTGTATTCCTGTATTGTGTGACATCCTGATGGATTTACAGCAAGCTGTAATAAAACCATTAGATAACTCAGGAAGAGACATAATAGCAGTGTATATCAGGAGAGATAAAATGTGATGATCTATCTTGGGCTTTAAATAACATGTGTTGATTAGAGCGGTGTTGCTAAAAATACCATGGTGCTACAGAGAGCTGGCCAATAATCAAAAGTTCCACTGGTACAAGAAGGCAATTTGTTTTATTGCTGTTATTTCTGAACACAAAATATTGTTGATAGCTTCACTGCAGGTGCATGGTTAAAGTCCAACTCTCTAAGATGCAGATAAACAGTGCCAAACAAAGTAAATGCAATGGAGTCTGAAGCGTTCACATGAGAAAGAGCACCCATGACAGCCATGTGTACGGTCGCTCCAAACTGAAGTGTTTTGAACCTTCAAAACAAATGGCCCAATTGATGGACACACTGCTCCCGAGACTTTCTATGGTGTGAGAACTAACCATTGTGAACTCTTTGGAATTACATTTTTGGCATTAGACATACACCCTTATCCATAGCGACTTACATTTACCTCATCTATACAAATGAGCAGGTGAGGGTTAATGATTTGAACTCATAGTCTGCTGATCTAAATTAAAATGAATTTTTAACAATAATTTTCAAATACATTATAACTAGTATCAATGCTAATGTCATGAGAACTTTAAGGACATTTGAGTGATTTACTTAAATTTTTTTTATTAGTAATGATTTGTTTTATTAATTTCATTTCATTTATTTACATTATTTATTTATCTGTAATTTGTGTAACAGGGTTGTACGTTCAAAGTGGCCTCGTACTGAAAATAAAGAACAAAGAATGAGAGTACTTTTTATCTTCCCATGATCTTCAGGAAATTCATATGATGCAATTTCCTGTTGAACATGAAACTTTGGATATTCACAAATGAACGCAAAAATCATACGATTTTGAAGTATTTTAATAATTATATTTCAGGGTTTTTCAAAATGTTTTGTAAGTGCTGTTTTATTGAATCTGAGACATGCACACATGTTTAACATACATATTTGTAAAAAAAATATTAGTGGGACAAAAATGACATCTCCAATCCGGGATTCACCCAGCTAACTGTATTTTGACTAATATCACAGCTAACCTTTAGTCAGCATTAGATAACTAACACTTGCTAGGCGACAAATAATTTGTTAACAGACACATCTGTTAATTACATGTTTGTGGTACTCTCTACATCTGAGTCAGAATCAAAAATCAAAGTAAAAGAAATGATACCGAAGTTCACTCTGAATGGCTATAACTTTTGACCCCTACACATGAGTAGGGCATACCCATGATCAGTTTAGAAAGGCATGAAATCAGTCTCTCTCTTTCTTGCTTCCAACAGCCAGTCAGAGCAAGTCTGATGGGAGAAATAATACTGGATGTTTAAGCCCGGAAACCAATGAAAATAGTGAGGATTTGCAGCTTACCGCCTGCGGCTGCTCTTTTCAGTGTGTGAACAGTCATCAGGACAAATTCCTCTTAACAAACAAGCTTAGCTAACAGTGAATCAGATTCTGAAAAACACTTCAAAATGAATTATTTACAATTACTGTCTTACAAATCTTGTCAGGTTTTGTTAAAAATATTTATCACAATAAATTTTCATTCATCATACCCAACTCATCCAGTACAGCTGCTCAGAATTTACTAACTAGTGACAAGGTGAACCAGAGTCTCGTTACAATATGTGCTGTAATCTAAGCTGTGTGACTGACACGTCAACTGGGCTCATACCATTACTGATACTACAGTACCACTGAGAAAGGAAAACGTACTGAGGTAAGGATACAGTATCATTCCTAACTAATTAATCACACACACACACACACGCACGCACACACACACACACACACCTCAAACGATGTAAGTGGCTTTAGGCATCATGAGCAAATCATAATTGACAATGTGTTGTGCAAGTCAAAACATATAACGAGTACAGGAGGAAGGAGACATTTGGAAGGGTTAAAGTGATAAGAACGGTCATTACCAATGCTCATTTTAGAATAAATGCAAAAAAAAACATTGTTAACCAAATGTTAATCAAAATGGATATATTTTACATTACGAGTCCTTTAACGTTTAATTGCTTTAAGAAATATTATATTAGTAAGGAATGTAAGGAACTAGCATAAGAGAATATTTATTAATTTAAGGAACTAGCTAACATTATTTATATCATTAGATGACATTAATGCACCATAAACCTCACCATCAATTCACAAGTAATGTTAATCAATGCGTTGTAAATATGCTAATATGAACTCACAGCTGAGTTCCTATTGTTCATTGTGGATTAAATTTAATCATGAATTCTGACTAGCACAAATAATTAATTCAACATTTAAAGAAAATCAGTTAATGCAGGTGTTAATTCCTTTGATAACATTACTTACGGTCTGTTGACTAAAGCAAAAAATGATCCGGATAAAAGAACCAAACGCAAAGCATTAACAATAACTGAACACTGTGTTTGGCTGTGTAATATTTAACGATATGCTTTATGGTGTGTCTAATCACTGCACCATTAGAAAACATGCAACATGTCTGGTTTAGCTTAGTTTCTTTATGTAGACGCATAAAAGAGGAGGAAATGTGCCAGCATATGCTGTTTATTTACCAACAGATGGCCTCCATTAGATTACCCCACCCTGATGTACATAAACAACATAGAGAGAGAGAGAGAGAGAGAGAGAGAGAGAGAGAGAGAGAGAGAGAGAGAGAGAGAGAGAGAGAGAGAGAGA
>JAQQZR010000036.1:11659474-11681998 GCA_030068235.1 Notoglanidium macrostoma | reverse complement strand
ATAACCTTTTATGTCAACAACCGCTCAACTAAGTAAAGAGAAACAACAGTCCATCATTATCCAGTCTCTTTTAAAATCATAAAAATAAAGAAATAATTGAATTAGAAAGTGACCCCATACTTTTGACCAGTAGTGTACTTCAAGTTTCACTAAATTTCAGATTTCATCAATGAACCTAACAATGTACCAAATACTTTCAAAGAAAATGCAACTTGATTGACATGGTAGATAACCAACCACACACACAAGTTGTTGTAGCCCATCAGCAAACACACCAGATATTGTTTATGCCTCACTCAATGCTTCAAACAAAACTATTCAAGGACTTTTAAACACAGGATTCCATTAAATAATTTAGCCAAAACATTTCTTTAAGAAAAGATGATTGTGTCACAATGTTCAAAATTTCAAATTACACTGCATATAGCATAGGGAGACAATAAGATCACCACCTTCAGAATTCTGAAGCTTGTTCCAAAAAAAAAAAAATCCAATTGGGCCACAGAGCATGTGAGGTTGAGACTAGCTGTGGCATATCTGCCTGACCTCCTGTAAATAATATAGTCTATCATGTGCATTTCTCAGATATATTGTACTCAGTACACAGATGTCTATTAATATAAAACTGCCTTGGGACATTGTTAAAAGTATTATACAAATAAAACTGAGTTGAAGTAAATATCCAGTCATCCATCTTCAGTATTCAGATCTGGACCCTGTCCCAGGAACGTTGGATACGAGGCTGGAATACAGCCTAGAATGGGACACCAGTCCACTGCAGTGCATGTTCACACACTCATTCACACCTAGGGGCAGTTTAGTGTAGCTACATACATGCATGCTTTTGGGAGTTGGAAGGAAACCAGAGGATCCAGAGGGAACCCACGTGGAGATAATTTGTGAAACTGGATAAAAACGGACAGTCTGGAGCTGTGAGGAGGCAAGGCTACATGCTGTGCCACCGTGCAAATGATTGTGTACTGAAAGTACAGTTATACAGAATATATTATAAAGTAATAGTACTGTTAGATACCTAAACAAGACCTTCATTTATTAGAGATCCCAGATGTTTGTGGCACACATGGCCAAATGATCACATTAGAAGATCAAGACTATTTATAATTTTTTTTAAATAAAATATGTGCAAGATATTGCATCCTACGTGACTAGGACATTGGATTTAATTAGGACAACAGAATTAGTTTTATAACTTTATTTGTTCTTATATAATCACCCATAAATCAGCCTGCAAGATCAATTTCCTCCTCAAGGGCTTCCAGTGAAGACAGCAGAGGCGCAGTACGGAGCTCCACACCGAATAATCTTCTGAGGCACACTTTATTCCGTTAATGCCAGAAATGTTTAAAGGTTCTCTGTATGTGCACACAAACACGAATAAACACAGCATGTCGCAGCGGATAAAAATCTCTTCCAGAACATCATCTGCTTGTAAGATCACCGAGGCGGCTATCTGGACAGAACTAAATTGATTAAACTGGCCTCAATTTAGACCTGCAGTTTGCATGATGCTAAACTGCCAGCTACAGGCTTCGCTTACTTGTTAGCTACATTAGCTTCGTAGCACGAGTGCAAAAGGGAATTTGAACTAAAGGGAACATCATGAACATTTTTTGGCCAAACTATTCCTTTAAAAATCAAAGGTCAAGGCTCCAAGTAATTTAGCAGTAAATAATTTAACTCCTGGAAGCTAGCAGGTATCTGTTAGGTGTTGGGTTTCATTTTCTCACTTTGGGAAAGCTGTTTCTTGTTAGAGTAAACACAAGCTGTTCACTGGCATTCTCTACAAAAGGAAAAAAAACCCCAGCTCAAACTATCACACAAGTGCTACCCATCAAACATTCACTCAAGAGCTTTTTATTGGTAAGTAAACGTGAATGCCTGCTCATTAAGTGGCCACGAATATATTTTAGAACTGACGGCGGCTAAACCACATTTTAGCTCTACTACAATAAAAGCACGTTTGAGCAGCTTCATCTCTCTTCTTCTGCTTTTCTTCTAACACCTGCACTAATGCTGTTTTAAGACGGTAATGTATTTCAGAGTCCGGTCTTTTTTGAAGCGGCAATTCCATATTACTTGTCTACAGAAGTAAATTTGCTACGTTAAGATATGCCTTTATACCACTGAACCAAGCTGATGTCGTAAACATAGGAGTAGCCTTGTGTACACCTGCTACTTAACACAGCACTATATAATCAAAGGAAAGTAAAACACAATTACTGAGCTATTAGTAGTGTGGCAACGGGATTCCCTAAACACACCCCGGCGACAGTCGCTTTATCATAGCCAAATCAGCTGAGAGTCCATCAGAGAGTGGGAAGCGCTGACTCAGAGTGGAAATACTCAGAGATATTGGCTCAACCAATAATAATCTGAGATGAGGTTAATATATTCTGCCTGTGTTAATGGTCATAAAGGCCATGGCAACCTGAAAACAAATCAACTAATACTGATAGTACATTCATGCCATCCAAATAATCTGAAATGGATTAATGCACAACAGAAATACTCCAACATTAAAATTCCACATTATGATATGATGAACTGTCTAATACCTTATCACGGTTTATGATGGAAAAATGATGACTGTTAATTAAAACAGTAAAGTAAAACTTCACTAGAAGACAGCCAATTAACTTACACAGTTAGAGGGATAGTTCATGTCCACCTTTCACAAAACTCTTGCCTGGGAAACAGACTGCCTCGTCAGAGAAAGACAGGCAATTCTCTTTTATATCTGTTAAAAATAAGGAACATTAGAAGGCTGCTGTCTTTATGCCGATGTCCAAATTGGACAGACTTCCTCTCAGGAGCACCAGCTCTGCCCAAAAATGCTCTGACAGCCTGCTGTCGACTGAAACAAAGTGGTAGTGACACTAGATATTTTGAAATATTCACACTAGTAAAATTATGGATGTTTGAATATGGAGGTATATTGTAGAATTATCAGGACATGCCTAGGACCTACTTTGGCGGTGGTGGCTCAAAGGCTGAGGCTCAGAGTTACCGATCTGAAGGTCAGGGGTTCAAGCCCCAGCACTACCAAGCTGCCACTGTAGGACACTCGGAGCAAGCCCTTAACCCTCTCTGCTCCAAACGTGCCACATCATAGCTGACCCTCTACTCTGTAGATAAGAAGCTCGGGATATGTGAATAAAAGAATTTCACTGTGCTGTAATTTATATGTGACGAATAAAGGCTGTTTTCTTCTACCTACTTTATCTGGCAGTAACATTTATGATACGAGAAACTAGCCAAAAATGACCAATATATGTAGGTGTGGGCTGAATCCTACATTTAAATAAACAAGTTATGTGTTTGACGCAGTGGTCAACTGGTTTTGTGAGTTCAAGCCCCAGCACTGAAAGTGGAGAATATAGGGTCCTCGAGACAGGCTGTAATCCTCTCTGCTCCAAGGGCACCATGTCTCAGCTGACCCTGCACTGACCCCAGATTTTTGGTTTATGTATAGGAATGAATTTCACTGTACTGTATTTGTACAAGTGACAAAGGCTGTTGAAGCAAGCATTTACTTCTACAGCTGAGAACTTCCTCACCATACACATAAAAATGCTTCGGTGAAAAACAAGAGAACGATATATCTCACATATGCTATATTCTACTGAGTTCAGTCTATAGCAGACAATTGACCTCTTTTCAAATCGCAAGCACTCCTAAGCACATGTGATCTGGAGAGGCTTTTTATGGTCCCTTAAATGGAAAACATCTACCCCAAGTTAAAAGCATGCACATAAAAATCTCACTTTGCAGAGTGAAAGGTGCCGCGGTGCGTGTTGATTTGTTCCAGCTCTGAGAAACCAAGCAGAAAATGAATCAGTGTACCTAGACACCTGGAGTATGAAAAAACCAATTCAGCATAAAAATCAGCATTCAGCTTCAGCACTGCTCTACCAGTGCATGCAAAAACACAGCCACACAGCTTTGATCATCAGAAATAAAACCTCACCTATGACAAAAAGTCACATTCAGTTAAAACTGAAGGATTATTTTCAGTCAAGTGGGCAAAAAAAAAAAAAAAAAAACAACCCACTAAGCAGTTTAAGATCTCAAACACCTGCACTACAAAATGACAAACAAAAGGCATGAAGAAAATAATGCAGCTGATTCATGTCAAATTTAGAACTTTTTACTTCATTTATATGTTTATTTATTTTCAGTTTTCCCTTACTTTTCAGAAACTGGCTTTACTGTCACCCAAGTCTCTTTTTAAGGCAGAATAGTAACGTGTGTATTTTCTGACAAAATGAATGAGGACAAAACTCAACTATAACACATTTTGCACAGACAGTAATGAATCTGGATCACCTAAAGATAAAGCAAACCCAGTATTAATACTGGGACCGTTTGGACTGTTAGATTTTCTTTAAAAACAGATAACACAATGAAGTGCACATAAGATCCCCAAGTTGAAACTGGAACCAAAAATTGTCTAATTTCTACTTCATTCCCCAAAATCCTACTCGACTTGACAATTTCAAATGTTGTGAAAGTACTAGGCTACTATACTATACTATACTATAGTGCTATATAATAATGCATTTCACGCACCTGTAATTTAAACAATATACAGACCACTATAGGAACGACTTGTAAGTGTTGTTACCTTTTCTGCGCCCTGATCGCGCTCCTCTCATGGACCTGTGTGTAAAAACGCACTTCTGCACGAAATGACAGATGCAAACAAAATGAACCACAAACACGTTTCCTTTGGCTGATCCGTCTCCGCTTCTGCCCTGGAATACGGTGGCATAATTTTAAGCTCCGAATCCAAGTGAGTTTCCAGCGAATCTATGGACCACCGAGTGTGGAAAAGCTCAGTTAATTCGCACGCTCTCTCTATCTCTCTCTCTCTCTCACACACACACACACACACACGAGCGCGCGCGCGCGCACAGACAAACACGCATACACGCACTCGCGCACAAGCGCACACTTCCAGAACAACTCCGTGTCCGTGCAGTAATAATGTGTGCAGGAGGAGCAGGGTTGCCAAATTGGACGGACAGGGTTGCCATATTGGACCTAAATCCCTGTTTAAAATAAAGTTGCTCAAACTTCACTTTACCAAATGTAAAGACATTTAAAAAAATAATAAAAAAATAATAATCACCTTGTAAAAATAAAACTCGTACAACAAGCTTATGTAACAGGGTAATAAACAGCTGCCCTACAAGCTGTGTCTTCTCCACACAAGGATAGGACTCATGCAATACAATCCTCTGCAAAAGCTCTCCTACCAGCACCTAACACAACATAACCTTTGCATATGGTTCCTTTATTTATTTATTTATTTATTTTGCACTTGGTGGAGCAGAAGGTAGTGCTGCAGCCTCACAGCTTCAGAGTCCCTGGTTTGATGTGCATGTTTTCCCTGTGTCTGCCTGAGTTTTCTCCAGGTTCTCTGATTTCCTCCCTCTTCCCCAAGAAATGCCAGGTGGATTGGCTATAATACATTATTCCTTAGGTATGTGTGTCTGTGCAGCATACCATCCACGGTGTTTTCCCACCTCATGGCCAGTTTTCCTGGGATAGGCTCTGTATCCACCTCAACCCTGATCCCGATGAAATGTTAGACAGAAATCTGTGCACATTTGCATCACGTTCACTTTGTACAACAAATCAGTTTGCACTACTAGGTCATTTCTTCTCTTATTTAAGTGGTGTTTTAAGTCATTAATATAGCACTGAGAGGGATCACTAGCACGGTTTGTTGTGCAATACGTATAAAGCTCACAGACTATAGCAACATCCATCAGTTTTTTGTCTAGCCAAATGTATATGGTGGAGGGATTCTCTACAATCTGGCAATAAGGGTAGGATCCAGCCTCTTTCGGTGCAGGAGACGTTTTAATTAAATCCCCGCCGTAGAGAAATGAATTGGCGCGAGCTTCTCGAAAGTTCTGCAAGTTCTTGCATTGCCTGTTAAAGCTGTCTAAAATTATTTGCGCACGTTATGAAATATATTGAAGCAGTATTTGTTAATCATATGATTTCAACCAAAATAAGTAGTTTACACTTTCATGAATTAAAACATGTAGGCATGTATTGACCTGCCAGTTCAAAGAAAATTAGTTATCCTTGAGAAGTAATGCTGTTTTTGATTTGCTAAAAATTGCAGAAATCAATTGAGTGAATTGATTTGGTCTCAGGTTGGTTTTAAATTGCTGTAATAAAACACAGAAGAAACTGCAGATTAAGAGATAGAGAGAGAAAATAAATGGATTAATTATTCCATATTCCGTGGCTTTCTCATAAGGTTTAGCTTATTAAAAGTGCTTGCTAAAATCTGTATACACCAGGTGGCATTACTTTGATATACTACGGATGATGGTGATGCAAAACAGCCATCCTTCCATCCATCCATTATCTATAGCGTTTATCCAGTGTTCGGATTACGGGGGGGGTCTGACCTCCTTAATTAAGACTTAGAACCCCCAAAACAGGGAAAAACAAAGTTCTGGAGGGTCAAACTATATCTATACCCTGTTTACTTGCAATTGTAAATATTACAACATATTTCCCATATTCATGCCTGGAAGAATCTTGTAATATGATTTTAAACACCCCTAGTGTGGACCATACCATTTCTTAACTTTGTCATGAGTGGCTCTCATCCTCATTAAGCTCTATGCTCCTGTGCGTGGTGCAAGCTAATGGAGACACCTGTAGGTTAATTAGCTATTTAGTTGTTTATTGGAGTTTAGTTTCTTACCTTCAGAGAGTCTGAATTATATTGTCTGCACGGGTTTCCTTTTATTTCCTTTGTACACATGATAATTCTAAACACACAACAGCTGCCATAAAGGATACAACTAATCTATAAGACAATCCCATTTATCAATGCAATATAGTAATAAGTGTGGATATCGTTACGTTAAGAATTGACTATTTTCCCTGACATCAGCTAGATAATTTTAGAGAAGCCCACAGCTAGCTGGTTGGTTAATGCTATTGGTGATCTACATATTCAAAGCAAAGCTATGTGTCTCACAATAAACCTGGGCTTCAGTCTGAAAGCAACTATCATTTTCCTTCAACTTCTTTGTGTTCAGTACCATATAAGGACAGAAAATCATGGGTCAAAAGTTTCAGTTTCTAACAGACAGCATTCCCCACAGGATGCATTAGTGGCCTGGCTAAACTCAGCTCTCGGCTAACCTGCACGTAACTGGAGCCATTTGCACCGGCCACTCTCTCATAAATTGATTATTAGTCCTTACAATTCAGATATAAACCAGGTGAGTCACAGAGCATCTACTGGCTGTAGGCTATTCATAAGAATAATTTTAAACACAGACAGCAAAAGAAGTGATGAATTAACTTAGCCATGAACAAACTGTTAAAAATGTTGAACGAATAATAAGGAGAATAAAAAACTGAGGCCTTTTTGTCTGGAGTTAACGTGTTCTCCCTGTGCCTGTGTGGGTTTCCTCTGAGTGCTCCAGTTTCCTCCCACAGCCCAAAGACATGCAGATAAGTCAACTGGCTGCTCTAAATTGCCCTAGGTGTGAAAGTAAGTGTGAATGGTTGTTCATCTCTGTGTTAGCTCTGTGACAGACTGGCGACTTGCCCAGGGAGTACCCTGCCTCTCGCTCGAAGTCAGCTGGGATTGGCTCCAGCTTCCATTAAAAAAAAAACAAAAAATAACAACAAAAAAAAACGTTACTTGGTTAAACAAGAAAGAAATGAGTTTCCAACACAATGTAAAGGTCTTTCTTTTAAGAGTGTCTTCATATTCAATTAATCATTTTAATTCTATTTGCATACATTTTGGAAAAAGTTCAAAAAAGTTAAAACACAAAAAAACAAATACTTGTACCAGCATTCAACTGGCAATGACTCACTGTGATCTCTATTGTTTAATAAAATTTTTCACCTGCACCTGTAGAGTCAAGCCTTAAATAATAAATAAATAAATAAATAAATAAAGCATATATAACAACAATGGGCTTATATAAAGACTACAGGTGGTGAACCTTAATCCAGAATTTACACTGCATAAAAAGGCTTTTACTGAAACCTCTATTGACTTTACATGGGTCATTCTAATAATAGAACAAAAAACTATGCATCACGGCCATTGTGTCCATTAGTGAAATTCTGAAATAAACAGCCTGTCAGAGAAAGAGAAATAAAAAGTTGCTATGTGCCTTCTAGGTCAAATACTAAAATGTTTGGCCAAATGAATGCGTCGTCTCCTGTCAGTGATTACGTCCAACAGTACGTAACACTGATACTCCCAATTGCTCTATCCAAACCACTGGTGATGTGAAGGACAAATAAATAAACAATCCAAGAGAGGGCTGGTGAGATGCTCCAGTGAACCAGTGACGGTTTTCCCACTCACATGGTGGAGAAATCTTTGGACTTGTAACTTATCAAGATTGGCAGAGGATCAAGGTGCTTTCAGATCGCGATTTTCTTTTATTGTCACTGTGGTGTATCTTTGCCTAAGAGTGCAGAACTTCTGAAGCAGTGTGCCAGAAAGAAGATTAAAAAAAAACCTCTCACAGGACTACAATGCCTTCTTTGGGCAGAGCTGCTTGAGTGAGCGCCGTTGAAGCTTGACCCTTCGTCACGCTCTTGACCGAATGCTGTGGACATGAACTGGGCTAGAAGAGGAGGAGGAGGTGTGTGTGAGTGCAGAAAGGCCTAACCACACAAGGCCTGCTGTTGTGAGAGAGAAGCTTATTGCTGAGATATACATGATAAAGTACATATTTGAGCAAATGAAATGCATGTCTGTGTACAGTAAATTCTGCGAGAAATGCAAAAGGCCTTGGATAAGATTACATGTTCTTACCCTGTTTTGCAGATTATATGATGTAATGCTGTCACAGTGATGTACTGTGTACACTGAACTTATTACATTAACCAGTAATATGCAGATTTATTAGTGTCTTTACAGTATGCGTGCTTTTCCAGCAGTGACAGTAATTTGTCTATTTGTTAGTGTTTCTAGCAGGTGTTAACATTCATCCTTTCATTCATCATCAGTAATCTCTTTATTCTTCTCAGGTTTGCGGTGGATCTGGAGCCTATCCATGGAAAACCGGGCACGAGATAGGACTTTATCCTGGATGAGACGCCAGTCTATTGCAGGACATCATGCACATGCACACACAAGCGCACACACACAGGACACCTTGGGATAAATTAGACAGGCCAGTCCACTTACCAGGATGTTTTTTGAGAGTTGGGAGGAAACCAGAGAGCATGAGATATGCCACAATTACAAAACAGTTACCAGGGACCCTTCCTAGTTTAATAAAAAAAAAAAGAAATAAAATAATAATCATAGTGGAACGATTACATAAACAAGTTCCTTAAAAAAAGAATAGTAATGTTTCAGCATTACATTATGCTGTAATGACTTAATAAAGAAATGATTTAATGACTTATTAGTAAGGATGCTTTCCAGGTCTGACTGAGAAATCAAAATGAAGACAATAGCAAAAACATCAGCTTGGGAAAATACAGCATTGTAGCAGTAATGAGACAGAAAGTAAACTATACTACACCAACAGGAGGCCCATCCATCCATCCATCCATTATCCATCCGGGTCGCAGGGAAGCTGGAGCCAATCCCAGCAGTCATTTTGGGCGAGAGGCGGGGTACACCCTGGGCAGGTCACCAGTCCACCACAGGGCCAACACAGACAAACTAAACCTAATCTGCATGTCTTTGGACTGTGGGAGGAAACCCATGCATGCATGGGGAGAACATGCAAATTCCCCGGGTGAACCAGGGATCAATCCCAGGACCTTCTTGCTGTGAGGCGACAGTGCTAACCACTTCACCACCGTGCCACCGCACAGGAGGCCCTGAAGTGTAATTTTAGTCAGTAGTAACAGTCTTCTTTATATAGATAAAAGTTAAGGGGGGTATCTTAGGTTCTGACGTGACTTACAATATGTGGATGTTCACCATTAAAATCAGGTGCAAAAAGACAAATACTAATTAAAATATTGTAAACACAATGTCAAAGAAAATACACCTGACTGACAGGTCAGAACTGAACTTTGAACTCTCTTATACTTCTTTATCTGGAACAGGCCGATCTAAATCACAACCTGCCTCAATATTATTCAGCCCAGCACTCCCACACAGGACTTAATCAGAAACAACATGATATGGTACACTTTCCCAGTGGAACTTGACTTGGTACGCCACAAAGAAAGGAAGAAGGCAGTAAATCACATCTAGGTTATTATTTTATTCATTAGCAGTAAAAGGCTGACTTGTATCCGAAACACATCCACCCTTTCTCAAATTTCACTGCACTGTTTCTGTCCACTATAATCTAATCACCTGGAAATCAAGGCAAGAGTCCACATAAAACATAAGAGCTATACACACTCGCAGTCTCTTTGGGACTGAAAATATGCTCAGGGTGGTGGTGACATGTTTCATCGGTCTCTTTCACACAGCGATGCACTGTGTGTGTGAGCGTACGTGTGTGTGTGTGGAGTGTTGCTATGACACTGCTGAGATTTTTCTCATCATTTAATCTCCGGAAATTAACAAAACAAAACAAAACTGGCCATAGTCTGATTTTCCATGAGTGCCAATTAACAATGACTGCATTGCATAATGTGTTGTTGTTGATGACCTCTCGTTCATTTTTAGGTTAGGTCCTTTCCTTACCTTTAAAGACATTGACATTTGATTGGTTATCTTGTATAAACATTACGCGTTCCCCTTTTGTTTGCTATTCTTGCTTTTGTTCTGATACGTAGGTTTTACTTGTCACGTTCTTTGCTTACTAAATTAGACAAAGCTCTATAAACCTGGAAATAAAATTAGGTCATTTTCAGGTGATATTATTACTATTATTATTAACATTGGTATTATTCAGATTCATGTATGTTAATGAACAAACAGCACAGAGAATGATGTGGCCAGATGAGGACATGTCACAAGAATGTCAGCCATGTTTTTGCCACTAATGGAATGTTATACTGTGGGAAATCTGCAGTTCAAGTCCTCATTAAGTGGCTGGATGGCTGGGAGTTCAAATCACAGGGCTGTCAGAGAACACATTTTAAGTCCCCTGACTAAAAAGGCTCTTCACCTGCACTGCTCAAACCAACACTCAGAATGGATTCTGCTGCTGATTGGATTCTCACTAAGCTGACTTGGACTAATGCGTGTGCCAAATACTTAAATGTAAATGAAACCAATTTTGTGTTCATTAGCAAAAGAATGGATTCAAAGGTTTTTTTTAGCATTGTGGTTATTGATACTGAAACCAAAGCTGCCTGTTAACACGTCTTCCTAAATGGAGATTTTTTTTTTTGCGTAATGAAATGGATTGCTAACCGATACAACATATAATTTCCGTTCTTACTCTCCAACTGGCCTCTGTCAAAGTGATTTATATTCAGACATTCAATATTCAGCTGAAATAACAAGCCACTTAGCTCGTAACAACCTGACATGGTGTGAAGGAAATTTGGTCCCTGCGGTTTGATCACTAGGTAAAAGCTGGTCATTGTGTTCAGGCAGCTGTATGGAGGTGACTCATGTCGCCAGACTGATGTGTGCTTTCGCAACAGTGGCTTCATATTCCATATTACAAAAAAAAAAAAATCCTCCCTGCTTAATATCAAATTTATAAAACCGAAATGATTCAAATGGATTTTTTTTTCTCCACAGCTCTTATATCCAAACACTAAAACTGTGCAAATGATATAAAGCAAATTGGTAACAGTGACCTAACACGATCAGGTTGATAACTTGGTTAAAAAAAAAAACTGGGTTAGTAAATAAACGTCATATCATTATAGGAGATATGCAGTATGCTGTGGTAAATAGAAGCGCTCACTTTTTAATTAATTTCCCTGTCAGAGTGTGTCCATGACCTGGGAATTGACCTTTTGCTCCAGGTCTTTCCCTCCTATGGAGCTCCATGTGTGTGTCCAAACGTTCCTGTCTGTGCTGTGCCAAAAGTAGCCTCTATAATGAGTGACTGAGTTAGAAGTCAAGCAGGAAAAGGTAGTAAAGAACAGGACACTTTTTTAAAGTTTCTTTCAAGGGGAACATTACCCTCACTCACTTATTTTATTATACACATTGAAAAGTATAAAAGAACTAAACCAAATAATGTAAGCTTCTGACCTGTACTATCGATTAAAACAATCAGGATGATCACAATCTGCAAAGATCAGAAAGACTAAAGTGACACGTGTGCTTCATTTACTAGACAGCTCCAGTATTTGATATAATTGGGTATTGTATTACAATTTCTGTTATAAGATGCATAAAATTGAACACAAGCAGAACATAATCAAGTAATCTCAGGCTCAACAGACAGTGAATAAGAATATTCTGCAAATGAGCAACAAATGAACAAACATTTTTTTTCTAAATAAGCTGTGTTTAATTGAATTCCTTGTAGAAGTAGGTCATGATTAGGATGTAGCAGTTTAATGGCAAAACTGTTCTAATTACATGATAGTTTCTGTAATTAGAAATATCGTCAGAGCTGTCATTCAGATTGTAGTAATCTGTACAAATGATATTAACACAATAGGTCTTATTTATGAGGTCAAAACAGAAAGTTTTTTTTTTTTACAAAGATGATCATCCAAAACAAAATCAGTATCTGTTTTGGTCACGGTTACAGAGTAGATATTAAATCGGCGATAAAATGCTCTGTAGTATGGCAAGCAGTTTTAGCTTAAAATACCTCCAAGTATAAATCAGTCATGACCAGAAAAAACGTCAAATCAAAATGTTTACTGATAAACTCTATGAAATTTAACTAGTCAAAATATCAGGTCTATACAGGGCGTCCCAAAAGTCTGGATCCATAGGCAATTATTAAATTAAATACACATATTACACCAAATGCTCAAAGTGACAGCCTTGGACTTCGCAACACTTGTATATATGCTGAATTTGACCTTATTGTTAGTGTCATTGCCATCTTGGATTGTTAATAAAAAAGAAAAATATTACATTTCATATAAGGAAAAGTGTCTATTTTGGGACACCCTGTAAATCCATAAATCAAACTGACAAGTCATAATTCTAAAAGGCGGTTTTAGTTAGTCATATGATATCACTATCAGCAGCTTAAACGCAGGCTGAGCTGGGCTAACTGGTAGACCAATTCTCAACCAGCTACTAAGTGCCAGTGGATAGGAATGACCTTTGCTAATGCGACACTGTAAACAAGTTAATGTTAAGAAAATGATACAACAGTAAGGCAGTTAGAAAATCACAAACATTTATTGATCGGTTTAGTCACGTAATAAGGAAGCTGGAAAATACATAACCCACTGTAACATGACCAGCTTGGACAGTGTTTTGGCAGCTAACAGCTAGTCGGACCATGCTGGGGTTTGCAGCAGTGTTTAGTGTGTAGATGAAGAGAAAATGAAAACCTAAGGTTCCTCCAGGACCCAACTTGTGCATTAAGAGCATATAGCATGTAACCGATTATGTTACAGAACTGGAATAGTTCTTTAACACAAAATAAAACAATACAAACTAAGCAGTGCTCTTTCCTACATAACATCTTAATGAAATGAAATAGTCGACACACTGTGCAAAATAAATAAATAAATAAAGAAAGAAAGAAACGACTGCTTCTCCGACCAAGGAAACAGCCTTTACTTTATCCCCACCTAATTAAACTGTTTGTGGGTGGTCAGTGCTGGTCAGCAGCCTCCATGCAGGCTCCAATGTTCAGATGTTCAGATATCCTGGAGTGAAGGACAAACTAGTACAGGATGCCTCTCACACTCTGAATTGCTGCAAGAGAGGATGCAGATCTCACACCTTTATCTATCCAGAGATTAGTTCTGCAAATATCCTGCGTTTCAGTACAGCTTTTAAAATATATTTGTTACCTACCATTCACAAGTCAGAAGTACGTGTCAGCTGTGTGGCAGGAGTGTGCACTTGTAGTGTAAGGATATAGCGGTGAAGCAAGACTGATATAGCTGTAGCTTTTCCCTGGAGATTTTACACACTGACATTCTCTCATCTCTTACTAGCAGAATAAAGTAATTCAGTGTCATCTGCTGTCATCAAGCAGCTTAAATACATTTCACTTCCCATTCTCTCACTCTTAAAAAAAAAAAAAAAAAAAAAACCTGTACAATTTGCATGATCATACCTTTTCCAAAGTGTGATTATGTGAGTAATATGCGGTCATGTGTGAAGAACATGTGAAGATGCATTTCACCATGTCATTGCATGTCAATTCAAATAAACACAGCTGGCACCATGTGAACACTACATGCTCACATGTGAGAATAAACGATTTGTGAGAGAATCGTGTGAGAAATGAATGTAGATGTGATCATATGCAGAAATCACAAATGAATAATGCAAAAACAAATCACACATGACAACAACATGCACTACATGTGGAAAATGTGTTAAACACTACAGGTGAAGTTCGTGTGACTTTTCTGTAAGCTCTCAATACCTTCTGGGAGGTTCTCCATGTGAACGTCTTGACTTCCTTCCTCGATTCCTCTCTGAGTCCCCACTGACGTATTAGGTCAGTTCTAGTATTTATCAGGTCATGCTGGAACACAGAGCATGATTTCACCAATGTGTCATAGTGACCTGATGAAGCGCAACCTCTAGTGCCTCAGACAGCCAGGCTTTGCTGGATCTTCTGATGTTTTCAGTCTGCACTGTAAAATGGACGTACACTGAACACTCGTATATATTCTGTATGATCTGAGTACTGTTATAAAGCTCCACTAATCAACAAGAGAAAAACATTTTGTGTCTGTTTCCTTTCAGGGCTTCTTCCTGTTAGCATTTCAGGAAGTTTTTCCTCGCTGCTCTTGCCTTCAGCTCACACATTAGGAGCAGATTTCCTTTCATTTCCTTGGTGTTAAATGCACTATATGAGTAAAAACGGAATCAAATTAAATAACGTGGGCACTGATTCGGGTTGAAGTTGTACAAATTAGGAGGCAATGCAAGATTGAAAGAATCACTGAAAAACACAAGAAAAAATTATACTACTTGATAAATCATACAGCTAGTTCAGGGATTGACCATTTCCATTTGATTAGTTTCTGGGACAATACAAGTTAAAGCTTTACAGTGGGGTACATAGCAATTCAGCTAATGCTGTTGCATGGAAATGCAAGTGCCATGAGGCCAATTACGCAGCAGACCGTTCATTACTGTTAGGGTCCTCTGTGTGTGTGTGTGTGCATGAAGAATGTGTCAGGAGAACTCAAGGCATCGAGCAGTGAGTCTGCACAGACACACACAAATCGCCAGATAATCCCCACAGACAGAAACATACCCTTGACTGAAACCAGTTCGACTCTTCTTGAAAAACAAAAGAAACCATCAAAGCCTTCTGCTGCCGCACTGGGCCACCTACGTGGACACACACCTGTTGATGGACAAGTCCGCTCCACACAATTAAGTCAGAGCTCCCAAATAAGTCGCATGGTAGTGACTGTACTCCTCTGATCATACAGAGTGATGAGTCATTAGTGAGCACATATGGATTAGTGTACAGTACATCATATATCACTTCAAGTTGTTGTTGTTTTTTATATGATCTAGTACAGTCAGCGTTTTACTTTTTGAAATTCACATACTTTAGAAGTAGAGAAAATGCGGAAAAGCATTTCAAGACCTCGGAAGTTTGTTTACATCCTTTGTAAAAATTAGGTAATGTTATAAATATTTACATACATCGCACTATATACGGTGTACACACTCACCGTCCACTTTATTAGGAACACCTGTACACATTCATGCAGCATTTTCTGAAAACCTCAAACCGGCCCATCTGTACAGTTTTTTTTGTTTGATGTACAGCTGAATATCATTCCATGTATGAGTTTAGATACACACACACACACACACACACACACACACACACACACAGAGTGCACTCGGGTCAAGGCTCTGTTCTGAAATAGGATCCCACCTGCTTGTTGTGTCCATACCTCAACTGTCTCTGATCTCACACCACTTTCTATATCAGTATGTTATTTACTGCATACGGCACTCTGAGCACATTAAATGTTTCACTGGTTACAGAGCGTGGAGAACTGAAGGGGAAGAAGAAGCAGGTGGAAACAGGGGTGTTGCGTGATATGCATTCTCCCGCTTGGGGTTTATGTTCACACCCAACTCTGCACAGATTCTTTTACAGCTTCACATCCCAACATCAAATGTCCCAGACTTTTATTACCACCAGTGCATTTTTATAGTAGTTACTTTAAATAATCCAGCAAATAATATAGATCAGGATGCTGCTGAGGGAATAATTCATTCAGATATGTTCCCCATTATGTGTCTTGTCAATCAGCCAAAACACGTTTGGGCTTTAAAGGTGATTTAGCTCTGCACAGGAGCTACGAGAGCAGTAGCTAATGGCTTAAGGAAGATTGTAGCTATTAATTTAACATCATGCAAAATGCTTGTCTAGATCACACAGCATCACTTTGTTCAGTATCTCAAATAGACTTGCTTAAGTGGGCTGATGTTTTGACATGTGACAGTGTTATCTGGTTATGTAAGAGGGTGAGTCAAATGAAAACCTCAATTGCATGGTTTATTGGACCAGCAGAACATTTTTACTTCCGCAGCTACAAATTGAATGTATTGTTTCTCTAATTTAATGTTGCACTTTTTTTCATTTGACTCACCCTCGTACAAATGGTATTAACGAGATGTCTCCGTAAAACTAAACGAAAAGACATGCTAGAAGTGCAGCGTCTTTTAAATCACAACTCGGAACATGTCCGACAGTCTGTGTCACTCGCTCACATGTGAGCATACCGTGTGGGATTACGGTTTGTTTAAAAAAAAAAAAAAAAAAAAAAAGAAATCATGTGGACAATGTGAACTTATTGTAAGGCAGCACTTGAACTTAGACGAGTCATTTTGATATCTGCCTTTTTTACTAAAATCTTCACTGTCTTACACCTTCTGTTGCCTTTTGTTTGAATCGGTGGTACCACCTGAAGGAGTTCTGTTACTTGATCAGCTGGAATAATGTTATGATGTTATGCATGATGTACTGCAACTGGATTTATGCGACTGAAATTAATGTTAATCCAAATGATGCCATCAGTCATTCAGGAAACCAATTGAGAACCATTCAGGAATGGAAAACTGCTATTTTTTTCCCTGAAGAGCTCATATACATACACACATGTTGTGATGTAACAATGTCACTCCAGATTATGAATATATCATGATGTAAACACTTTGGCTATATCACTCACCCCTATAGTAGGTTTTTTTGTGATCAAATAGATATGAGCATTTCTGTATCAGGCCTCTGTGCCAGTCTGTCCTATACTCAAAATGCTCAAATTAAATTAACATTTTTTTTAATTTGTATTATACATGGTGGATGATGTAGTTTATGTGACACATAAATTTCTGACAAGAATTTATCAAATTCTGTATACTTTATTTGTATTGATTTGTCATACACTGCACCAGACTGAATCACAGGCTGCGTGAAGAAAAACATGGTGATTTCAACACTATAACACAATCCCATTTAGTCCTGCTAATGTATATATAGCAGAACACAGTGGGAAAAACAGTCCTGATCGTCTGTGCTGTAACACTAAAGACTGCAGAGAAAGCAGCCCAAGATTGAGGTGAACACCAATAAAGCTCCGATTTGGATGGAAGTAAAGCACAAGACACACTGAGGCGAATTGAAGAAGGTATCGAACGCTGCACACACAAAAAACAACAATAGCACCAAAAAAAAAACCCCAAGCCAAAACAAAAACCAGACACTCCTTCTCATGTACACGTGTTTAAGTGTGGACGGATGCAGGGACGGCTGTAAGTGTGAACTGGAGTTGCTGCTCCTGATGCTGTTGACCGTTTCTCTACTACAGCATTAGCTCCAGGCTCACGGAGTCACTACAGCATGAGGTTCATGTAAGTGCAATTTGTAACTATGCTGTATTTTATTTACACTATTTAATGACTTTACTCCCTCACTGAACAAAGTGCACATTTTAAAAGACAATTTCAAAAAAGCATAATGCATAACCTAAGCTTATATAACAAACTGAAAAAAAAAAAAAAAAATAAAGAGCTCAACACAGTCCAAGTTTCAAACTGTACCGCTCGCACCACGGTCTGAGTGAAAGTGAAACTGATTTATGGAAACTAAACTGTGAAAACAGCCCGTTTTAAATTTCTTGCTTCTTTAACGTAACTGAATTGAACATGTTTAAATATAGAGACAGAGCACAAGGCATCTCTGGAGGGAAAACATTCTGTGAAGTCGAAAAGGAGAGAAAGCGAAATTGTGGGATACCGTGTCTTGAAACAACTTGAAGGTAAAATGTCAACTCCAGCCTGTTACAATACCCTTCTGCCTGAAGAAAGGACCAGTTGTACAGAGAAGCTAAATCAGATCGTACTTCCTCAGTGTTCTTTCCCAAGTCAGTAAGGAAAAGTGACCTCTCAGACGACTGGCCAGCCATCACTTATTTTGACTTCTAACATTACCTGATAGAATCACCATGTAGGCTACGCTAGTCAATATTGTCTTCTAGGTAGCTAACATTAGCTAACGTTGTGATCAAAATGCTCAAGTCTATAGCCTACTATAGGGCTACATATTATTACAACTATTATTACTATTATTCATCCCGTTCTGTACCGATCTGAATCAAAGGCAAGGTTTACACTTGGTTTTAAAATCCGTATTGAGCAATCAGGTCATAAGTGGACAGCCAAGAGACATCGCCGATTACACCTGTGTCTATCGTGTCTCCAAGGTGTCCAGCTGAGCACTTTTGTTCAACTTTCGTTACTGCCTACATCACTTCCGTTAAAAGGTCAACGGTCCCTGTGCACAGTTATATGTTTGACTGAATGTGTCTTGAATGCGTCTTAGATTTACATGTGTATTTAGAGCTGCCCAGTTGTGATCAGATTGCCCAAGACGATTGATTTTATACCAAGTGTAAACAGGGTCAATGATGTATTAATTTGTCATCTTTTTATCTTGTCATTTAAGATCAAAGGCTAAAGTATAGCAGTACCATTACAGTATTAACCATTAATACCATCATTATTAGCACTACAATTACCATTACCCTTGTTGTTCTGTCTGTCTTAATTGTTGTATGAACTTGTCATATTGTCATGTAAGATCAAATGCTAGTATTTTATATTATCAGCAGCACTAAAATTACTGTTATTGTCATGCTATCTGGATAGTTGGAGCATTACAGTAACAACACGAAATGCTTGTAAGGGATCTACACATGTACGATGATGAAAAACTACATGTCTCTTGACAAGCCAACAATAACGTCTTTTTTGGCTCTGTTTTGTGTCTTGGAATCCTGTAAAGGTTTAAAGCAGGGTTAGTTATCTTATTTGCTGTGAAACCCACATGGAACAGCTTTTTAGCATTGTTACGATATTGGTTTTAAGACAACGATGAGAACTGTGCAGTGCAAACCAAAGTAAATCGCAGCCTTGTTTTCCCCCATGGCATGGGCGTGGCCTAAATGTTCTCGGTCTCTATACCCACCGAAATTGTTATTTCATTCACAGCTGTTTCGCCACACCCATTCACTTTATAGCAGGTTGGCCCCACCCATTCCACCTTATTCCACCTAAATCTACACCTAGTCTAGCCATCAAGTCAATAAAAGTACAGTTAACATTCACCCATCATTATAACAGTGTTCAATTAGCAGATGCTACAAGGTGTCTCAAAAGTCTCTATATGTCAGGGAAATTAATACTTTTTAGCAAAATGTAACTTTATTTACAAACCATCCTCTACATGATTGGCATTTCTTTGTACGCACGCACGCGCACACACACACACACACACACACACACACACACACACACACACACACCTCTCCAACTCATGATAAACTCTCATTAACAAATCTGGGGTTTATATATATATGAACTAAGTGTGAAAAATTTTGGAAGACATTTTGCTAAAAAGTGTTCACTTCCCCTACATGCAGACACTTTTGGACGCCCTGTTGCTTTACATTGCTCTTACATGCCAGAACAGTATGCTTGTGTACAGGATTTGGAAAGACGCACTCATTTTCTCGTCTTCCTGTGCTTTTTTTTTAATAAATGAAATGAAAGAAGTTTCAGAATCAGTCCTCCTGCTCAGTCACACTTCATCAGAGAGCCGCCAAACTTCATTTCATACCTCAGACCCACTCACCCAACACACACATCCATCTTTCATGAGCAATCTTTTATCTCTAGTTTTACTTGTCAGATGACCATCCAGTCTTGAAGAATGTAATATTTAACACAACGTCATGTAGAAAAGAATTAAGGCTGTTTTTGCAATAGAAATGTTCAGATGGACTTCAGAGAAAAATTTAATACAGTATAGGATATGGGACCTCTAAAATAATGTTTTTGTAGCTTGCATTGTTTCACTGATGTGCTGCAGTTCACTCTTAGTGATGGATTTCCACAGCCATGGCGCAATTGATGGCTATTTTGTGGTCCCTGCAGCCATCAATGCTTAATGTCACTAGTAATAACTGAAATACTGAGTAAAAACAAAGGAGTGTTGCTCACTCTGCACTTAAAATATTTAAAAGCGGGAGTTTCTGAAAGACCGATATAGTGTAAAAGCACACATTTGTGTTTCTTACATACTAGTGTATTCGCTGACTGGAGCTTTAAGATTTGCGATGGTCGGAGTCTTTCACTAACTATGTCAAAAAATCGGCCGAGTCTGTAATGGTATCTTCGCATTTCGCTCTCAGATCCCGTTGGTCAGATCATGAATGACACCAGCCGTCACCAACTTCCGCAGAAACTCCTTTTCTTTTGGTATGTTATGTGTCCATGACTGCAGAGACATAGAGAGAAAAAAAGAGAGAGAAAGAAACGTTCAGCCCTTAACAGTCTGTCAGTCTAAAACGCCTCTCTGGTCACTCAGCGCTGCATTCAATTCACCCAGCTTTACTGACATGAGTGTGTGCTGAACCGACATGCACACTGCTGCTGCTGTATAGCTTTGACCGTATACATGTTAACAACAGGAAACTGATCGGCCTGTCTAAAGTAAACACGTTACTGGAGCTGGGAAATAAGAGAGACAATATGAGCGGCTCTTTGAGCTCTGCAGGCTTTTAATGCTGGACACGAGAGACAAAAACACATTACAGCACAATGACGTGTAGCGTTACCTCCTCTGAGGGAAAAGCACTTAGCAGATTACGAAAAAATTCAAGTGAAAGAGCTTCCAAAATAACAGAGAGCGTGACATCAGCTATGGATAGGCAGATTTTGCTGTTTCTTTATAAAAAAAAATGTAAATAAATACAGCTCACTGTGATGTTAGAAATGACTTTTTCTATTCTATTTTTACTAAATTTACTTTTTCTTCCCCGAGAAAATGAAATTGTGATTTTGAGATATATATCAATATATATATATATATATAATTATATAAACCCCCTGATATAATTAACTTAATAGTTACACTCATTTACCCAACTATAGAATAATTTAATATAATTATGTAATCACCAAGTATGGAATTATGGAACTACCCTGAAACTGTTAGATAACAAGGGTGGAGACAAGAGTCCGGTTTCCATTGAGGTTTTACACAGTCAACAAAACACAACTGCGAATAGTCTATGTTTCCATTGCGTGATGTTAAGCGATTAAAGCTGGGTTTTCTCGTCTCGTAATAGCGCTTACGGAGCACTCTTTTTTCAAAAAGGTAGCATTTCCATTTGCCCTTCAGGTCATTTCATGAGACTTAAATGCGAAAAATATTGCTTTAACAAATCACCAGAAATACCACCTTTAATCGAGCATAAAAATGTTTTTGCGATATTTGAGTTTTTTCTAAATTCATGTATTCCCGTTACTCATTTTTAGTTTGCAATTTCAAATTGTGCATTAAGCGGGTTAATGGAAACCTAGCTAAGGACTCTTGTGACAAATGACAGCAGTGACTGATCATGATTATAATAATTGTGAATGAGCATTTACTTAACTGATCTTTATATTCACAATGACTAAAGTCTGAACATCGACCAATAAATCCTCCCAGAAACAGAGCTGTAATCTGCATTTTAAATGTTGTGATTATAGTGGCATTATGGATCTGTGCTAGAGAGACTGGCCCCTTACTGCAGCTACCTATACCAAATCTCTGGCTTTGTACACGTGCAGTGACACCAAATAAGGGACAGAGCAGCACAAAACTGCCATTTAACTCTGCTAATAACACAACATGTCATCACCCACTGTTAAATGTGTCAAGCGAAAATGAAGATGAAAATGATAACATTTCATGCATAGTGTGTGTTTTCTCAATCTCAAACCATTAATGAAGTAGATCTCAGAGGTCCTGGTCAGTATTAATATCTTACTAATCTCTACACCAGTGAAGCACCAAAAGCTACAGTTTTTCCTCTGTGTATCTCTCTCTCTCTCTCTCTCTCTCTCTCTCTCTCTCACACACACACATACACACA
>JAQQZR010000036.1:11633113-11654356 GCA_030068235.1 Notoglanidium macrostoma | reverse complement strand
AGATATTTTTCTGTAACCTTCCCCAGATTTGTGCCTCGAGACAATCCTGTCTCGGAGGTCTACAGACAATTCCTTTGCCTTCATGCTTGGTTTGTGCTCTGACATGCGCGGTCAACTGTGGGACCTTATATAGCCAGGTGTGTGCCTTTCCAAATCATGTCCAATCAACTGAATTTACCACAGGTGGACTCCAACTAAGCTGCAGAAGCATCTCAAGGATGATCAGTGGAAACAAGACGCACCTGAGCTCAATTTTGAGCTTCATGGCAAAGGCTGTGAATACTTATGTACATGTGCTTTCTCTGTTTTTATATTTTTAATAAATTTGCAAAAACCTCAAGTAAACTTTTTTTACATTGTCATTATAGGGTGTTGTGTATAGAATTCTGAGGAAAAAAATGAATTTAATCCATTTTGTTATAAGGCTGTAACGTAACAAAATATGGAAAAAGTGATGCGCTGTGAATACTTTCCGGATGTACTGTATATGAAGTGATTTAATAAGAGCCCTCTTCATCACACCTGCTCCATTATGCCACAGTGAGAGAGTGAATGATAGAGATGCCAAGACACTCAGCTGTGTAAATAAGCCACTCTGACTGCTCTTGATGAACAGCACTGAGCACTTCTGACACGCTGCCAGCTCACCTATCCATCAAACACAGCCTACTAAACTGTTGCTGTTCATCAAACAGCTAAATAAAGTGTGTCCTGTAATTGAGAGCTCCTTAGAAGTCCAAACACACACAATAGTGACATAATGAGAAAATAGATAAACTTTAATGGACCATAGCAATCTGTTTCATTTCGGTTTTAGACATGGACTGTCTTAGAAGTAGACAAAAGTTTGATGAAGGGTCCGGTATTGGATTTACGTCTTGTAACTTTATTTAAAAACCCCTGTTCCGACCAGTAAGCAATAAACAGATCAACTATGGGTTTTACACCATTATTTTAAAAAATGAATTCTTGCAGCAGATCAAGTAATAACATACAACAATAACAATAATAATAATAAGGGCAGTGGTAGCTCAGTGGTTAAGACATTGGACTAGTGATCGGAAGGTCGAATATATATATAAATATATTTATGTGTGAGTGTGTGTGTGTGTGTGTGTGTCAGATAAGATTCGTAATTTATACAACTCTAACATTAAAATCTAATTTATAAGAATGAATCTTTGTTATGTGGGTGGAGTCTACATGCAGTTTCTCTAGATTATCAATAAAATGAATTTAATGAACATTACCACACCACATGCCAAACCAGACCTCAACTGCCATGTGATAAAGTCATGGGCGTTAACATCTCCACCTGCACCTCGCCCAATACTGCATCGCTGACTGTGTTATGCCTGAGCACCAAACCCCACCAGTGAAGCCTTCATGTTCACAGTTAAAGACTGTGCTGCACAGTTAAGTGATTTGCACTGGTTCATACCAATCCAATGCTGTAATTCCTCCAAATACATCTGGTCATGTGAGATGAGTCAGACAGATGAATCACTCCACACAGTAATACACTTAGGAATTGATCATCATAGATCATATATTCTTTCATGTGGCCATTTTTAGATGACTAAACAACAATTAACAGGCAATATATTGTGCAGCCTGATGACTAGGCTAACACCAGGTTCTTATTAAACCAATAATAGTGCACCTAGTAGCCCAAGCCCCTATGTGCTGCTTAGTGTTTATTTATTCCGTGATGAACTCCTTGCATTCAGTGCTATGACACGGCCGATTCCATATAATGTGTCTCTTGCTCTCCCACAGCATTGTTTACATTCGTCAGTACAGTGAGACTTGTCCTTCAGGTTTCTCTAATTATTATTCCGATTTCTATAAAAACCACTTATAAGAGTTATATATGAAAAAGTTATTTTCATACCTTGTGTACCTGTGTACATAGATTTATAGAAAGGGATTTGAAAGTATTTTTCATACCTGATCAACATCACTTGACATTCATCATCAGGAACTCTCGCAGACACTGACTATAAAATACTAGACACACAGGAGCAGTACTAAGAAGAACACGGAAGTGTTTGTGCAATGAGCCCATAATTGCTAAATCTCTAGAGACGTTAAAATCTTTACAGTGGGTTGGTAATGAATAAAACATGACTGGGCGTGCTATTATAGGAAAATAACTGAGGACTGTTTGGTTTTATGTGGCCCGACACAAAGCAACTTTGCCAACACTAACAATTTATTAATTAACAATGAACATATGGTATTTTTTAGTAGTTTAACACACAAACAAGTTAGTTCCTGTTATCACTTATGCTATAAAATTTTTTTCTCTGTTAAACGCTGTCCGAAAGTCTGCTGTCCTAAAGACTTCCTGTTTTGGAAAATTTAAAGGAACAACTTTACCTCTGACTGTTACAAAGAGCTCACACTGGAGAGTCATTCCAAAAACAATAACCAAATATCACTAAAGCTTCACTATATCAACTAAAGGTTTTGAAAACCATTAAATATGTAAATATTAATTACATGCGTTGAAATCCATTTATGTGTGTATGAGTATCTGCCATACAAGTCCCTGTGAATCAGCTGTTACTACATAAATGATAACCTATTACAATAAGCGCAACAGTGCTCTGTCTTGTAGTCGGCGCTACTTTCCAAGCTGTGATCCTTTAAAAACAATTATTCAAACGCCCTTTTATTGAGAATTCAATACTGCTCTGATATTTAATAATTAATCATTTTAGAAATAACATAATACAAAAGTTATTACTTCTGTTTATTATTAATTTAAATCCAGAAATGGAAAAGTAGAACCTACAATACGCCACGCCAGGTATAGTGACACGCCATGTCTTGCTGCACAAATTGCTCAATTCCTACAAAAGGCCACTGCTGTACCGGGACATTTGCAGCATTGTCACTAATTGTGCAACAAAAATAATAAAAAGAGAGTTCAACAGGGTAATAACAGGAATAGCAGACAGACAACCAGTATTGGTCTCACAAAGGAATCATAGCCTGTTATCTAATGAAGGGTCATTTATAAATTACACACTGTACTAGCACACATTTTCTCCAGGTGAAACCAGATGTGTGGCTTTATTGAGGAGAATGGAATGATTAGAATGATCGTGAACAGGTGAAGGGTGACGAGTGGAAAATGTGATGGACCTGGAATGGATGAAAACAATAGCGGCAGCAGTGTGGTGGAGTGGCCTTTTTGAAACAGCTGATGAAAAACAAGAAGGGCAAACAAAGTGGTGAAGCACAGGAAGCCCCTGTATCAATATCATTGAGGCCATTAGAGTAATCAGGAGACAGGGTGACGTGCAAATCTACACTGCTCTATAAGACGAGTTACCTGGATACCTGCACCTGCGCTGCTTTAAACAGCCACAACATGATAACGTTAAACTCTAGAAAGATAAACAGTCAAGATGAACTACAAATCTGCTACTGGGTTTGTACAAAATAAAAAAAAAACAAAAACAACTGCATCTTGACCTAGTGTTACTTTGGTCCTTTTTCTGTATGCACTAGCCTACACATTATCTTTCATGGTCACCTTCATCTGCTCTGTCTTTGTACACATTAAGTTTTCACACTTAATGACACTGATCAAGAAAGACTGCAGTTCACGGACAAATCACACAATAACCCGTCATAACATTTGAAAATAAATATTACAGTGTAATTTCTGGCAAAGTGTAGGTTTTGTTGGTTGGTACTAGAATTTAATAAATATAAAATGACAAAAACAAACAAAAAAATTTGCACCTTTATTGTGGTTAGTTGCATACTAGGGCATGGACCCACCCCAAATATCTATTACACTATTCTACTATTTTTTTTAGTTTTATCAAACAATTTGCTACTTACACTGTATGGCCAAAGGTTTTGTGTTCACTTGACCATGTGATCCTTCCCCAAGCTGTTGCCACAAAGTTGGAAGCACAAAATTGCTTACAATTACAATTTCCGTGCACTGGGACCAAGAGGCCCAATCCTGTTCCAGCATTACAATGCCCCTCTGCACAAAGCGAGCTCCATGAAGACATGGTTTGCTGAGGTTGGTGTGGAAGAACTCAAAGTGGTCTGCACAGAACCCTGACCTCAAACCCACTGAACATCTTTGGGACAAACTGAAACACCGAATGCACCCCAGGCCTCCTCACCCAACATCAGTGCCTGACTTTACTGACGCTCTTATATCTGAATGGACACAAATTTCCACAGCCACTCTCCAAAATCTAGTGAAAAACCTTCCCGGAACAATGGAGCTTATTATAACAGCAAAAGGGGGACTAAATGTAAACTGGAATGTTTAACAAGCACATATAAGTGTTATAGTCATGTGTCCACAAACCTTTGTCGATATAGTGCATGTCTTTTATGCTCCTAGCTTGTGTACTGTGTCACTGATGCCATCAGAAAAGAGCCACAGAGTACAATCCAGTATGTGTATGTACATATTTAATTCAATTGTTATCTTCAGCTTTGCTGCTTCTTTAACAGCTTGGATTTGATTCCGCTTGCAAGTCACTTTGAACAAAGGTACCACATGATTCAACTGCGGTTTGGAAACATGCAGGAAGTGAGAAAACTCTCATTCATCCTCATACACTCTTGCCTCAAAGCTCTTCCACTATGCCTTCATTCATCTGTGAAGAATTCTTGCCTTGTCACATTTTTGTGTAATGATGCTGCCCTCTGATCTCCTTGCCTGATGGAGGCGTGGTTTCTCTGCTTATGCAGAAGAGATGTCTACCCTGCAACAATGATTGCAGTCAGTAAGAGTTTATCTCAGCCCGTATCAGCTCACACACACTGTTGATCGTAGTCAGGGACAGAATCTCTTTATAGTTAGTGGTGGGAAAAGAGGGAAGCTCCACATCCCACCTTTCACCTTATTTAAAGTCATTAGCTGCTGATGTACTAAACGCCCTCTAATCAACACACCAAAGTAACACAAGTGTGTATACATTTGAAGGATTGGCAGGAAATTGTGTCATTTCAGTTTGTTAGGGTTAAAGATAACTAGCTACATGCAGTACCATACAAACGAAAAACTAATCAGTCCAAGGACAAATATAGGTCATGTTCACGTTTAACTCCGTACCAAAAAGCATTGCTTTATACATTGGTATAGGGTGGGATTGAGCAGACAGGAACAGAATGCAATGGGGTTTGATGTTGGAGCTTATGGGGAGTGGGTGGAATGAAAGGTAGTGTTGTGGCTCACAAGAATGAGACAAAATGGGGGTTAGAGAAATCGGGTGGGATGGGAGTTAGTGTTGGGGCTCAGAGAAATGGGATGTGATGAGGTTAGTGTTCGGGCTAACATGAATGGGAGGAATGGGGTTTAGTGTTGTTGGGGCTCATGGGGATGGATAAGTACAAGTGTCAGAGTGATATGTGTGAGGGATAAGCGCTACGGATGGTAGATATGGTCAGGATGTGGAAGGAATTTTGTTTCCGTGTAGCTCACTATATGAATGGTCAAAATGCTCCAATAGACGATTCCAATAATGCCATCAGCACCGAGGTTAGATATTTCCTATAAAAATTACTCCACTAAAAATGTGCCAATGCTTATACGCACCTGTTTTACTTGCAAGAGAGCGAGAGACAGAGAGTAGAAAGGCAAGAGACGCTGCAGTATGTCTGTCTCTTCAACAGCTGACATGACCATAGACAGTGGACCACACAGGAACGTCTCTAAACAACCTGAACCCATTTCAACCTTTTTATAGACCATCATTTTCAAGTCAGACATAATGCCTATCCTTGCTTATTTTCAAGACGAGACTCTTTTATCTTCAAGACAAACATTACTTCTAAACCAATCAATGTGAACAGCAGTTAAATTAGTGAGCTCTTTAGGGAGCAAGAGCCCTTGAAAGGGAGCTTCTGTAGATTATCTTTGTTCTGATGTCTGCCAAACATCACATCCACATTTACTTTTTTATCTCCTAATTATCCTCATCAGTGTTTCAAATCAAAGAATAATATGTAAAGCTTCCAAATTGGAATACTTCAAAACTCCTCAATGAAAATGTTCCACTCCATTTCATGCATAAATAAGTCTACTGATTACAGAAAGGAGAAGGATACGAACGGACCACGGTTCAGCTGGAAGGGTCAACGGGAGACGGAGTCCTGAAATGGGTTACGATGTCCAAACGGAAAATAGTTATCTCATAAAACCGCTTCATTTATTTAACTTTCTTTCAGTTGCACAAAAGTAAATCTTTGTATAATGATAGCACCTTTTAGAAAAACAACAGCTCATTCCGGTAAATCAACACAATGCATCAAATTTGGAATCTGGGGAAAACTGATTTTGGATTGATGAACACGCTACATTTATTGGTTGCTTCCCAAATAAGCAGGTACAGACAGGGGTCATCTGTAAATAACGCTCTGAAACTGCCACGCCTCCTCCCCCCTGGAAACGTGCATGGAAGTTTTGGTGTAATGGAAGATAGTATCAACCTATACATTTTCCTGTCAATCATTATAAACTGTAACTAACTATATCTACATTAAATTTACAATCCCAAAACAGAAGACATTTTAAGAACTCTAGGGGAAAAAAAAAAATGAAACCATTCTGCAAACAATGCCCATAAGCTAGACCTAATGGCTGTTTGCTCTAACTAGGGCAATTGTAATAGTGGGTATAGACTGGAGCACAGCGTTATCTCATTATTCCCTTTATTGAAAGAGAGAGCAGTAACCTATGTGAAGTGCTGTTAAAAAGCTCAACGAGTCTGACCCACTAACCTTATCAGATCATAGCGAGACTCGGTTTGCCCTGTTGCTATCAAAGGCTTTTCTTTGAGCCGTGCGAGGGCTTTGTGTGCTCACTGGGCCCAACCTCTCTCAGGAAACCACAGTCTCCACTCGCTCCTCATCACAGCAAGAATTTTATCTACTAAATTTACACTGCTTAATGCCATTTGATGAGATCATTCTCAGTTCTCGTCCAAATAAATGTAAAGACATGTTTCATCAATTAAAAATAAAAGGTCATGGTATATATTTCTAGCAAAATTAGGAAACCCTCTGGCTAAGCTGTGTGGACCCCTAGGGTTCCCCAGGGCACACTACGAGGATCAAGAACCTAAATACAAAACTTTTAACATTTAGTTCGATATTAGCAACAAATTGGGGAAAAACAAATAAAGATGTCCAAGATTCAAGGCCAGATGTGCGCACTCACCCAACCACCCACTGTCTCAATCCCACACACACACACCCACTCACAGCTTCATTAAACATCAGTCCTATCTCAAAGAGATAAAGAGACTATTCTCCTTTCGATTGCTGATAATAAGGCACAGTGTTAAGTGCCTGTCAGTTAGAACACACACGCACACACACAGATGCTTGCACACGTATGTGCGCACCCCACACCACAAAACACCTGATCTCAGATGAAACACTAAAGATTTTCCTCTAGATCAGACCTCAATAACGTGGGAATAGCAGAGTACAGAAACAGACAGAGATCAATTAATGAAGGCAGATTAGAGGAGTGTGTGTTTCTATCCACCTGCAGATAAAACCTGAACGGAAATGGTGGAAATTTTAACAAACACTCAATTATGGAACGAGGAATAAATGTTCATGTAAGCAAGTGTGTGTTACCGTCGTTTCAATAGGCATGGGCCAGTACTGGTTTTTATATCACATTAACATGCTTAGGGGGGTTTTATGGTTCACAATACTGTATTATAAAAAATAAATACATTGCTGCAACATCTTTGCTGAATTTGAAGGACAGTTCTACCTCCATTCAGTAAGAATCATGAAATTGCCTTCTCTGAGAAGGTGGCATACAATATGGCCTCCACATTCAGCCAAAATAACGACACTCACCTGTCATTATGTTGCCTTCTGACTACAGAGAGATCCTCTGGATGAATGGAACGCACGTATTCTAAAGTGTTCATGATAACAAGATTGTGTATGCTATCGCAAGAACCGATCATCACCGCGAGCCTTCTGTCCATGACGGTGTCGAATTGGCGGGATCACGTTTGATGACGTCATCTTGTTGAATAACCTCAGACCCTACATCAGAGCAGCAGCTAATTTGAACACACAACAATTCTTGCTTCCTTTGACCACTGCGCCGAAGCATGTTGATCATTTAAAAGAATTCGGACAGATATTACTAGAAATATGAAACATTCCGACTTCGGGGGCCGAGATAGATAGCCCGAAGACAGCTTCGCTACAAAATCTCCCTCTGACAGATCTGTAATTACTTCATTGTAAGCATGTTGGCGCTTGTCCTAGATGTTTGAGTGGAGCCCTGAAGCAGCTCTCAATTAAGGCGCTTCACGTCACCATGGTCAGGAAGAAAGCTGAAAGGCTCATCATTGATCCCACACACAGGAAACCATCTGTCCCACACACTGTTCTCAGAAAAGAGATGCTACACAGGAAGTTTTTTCCCCCCACAATAGCCATGCCTCTGTTCACCAAGTCTTACTATTAGAGCCTGATTGAAAATGACATTTCCCCTTCACAGTAACAATACACAGAACAATACCAGACTCGATATTTATGTGATTACATACAGTGTCCATTGGGTCAGTTTCCTGGTACTCATTTCCCCTTGTGTATGCTCGCTGCACTGCAAAATGTGAGTAAATATGCCATAAAGATTGATCTCAACAATACCACGGCTATAATAGTATACACGAGAAACCCTTTTTGGCATTTAAAACTGTGTCAGGGTTTACTAAACAGGAGTTTTCCTTTCAAAATTCTACAACAAACACTCCACTGCACTACTGATGAAAAATGTGCATTGCTACACATCCATCTCCTCGAGTGCCCTACTCGCTTAACACCAAGTATTAGGGAAGATACGACACGTGCAACTATTCTTTTATCTGAGGAGCTGTGAAATGTTTAGGTAGCTGTTATGATTTGCATGTGCAATATCAGTCCTTCTGCCTAACCCTCTCACATGACCTACCGATTTCTCCTTGAACACTATGTTTCTGAGCCATTTGAGGTCAGACGGTTTGAAGGCAGAAAGGACAAACAGAGAGCTCTTCTCATAGGCCTTGTTATCCTGAAATGCTCCCTCTGGATACGTGATGCGCATGGTGGTCTTAGATCCCACGTCCTTCTCATAGCCTCTCACTGGAGCCCCGTTCAGCCTGTAGCAGCAAATCACACAGCGATGTGACACTCAGGGCTGGAAAATCCAACTAATACAAATATTATAGACATATTCATTAGTTCGCAAAATTTGGATGGCAACAACGAATACCACTAAACAGCAGCTATGAGGTGCGATCAAAAAGTTCCCAGACTGTTCCTGTTGTGAAGAAAAGGAGGAGTGCAGCACGATCATGCACACTTTGTGACAACATGCACATCTGCATTTGCGACTTTACTATGGAGCTCAAACTTGAGCAAATATCAACTTCTGTGTCAAACTCAGGAAATCACAAACAGAGACACTTCAAATGTTTCAGCAAGCATGTCATCACGATGTCAGCACCTTCGTTTATAGTGATCTGACGATCGTGATGCACGATGGGTGTAATTTCATGGAGAGCTGTGCTTGTGGAGGGTCGCCCTGACCGATCATCCTCCTCCAGTGAATTCCTGCCCCTCTTGGAGCATGAATGCTATTCAAAACACCTTGCGTGGCTCATTGCTACAGTTCTTTAGGTTCATAGTGAAATCGCAAATCCGCATGTGCACGTGGTCACAAAAGTGTGTGCGACACGGGTCCTGATGTTGACAGCACGATGTCATGTAGCATACTGACTCACAAAAGTTACTGCTGCATGTGCATGACCATGCCGTGCTCTGTGCGTTCACAACAGGAACAGTCTCTGAACTTTCTGATCGCACCTTATACATTCTACCGTCTTATGATTGAAACTCAGAACATAACTACTAGCTAACTCTCAGCCATCTATTCTCTAAACATGCTTTTCTTGTTACTATGAATAGTGGCCAAAGCTGGAAAAACAAGAAAATTGTTAGCTAATTAACTGTTAATATATTTTTTATTATTTCATTATTATATTATTATACACTGGAGCAGTACAAAGAAGTTTGTCCCGTTGTTTTCCTAGGAACGTGTGCTTGTCTTACCTTATGACCACATCATACTCATCAATTTTGGAACCCAGGAACCTGTTGGAAAGGATTCCTCCATTGCCGATGACGATGCACCTCTTACAGTTCAAACTGCATATAACAAGCACAGGAGATACAAGCACAGGAGATACAAGCACAGGAGATACAAGCACAGGAGACAGCAAAAGCAAAATGTGAAATTAACCCTCGGGTAACAAAATTACAAATCTAATAGTTAAAAGAACATGGAGCTTTATAACAAACAAAGAAAAGTAGTACCTGTCCAGTTTATCTCCAAGCCCATAGTTCCTTGCCTCAGTTAAAATGATGTCAATCATCTTTTCTGTGGAGGGAGAACAATACCGAGAATTATGAGCAGAACGCACCAAGTTATACAAGCCGAGTCCTAGATTTCTCACACGCGCATTCAGGCCAAGTCCAAATTCTCAACCCTGCCGGACTCGAGTCCTAATCAGTCATGTTATTGAATTATTGCAGTAATTATTTACATTCCCTGTCATTTAAGGCAAAATGTGGCGAACGAACTACAAAATCACTGTTTTCAAATCACTATTATAGCTCTTGTGTCAGGCCTGCCTCAGAGGAGAACTCAGACTCCCATGAACACTCAGGCACAAGGTCCCATTCCCCGGAATTCTAATTGGCTGCAGCTGCAGCCAATTAACACCACACCCTCCTCATTGACAATATATACACTCATTTGCACACTCACCCACTGCGAAGCAATAGCTACTTTGTTGTCTATGTGCCGAGCGTTTCAAAGTGTTAGTGGTTCTCTGATTTTTGATCTGTGCCTCTGTTTCCTGCTTACGATTATTGCCTGCCCTACGTCATACTGTTTGTCCGATCGATTGACCTCTGCCTGTTCGACTACGTTCTTGGAATACTGTTTTGGTACCTCTGCCTCTTTAAGACGGATCTGCACTTGCGTCCTCCCCTGTGAGTATTGCATGACATCTTGCAGAAGAACTTACAGCATAGGTGAAGATGAGATCATTTCCAGCTGATTCATTTAACTGCTTACATTTGAGTGTGTGAGTTTACGGCTTCAGCGTTAAGTGGAAATTACTGACAGTTATATGTAATTTCACTATCTCGCAGGAAATTACCAGCTAAAGGAAACTATGACGTTTCTATACTGTGCGACTGTACCATCGTTACCCCATGTCATCCAGCTTTCATCACCTTAGCATTTAGCTGAGTTGAGAAAGAACACTTCATGATATTCAAATCTCATGGTTTGAAAACTGAACTAAACTAAACTAAAACTACATGGATAGCAATCAGTTGTTCGGCATTGTAGGGGTGTGTGCACACTACACAATCACTTACAGATGACACACACACACACACACACTACATGATCTTTCACCTGGAGAGATCCCCAAATCCTGCTTTCTCATGGAAATGAACTCATGTTTTCATGAATCATGTGCCTGTCAATATTTTGTATGGAAACAAGAAAAACGAGAAATAAGCGAACATGGAGGAAACACTGTTTGGAGATGCACAAAACAATAGTAGCTATATTTATACTGTGTGCTTGAAAAAATAATGTTATGGTGATATGATCATTTTTACTGTTCAACCATTTGGGTTTGACATGGCAAAGAAGTTCTTCTGGAAGCATTATTACTGCGCTTACATTGCGTCCTCACCCTCCCACACAAACAGATGGATGATAAGCTTGATTCAGGGATCTGCAGCACATGAGAGCAGGTTTCCTCTTGGACCGCACGTGTTGCTGGCCACAGAGGGATTCACACTACGTGATTCAGCACAGAAGAAAATCAAACATACTTCAAAATGGCTGAGCCTCTGCGATCTCTCACGGACTGAGAAAATCAGTCTGCTAAGCTGAGCGTGTAGACACCGAGTGCCAAAATGAGCATCTTATAGCGTGCACCAAGTTTAAAATGAGAAAATATCCACATGAAACAGTTAAAGGCAATTTTATCCGTTACACAGAGTTTAAACAGAGGAACATGTTTTCCCAGGTACTGATCAGTGTGAACTTGTGTGTGTGTGTGTGTGTGTGTGTGTGTGTGTGTGTGTGTGTGAGGGTGTTTTTGCCAAAGCAAATAAATTATTCTTTTATGCCACTGAATGTTAAACATTCTTCATTAATTAAAGGTTTAACTTACAAAAGGCAAATAATAGATATTCATGTGCATACACACATACACAAACACATAATTTATCTTTTATCTCTCCTGTCAAACGCACATCATAGACACTCATTTTTGAGAACAAATGAATATCACAAACACAGCAAATTGCTAATATTATACAACAGTTAGTTCAGGTCCAGTAATTTGATTGGTCGAGCAGTGTTCCAGGAGTGACTATATTTCTTATTCACCGTGTGCATCACTCCGCTTGTCTGGGACCTGCATATAAAATTCCACTTCCTAGTTCGAAACATTTACTACAGCAGTGTTACTGACATCATCAGTGGACATGACAGTTTTCAGGAATATAACATTTAACTCAAAATATGAAACTCGTCAGATGACGATGAAAAGCAAGAAGAGATGCCAATTTTACCAGAAGCAGCTTTAACAGGAATGGACTAATCAACGTGAGCTAACTAGCGAGGAAGGAGCGGCACAAGGGAGAGAGAGCGGACACGGTGTTTCCTCTGGACTCTCACAGAAGCTCAATCATGTTCATAATACTTCCTTAAAATCATACAACTTTATCTTGGTGACAGCTCTGAAGCTGCTTTTTACTATCTACATGTGTGGCCTGCAAACTGTGAGAAGTGGATCAAATGTAGTTACAAAAATAAGCTTTAATAATCTCAATTGAAACCTAATGGCAGTAGCTGCTATTTCCTGTGTAAGTAATATGAAGCAAAAGCTGTGGGTGTAGAAGTGCACACTCCTACCTTGTGATTTTATCCCAAAGGGTAGTGGATAGATGTTGATCTTCAACAGCCGTTTAAAATTCGGATCGAGGAACATGGGGGCCATTTTCACAAACCTGCAGGGGGACAGGAGGAAGCACAAATAAATAACAAGGAGAGAGAGTGAGAGAGGGAGTGGGAGATAGTGAGTGAGTGAGTGAGTGAGTGAGTGAGAGAGAGTAAGAGTGAGAGAGAGTGAGAGTGAGTGAGAGTATGCAGTGGACAGGATGATGTGTATGGGGGTTACAGGTAATGCGCTGGCTGGCTGTGTGTTTCTCAGTAAAGGAGGTGAAATGGCTACAGCCTGAGTGTCCCACTGTGATGCTGTCCTGGCCTTTGCTCAGACTGCAGGATGACATGCCATCACCCGGGAACAGACACTTACAGAAATGGGCAGTTTTGTGTCTGATAGCGTACCATCGCTGCAAGTATGCTTGAAATGTTCTTGATGTATTTGACATCAAATGTATTCCTTGGAGAAACAAAAAAATTACCAAAGTTTATTTACTCATACATTTTTTTTCTTCAGTTTGTGGTTACATATATTGTTATGGAATGTCTGTGAAACAAGTTAATTCCTGTTATTATTTGTTCTAACGGCTGTCTTCGGCTTCTCTCTTTTTCTCTCCCAGTGTTAATAAAACCGCAAAACAAAATGCAGCTTGGCATGTTGCTGAAAGCTGCAAAGCCGTCCGTTCTGAAGACATTACCTCTGACTGTTACTAAGCGCCGACACTGGATGGTCATTCCTTAATTACTAAACGGCAATTACACATGATTTTGAATCTGTTTATGTGGAACATCTGCCATTCAAGTGCCTGTATAAGCTGCGACTATAGTAAAGACATTTGAGCAAGTGCATTACTTGTACATTACATAAGCTTCACTCCTGCTATAAGCTGCTCAAGTAAGACAAGAAGGGTTTTTATTTTGAACAAATCTGAAAGAGCATGTGTCCTTGGAGAAAACACCAGAGCCACAGCGGAGAGAGAGTCATCACTCCAGCTGAGGAACGATTTTTGTTCTGGAGTAATGCTGTTTGCATAATCTACTATGATATAAATATTCAATGCACATGTCTAGCACAAGGCTGTGTTACAAACAGCAAGTGTTGTGTGTTCCTCGTTATTTGCCAGACAGCCTCTGTGTGTGATTACCACTCTCACCCTTTTAATCAGGACCGAATCAGTACCGAATGTCTACTTCGCTCAAGCCCAACCGTAATTATCCAACGCTGTTATGAAACCAGCGACTTGTTGGCCTGGAGAAGTCCTTTCAGCACTTTAGTTACGATCTGCAGAAATCCGGCTTACACATAAAAATGTGGTAATAACGCAGGTGCTCTCCATCCACTCCCACAAACACTGAGAATAAAACGCCAACGAGCAGCTCTGGAGTTCCTCACAGATCTGTGCTGTAACTGAGGAGGACAAGGGTTCACCAAGCGCCCAGTGACCCTGAATATCACCTCCACACACACACACAATCTTATATGTATTGCAAGGGGACTGTAGCCCCACACATACTAAGAACAGATACAATACTTGTTCCAGATAATTGAATACGAGTTCTTCGAATAGGACGTCTTTCTGGAACAACCTTATTTTGAACCGGTCAATGCCATCAGTGCGCCATCTGCTCCTCTCGTTTCCAAGCTACTCGCCAGTCAACTCGTGGACAGAAAAGCTATTATGTAGCCCTACGTTTCAAGTCATGACTGATTGAAAATACTGACGCTGCACCTCCATCTTGCATTTAAATAACAACGATTACTACTTTAAAGGGGTGCTAAGAAAAAAAAAAAAAAGTATTAGAACTGGAAAAGGGATCCAACAGGTTTGAAGGGGTTAGAAAATGATGCTGAACTCAGAAAACAAAGCACACACCCTGTTTTGTGCATATGTGTGTGTGTGTGTGTGTGTGTTTTAGAGAGAGAAAGAAGGCTTTGGCACAAGAGAGAGCCTGAATTACTTTCATAACTCAAAAGGTAACAGACAACCGCAAAACCCCGATTCCTGGTTATTCTCATTGCCTATGGACAGTGTTATGGGATTAAAGAACAACAAATACTTGTAATAATACAGTTGTTCATTACATTTAATGCTATGGAAGGTCAGCAAGACAGCTATTCCTGTTATCACTTATGCTACAGGAGTTAAAAGTCAGTCCCTCGCTAGCTTCTCGGGTTGTTGACATCAGATCAGAGTAAATGGTTAAAAGAAGGTTTGTTCCAGGTACGCATCCTATTTGAAATCCCATTACTCACATTCACCCTGCACAAGGGATCTCCCATGATAGCTGTCCCAGTATTGCATTGTGAACATCTCATGGGCACAAAGGCTGTGCAAAAAGCCTCCTCACTCTGGACTGCACAAAAATGTATTCCTAAAGCGTAAAGCTGAACTAGCTGAACCAAAACGAATCTGCACATACCACTAACCTTAACCTCAACGACCAAAACCAAAAGCTTTCTAAGCAAGTCTTTGTTCCTTTATTTTTACTCTATTTACTCAACCACACTTTTTTTTCCTCCGCAAGACCTCAATATTTACAGTTTTAAGCTTGTGATATTTTCCATAAGATGCAGGATTCCCTCTATAACTACATTTCTGACTAACGCTAAGAGCAACTAAACGTAACGCTGCGTGCAAGATTAATAAGCAACGATCTCGCTCAGCACAGTCAATACTGAAGAACAAAACGTACACATGTTTACATGCAGCGTGCAATATGCAGTGTAGAGTGCAAGGTCGAAATACTCTTCAGCAGTCACGACTCCTTATGCCCTAAAGGCTTTATGGTTAATCCAGTTTGTTTTTCCACGTCCGCGGCTCACGTCTGAAGTCAAACTCAGTTAGAGCGCACTCGGGGCACGTTCAACTACGCGTGTCAGATGTAAATTACATGGCTAACTAAGCTTTGTAGGTTTAGTGTCTCAACAAACATTTAAGATGTAACGGCCTATTTAGTGTTACCATCTGGATCCACTTAAAGGCCCCACACTCACGCCGACCCGAGTCACACGCACCAGCTCCCGTTTCTGAGCCAATCTGACGTCACCTGGCATTTTTGTAAACTGTGGGAACCTTTGGCTCGAAGTCTAGTTTTAGGGAAAGCCAACAATCAGGGTTTAAAACGTATAGCATTTAGCAGTGTGCTGAAAAAACTGACACCTGACGTGGCCTTAAACGCTGTTGTAGGAAATACGGAAAAGCCTTCAGCTACAAACTGCCAAAGAACAAGCTGAAAATGCTGCTGGGCTTTTTTTGGTCACCTCAAACCCGTCAGCAAAGAAAAGCAAAATCAGTTCCACTTGTTTTGTCATGATTACTGGAGTAGATGTTGTAGGAAAATGAAGATGACAATTTAATGACAAATAACAGCAGGGAAAATGTTCTGCTCACATACACATGCTCACTGACACAACAGGAGTTTGATTACACAGATCCCAAAGTAGGGAACTCAAATACACACGGACAGTCTAGGCCCGAGAGTAAATCAGAAAATCCCTGGAGAGACCCTCACTACTTGCGTTAGTTAAAAAAACAAAAAAACAAAACACTTTTAAAGGAAAATTAGCAACAGAGAAGCTACAGCAAGTAATTGTATACGTAAGGTGCACCTATACTATAGCTGTACCTAATAAAATGGCCAAGGAGAGTGGCTACACTCATTAATACTACAAAAAAAAAAATTGGCCTAGGAATATCTCTACACAAATTAGTCACCATAAAATTGATTCTTCTCTGTGATATGATTCCATATGTTCATGGATTTCCTTCTGAAACAGGAAGTCAGAGTGATGTCACTCTGTGAGCCAATAGCGTTAGAGATTTGGCACACCAGCAAGTCTATAGAAACCTGACAGTAGCTTAGTGAGAGAACAGAGAAGAAATGAATGATCAGCTGTGCCGTTATTTTCCCAGGAAATCCTGCAAATGGTCTTCACACTTTAATATGCAGCATGTGGTTTGAATCCTGGTCACTTAAAGTATATTGACTTGGCATTATAATAGACATACGTAATTATATAATAATTCTTATTAAATATGATAAGCGTTTTGGCCATATTACTCAGCCATAACTTTAACCCTTTAAGTATTCATTTAATGGTAGAGGCCTTGGGTGTGTGTGTGTGTGTGTGTGTGTGTGTGTGTGTGAAAACAGTACGCTGCTCTCTCACACACTGGGCCTCAGCAGGCTGGAAAAAGAGATGGGATGCAGTGTGAGTGTGGCCACTTATAAACCCTGGTGTGTGCCTTTCCAATCAATACAAATTGCAGCACGTGGACTCCAATTGGGTTCTAGACACATCTTAATGATAACTAAAGCAAACAGCACCCGACCACAATTCGGCGTGCGACAGCAAAGGCTCTGAATAGTTTTTTCTGATTTCAGTTTTTGATTTTTAATCCATTTTTAAAAAATCTCTAAAAGTGTTTTCATTTAGTCATTGTGGGCCATGAAGTGTAAAAATGGCAATTATATCCATTCAAAACACAACACAAGTGTGCAACAAGGAAAGGGGTCTGAATACTTCCTGAATAAACTGTACATGCACACACATAAACCTCATGTCAAACGGTAAGAACACAAACACAAGCCAAAACAGTGTGTGCGTGTGTTTCTGCAGGTCTGTGTTATATTAATGGAAAAGCATTTTAAACCTACTAATCAGCTCCTAAAGTACTCATGATGTGTAATAAGTGTGGGGGAAAAACAAACAGAAACCCAAACTTGCTTTGGATAGATTGCGGTCATCTTGGCCATCGAATAGCCAGGCTTACATGCTCCTTTGCTCAGATTTCCATACTTGTACTGTAGGTCCAGCGGCCTGCAAAAAAACAGAAGGAGGAAAAAAACAGAGAAATGTGAGGAATAACATAATTTGAACATCTTGCAACCACTGCACAAATGATACATCCTGCGTACTCAGGACTGTCTTAACAAGAGTCTCGCTATTACGAGGTTACTAAGTATTATTATGTTTATAAGCCTTCATCTTCATATTGACACTAAAAATGCATCATAGAGCATCACAGTGATATTAAAACATATTATTCAGCCTCACTGACACTCGCTACAGGAAAAACGGGAATTGTCGATGGTAAGCCAAATTGTTTTGCATCTTGTTTTCATTCAGACTTCACTGTCGGATGGTACAGCCATTTTTAATACTTTACACTACTGCATGTACCTGGGACTTGGAGTAATCTCGGAAGCTGCAGTATAAATGATACATTTCTACTTTAGAATTACTGGTAATACTTTGCAATACTTTACAGTAACGTTATTGCATTAGTTAACAAGAACCTTAGCCATTAAGAAACCATAATGTACAAGAAAACAAGGAATAAAACCTAACAGGCCATATATGATTTATGCCAGCTATGAAAAGTTGTTCTCTCACTTTCTTTTGATGTTTCCCTCTTATTTTCTCCTCAAATTTGATCACCTACCCATTCCGTCCCTGATTGGGAGCTCCCCTATCATATGACCGCTACAAACCAGGGAGGGAAAAGGCAAACATGTGCTTTTTTTTGGAACCACATGTGAAACCAGGCAACCACATCTTTTTCTGAACTTTTACTCAAGCTGCATCACAAGCCAGCGTAGGACACTAGGCATAATTGGCACTCTTCTAGCATAAAAGTGCTACATGGGCTTAATTTCTTGACTTTATTTCTACTTGCATGAGCTCTAACCGGGGCAACACGTGTTCTTAATGATAGGTGCTCGTTGATTTTAATGTTTGAGAACGACCAGTGCCTAACAGTTTAACCTGCACTCTAGTAGAAAGTTGTGTTGAGCAGCTTGAAAACCTTAAAGAAGTTGAGTCTGAAATGGAAATGATTCATGACTGAACTGTGAACAAGCTTGCATTATTTCTATAAACAACATCATCTTACATAAATCTTTCCTCCTTGTTAGGAGGTTATGGCATACAGTGGAGTCCTGTATTTTATTGCGGATATTCTTATTAAATCATACAAATGGTTAGCATTGTTACCACAATGTTTAAGTGCTGCTTCATCAGTAAGACTTGCGTGGAAAAATATACATTTCATATCGCTAGCCCATTTTGCTTGTTTTCAAACCTAGGTCTCACTCAAACAAACAAACAAAAAAAGGTTTTGCCTTTGGTGAAGATGGGAGAAAACTCAGAGGGCAAGAAACGAGACTATAACCTTTATAAAATAAATAGATCCGGATATTGAAATATGCAAAGAATTAGCTGCTACTTAATTGTAACTAACATGGGCTGATCTTACTGGTCGCACTTTGAAAAGGTGCTTCTTCCTGTAAGCGAAGCAGAACAGCTCTCCCAATATGGCCTACACACCATCATGAACATTGTCAACAGACTATAAAGAACATGGCCTAGAGACGATAATGATTATCTTAATCTAAGGAACAGCTCTAAAAAATAAAATGCGTTGTACAGTACATGGCTAATTCAAACCTTCATGGACAATCAAAAAAATTCAAACCTTTGACACATTTGATTTTTTTTTAAAAAGGATACACAACACACTAAACCTCTAGAGAAATAATAAATGATTTTTTCTTTTACTCGCACACTAAGGGTTTAGGGTCAGTGAGACCCGGGTACGGAGTTAAATTATTGAGGAACCAGCTGCAACGTGTTCCCACAGTCCCTCTCCTCTAATTGGTACTGTGTCTACAATAATAAAGCCTGAGTGGGTGAGGTACTGTTTATTTTGTATTGGCTGCCCTGTACGTCTGCTGATTCAAACAAGATCTCCCCATTAATACTCAGCCAAGCCCAGTGCAATAAGACAACTTGTTGATGGACAGCATTTGTACAGGTGGACCTCACAAGGGACGTCACATTTTTCTTTAGCCCTGAGAGACCTCCCACGGAGGAATGCAGGAAAGAATGCAGAATTAAAATCAGAAATCGAGAGGCAAAAGAAGTAGTAGCTAATTTATCAGCATAAAACATTCGCAACTGCTTCATTTATAATCGACATAGCTCCGTACTGCTCAAATAAACAACCAGCCAAGATCTAAAAAGATATATTAGGGGTTGTTAGAGGTTACACTGACTAAAGTGCTGGTCATGTTTAGTGATTCACGAGAGTTTTACTCATTCAAACCTCTTCAAAAGGCAAATGGGTTAGTGTTAGTCAGAGAAATTATTTGAAGGTCCTGAAGTTAGGAATACTGTTCATACAATGGACTCATGTGTGAGCTTTTCCCAAACTATTGCCACAAAGTCTGAAGCACTTAATTGCCTAGAATGTCTTTGTATGCTGTGGCATTCCAGTTTCCTTCAGTGGAACTAAACCTGTTCCAGCACAAGTGAGGGCCATGGAGACATGGTATGCCAAGGTTTGTATGGAAGAAGTCAAGTGTCTTGCGCTGAACTTCTTTGGGATGAACTGGAACACTGACTAAGTCCCAGGCTTCCTTACCCGACATCAATGCCTCAACTCTATAATGCTCTTGTGGCTGAATGAGCAATTCCTCACAGCCTAATCAAGTGGAAAGCCTTCCCAGAAGAGTAGACGTTATTATAACAGCAAAGTGGGGACTGAAACTGGAATGGGATGATCAATAAGCACATATCAGTGTTATGATCAGGTGTCCACATACTTTTGGCCATATAGTGTGTTAGAGACCATGGCGTAACATACTTCGAGGAAGGCGCGATCGTCCTCCCTTCTGCATGCATGAGCTTGAAGATGCCCATGACTGGCGGTCACTGTGATTGATACGGCAGAAGGAGCATGCTAATCCTCCCACTCTGAGAGAACGCTTAATTTTGCTCCGGTTTCTTTTCACTCCAATTTTTGACTCTTGGCCACAGATGGCTGCGTTGGGATTTGAAGTTTGGATTTGTGGATGGCAGAGTGAATGTTTTTTGCTGTGCCACTTGGGAGCTCCAAATTTGAAACATTTCATGTGTAAGATACCTGCAAAAGTGTATTGTATTTTTCAAGTGTATTGCTTCAAGTTTTGTGAATAAAGGCCTCGGGTTAGGGTTCATGCGCTTCATGTGCAGGTGATGTCAGGCTGGCTTCTCTGAAAAAAATATGTTGCGATTGCTGAGCAATTAGGCTTCACTCACTGTGACATACACTACCAGTCAAACGTTTGGACACACCTTCACTTTTTCATAGGTTTTTCTTTATTTTTTTTGCTTTCTACGCTGTAAAACATTACTGAATACATCAAAACTATGAAGC